>JTEE01000205.1:1593777-1605568 GCA_002896455.3 Chlorella sp. ArM0029B | reverse complement strand
ACACATGCCCACACGCACGCACCGACTATACTCCCGCCGCGGCTTGCTTGCCCACAACCCTGGCGGATGTAACGCGGTGCCAGAGCACACACCAGGCCCTCTTATAAGCCCGCGCCCCTTCCCGTGGGTGCCGGGTTATACGCGGAGACCACATTTCCCCCATACGATCCCGCCTCCCCCCCACCTTCCCCAATTTCCTTCTCCCCGCACCTTGCCTTCCCACCTAAACTCTAACAGCACGTTTCCGCAGGGAATGCCCTCCCCTCCCTCATGCCACCTCCAAGTCCTCCCTGCCTGCCTTCCCAACTGCCAGCGCTCTCCCACTATGTCGCCATGCCGCCCTGCAGGCGAGGTTGTTGTGGCCACCACTCGTGTGGAGACGATGCTGGGGGACACAGCGGTGGCGGTGCACCCAGAGGACGCACGGTGCGCCGGGCTTGTGGCTGTTCGTTGTGGGCTTTGCTTTGCTTGAAAGGCATTGCATTGAGCAAAACAGCTGTGGCGGTGCACCCAGAGGACCCGCGGTGTGTGGGCTGTGCGTTGGTTTCGGTGCCTTGCTGTATTTTTTGTTCAAAGAGAAGGTTGCGGGGCGGTGGAAGCTCGCCCTGAGGAGCCGCAGTAAGGGCCTGCGCCTTTCTGTCGGTCTGCTCACGCAAGTGCTTGGTCGCTGCCACTCAGCCCGAAGTGTAAACCGCTGCTCACCTTTGCTGGCTTTTCAACCACCTCTGCTGCTGCTTCCGCCACTTCCCCTCGCCCGTGCCTGTGGCACTCTGAAGCACTCCACTGCTCCACCTCACTCACAAGCACATGAGCACACCCTCCCCCACAGCTATGCCTCCCTGGCACGGCATGCACATGGGTGCCCCTCCGTTCGCCCCCAAGCCCTCTCTCTCACCACATCACCACAATATGCAGCCCCGCCCTCCATGCATGCAGCCACGCGCACCTGCACGACAAGCAAGTGGCTTCTCCTTCCCCCAGCCCTCCTTTCCCCGCCATCTCACCATTACCTGTTGTCCCACCCACCCACCGTGCATGCAGCTACACGCACCTTCACCATAAAGCACCTCGTGCACACCGTTCAACCCAACCCACCTTCTTCGCCATCTCACCATTACCTGTTGTCCCACCCACCCACCGTGCATGCAGCTACACGCACCTTCACCATAAAGCACCTCGTGCACACCGTTCAACCCAACCCACCTTCTTCGCCATCTCACCATTACCTGTCGCCTGCCTCCCATGCGTGCAGCTACGCGCACCTGCACGGCAAGCACGTGGCCGCCCCTGTTTGCCCCCAGCCTTCCCTCTCTCGCCATCTCACCTTAACCTCCGCCCCACCCACGCTATTTGCAGGTACGCCCTGCTGCACGGCAAGCACGTGAGCCCCTCGTTTCGCCCCCAACCCTCTTACCCTCTGCTCACCACATCTGCCGCCCCACCCACCCTATGTTTTGCAGGTACGCTCACCTGCACGGCAAGCACCTGGCTTCCCCCTGTTTGCCCCCAACCCTCTTCCCCTCTGCTCACCATTACCTGCCACCCCACCCACCCACCACGCGATTTGCAGCTACGCGCACCTGCACGGCAAGCACGTGGTTCACCCCGTCAACGGGCGCCGCATCCCCATCATCTGCGACGCCGAGCTGGTGGACATGGCCTTTGGTACCGGTGAGCTTACCAGCGGTACCGCTTGGTACTGTGCGGCATGGTACTGGGTATTTCTGCATCATGTGCGACGCTGAGCTGGTGGACGGGCCGTTTGGCGCCGGTGAGCTAAACGCGGGTACACACTCTCCCCAGTGTTTTCCGTCGGCTGACGTGCGTTGCTCTTGTCTTCCTGTTCCCTCGCCGTGCAGGCGCTGTGAAGATCACCCCCGCCCACGACCCCAACGACTTTGCCACCGGCAAGCGCCACGGCCTGCAGTTCATCAACGTGCTGGACGACAACGGAAACATCAACAGCAACGAGACGTGCCAGTTTGCGGGGCAGCCGCGCTTCCAGGTGCGGCCACGATAATAAGAGGGTTGGGGAGAACAACAGGGGAGAAGGTGGGCGCACGTGCAGGAGTTTCGAAGAAAGCAAGAGGGTAAGCAGGCGGGCACACGATAGGAGGGTTTACGGTTTACGGGTTACGGGTTACGGTTTAGGGTTTAGGGTACACGATAGGAGGGTAAGCAGGTGGGCACACGATAGGAGGGTTGGAGAGAGCAAGAGGCGGGGGAGGTGGGCCTTGTTACAGAAACTTTGCGAGGGGTGAGCAAGGGGACGGCGAGAACAAGAAGGAAGGATGGAAACACCCGAGTGGGTCCTGTTCCTGAAAGAGGGTTTGTGGGGCGGGGCGGGGTGTGGAGGTGGAGGTGGAGAGGAAGGGAATCAAGTGTGTGACGGCGGTTGATTTCGCCAAGGAGTATACCCTCTTTCTTCCCACCTGCTGCCTCTCACCTCCTGCGCCCCGCTCGCCCTCTGTGTCAGGCGCGCGTGACGGTGGTCGACTTCCTGAAGGAAAAGGGCCTCTTCCGCGGCACCACGGACAACCCCATGCGCCTGGGCCTCTGCTCACGGTGAGCAACTCTCTCAAGGGAGCGGGTGCAGCAGCAGCGGCCGCAGGGCGTGCTGGGCCGTCATGTCGTGTCGTGCCCTGCCACGCCACGCCCTGAGCCTTGCCCCAAGCCGGTTCCCCCCGTTCTGTCCTCGCCTCCTCCCCAAAGCTGCCCCCAAGGCCGTCGGTGCGGCTGTGCTGCCTGCCATTCCCTCTCTAACCCACCTGCCGCCCCCCATTCTCATGCCCCTCTCCCTTCCCTCCCCGCAGCTCCAAGGACGTGATTGAGCCGGTGCTCAAGCCGCAGTGGTGGGTCAACTGCCAGCAGATGGCGGCAGACGGGTGCGCAGCGGTGCGCGACGGACGGCTGGAGATCATTCCCAAGGACTTTGAGACCACTTGGTTCAGGTGGGAGGGCGATGGATGTGTGTGAAGAGTTCCCATCCCATCTGTGAAGTGTGGCATGCAGGGGCTATGGGGTGGCTGGAGGGTGGTAGCAAAAGACTCAATTCCAGAGCGCCCGGTTCAGACGGGTGTCCGCTCATCAGCTGTGGAGACTGCTCGCGCGCTGCCACATAAGTGCTGCGTTGGCTGGGAGTGTCCTTGGCGCAGGCGCGCCGGGGTTGCTGCTCATCTTAAACTCGTTTTCACCAAAGCTAGTGGCCCGCCTGCAGCTCCGCAACTTCCAGCTAGCTACTTCAGGTCCTCTTGCTGCTTCAAATGCTGTCGCCCGGCGTGCTGCTGTCTCAGCCTCCCTCTGTCCTGGCGCTGCCCCCTCTGCAGGTGGATGGAGAACATCCGGGACTGGTGTGTGTCGCGCCAGCTGTGGTGGGGCCACCGCATCCCAGCCTACTACGTGCAGCTCCAAGGTGGGCTGGAAAGGCGGGGGGCGAGGGCGGATTGAGTTCGAGCAGTGACAATGGGGGGGTGCATTGGTGGGGCAGGAGGGCTGCAGATCCGCCAGTTGTCTCCGCTCACTGCACCTCTGCCTGCCCCCTCCCCTCTGCTCACCTCCCCATACTTCCCCTGCCTCCCGTGCCCATCATGCCTCGCAGATGAGAGCGAGGAGGAGCGCGGCATGCCCGTCTCTGCCTTCCCCGTGCCTCTGCTCACAACCCCTCCCCTGCTTGCCCCAATCTGTGCCCTTCTCGCCTGCAGATGAGAGCGAGGAGGAGCGGGGCAACCCGGGTGCCCCCAGCGAGGTCATGGACCGGTGGGTTGTGGGCAGGGAGGAGGCGGACGCGCTGGCGACGGCGCAGGAACGCTTCCCGGGGCGGCCCCTCAAGATTGTGCAGGTGGGTGCGTGGTTGTGTTGGCTTTGCGTTGGGTGAAGTGCAGCTGCAGCACGCTTTCTGAGCAGGGCGCCCGCTCATGTTTGTCAAGGGTTGTTGTGCACAAAGTGGGTGGGCGTGGCCTGCACTTGCTGGCTGGTCTGGCCCTTTTCTCGCCGGCCTGTGGGCACTCTCCGCTGGCACGGATTTCCTGTACCCCTGCACTGGCTGCATCGCTGCACGCCAAAGCACCCCCACGCATCCCCACATGCATCTCCACGCATCCCCACATGCATCTCCACGCATCCCCACATGCATCTCCACGCATCCCCATGAGTCGATCTCCACGAGTCCCCATAAGTCGATCCCCACGAGTCCCCACATGCATCTCCACGCATCCCCAGAAGTCCCCACGCACCGACCCCGGCGCGGCGTAGTAGGCAGCGGCCTCAAGTATGGTTTTCATGCTTGACCGCCGCCGCCCCTCGTGACGCCCGCGCTATGCATGGCGTGCCATGCTCGGTGCCACACCCAAATCCCAGCCCTGACTAAGCAGGCGGCAACACGCCCGCCTCCCTCCAGAGGCAGGCCATGAACCGCTGCCTTTTGCACTCACGGCACATACTGCACCCGCTACCCGCATTGCCATGTACACACTACAATCACAGGACCTGCCACGCACACCCCATCCTCCTGCGCCCATGCATGCACCGCTCACGGCACCCACGCACCCATCCATGCAAGCCCCCAACCACAGCCACCCTGCCTTTCCTGCGCACCCCTTCTGGCCCCCCTAGGGAGGTCCCTTCCCCCCCCACCCCCCACCCCCTGTTCAACACGCGCCGGTTGAGGATGTGCCGGGATCCCGCCCTCCTTCCCGGGACCCACCCTGCCCTCGTCTTCCTTCCCTTCCCTCACCTCCCTTCCCTCACCTCACCTCGCCCAATCCACCCACAGGATGGCTGTGTGGCCCTCGTTCTCTAAACCCGCCCTTCCCTCACCCCGCCCACAGGATGAGGATGTGCTGGACACCTGGTTCTCATCCGGCCTCTTCCCCTTCTCAGGTGGGCGGGGGCAGGGGGGTGCACTGCGCCCTGTCACTGCACCTGTGCTGTGTGCTGCCTTGCACTGCTCTGCCACAGTCGTCACACGGTTGAGTTGAAACTTTGGCAGGGTGTGTCGTCAACAGTTGCATTCACAACTCCTCCTCGCCCCTCTACGTACACTTTGCAGTGTTCCAGTGGCCCACCCAGACCCCAGACCTGGCCAAGTTCTACCCTGGAGCCCTGCTGGAGACGGGGCACGACATCCTGTTCTTCTGGGTGGCACGCATGGTCATGATGGGCATGAAGCTGACGGGTGAGGGACGTCAAGAAGCCTTGTCTGAACGTGGTGTTGAAGGCGCAGAGTTCAGGGGAGGGAGCGGAGTTCGGGGGGAGGGGGCGGTTGGAAATGTGGTGTGGGTGGGCATGCAGCTGATGGCTGAGCACACCAGCCTTCCCTACCTACCTGTGAGGGTTGTTTCATCCACATGGTTGGAGAAGAGGGGATCTTGGTGATGCATGAAGCTGACGGGTGAAAACCAACAAGAAGCCTTCCCTGCAAATGCATGTTCCCCCTGCGGTTCAACGCCGCGCCTGCGTGCCGGCTGCTCCCTGGCCCGTTCCACGGGCGAGGTGCCTTTCAAGCAGGCGTTTTTGCTGCTCCTGTGCTGGCTCTCGCACCTCCTGGCCTCTTTTCACACACTCGTTCCCTCACTCATCTGGCCAGCAGGCGATGTCCCTTGCAAGCAGGTGATCCCTCCTGCACGCCCTGCCTCCACTGGCCACCACCCCTCCACCGCCTCTTCTCACACTCATCATGCCTCATCATGCTTATGTGCCCCGCAGGCGAGGTCCCCTTCAAGCAGGTGTTCCTGCACTCCCTTGTGCGCGACGCCCACGGCCGCAAGATGTCCAAGAGCCTGGGCAACGTGATTGGTGAGTGGTGCAAACAGGGTGGAGGGACCCCACCCCTGACCTCTGCCTAGCAGTTGCGAGTGTTGAAAGTTGTGATTAGTGAGAGGGGACATGGGGAACGGACCCCACCCCCGACCTCTGGATGGAAGCCAGGTGGAGACAGCCAAGTGCAGCTGTTGTTGCCGCCGGCAGCAGCCGTATTGCGTTGGTTGGAGGAAAGGGTCGGCCCCGGCGCACCACCCTTCATGCTCTGCCTTTACTATGTGGCGTGCTCCCAATCCCGCTCAGCGCAAGGGGCAGTGTGAGCGGCCATCCTGCATGCTGAGCTCTACCAGCCCTTGCTCCCAACCCCAACCAGCACAAGGGGCAGTGTGAAGGCACCACTTAAGATGCTCTACCGGCCCCCTGGCCCCCAACTCCCCCAACTCCGGCCAGCCCACTCACCCCGCCCTCCTTTCCAACCCTTCCCCTGCCCCCCAACCCCACCCCACCACCCCCAGACCCGATCAACGTGATTGAGGGCATCACTTTGGAGGGGCTGTACCAGACGCTGCTGGGAGGGAACCTGGACCCCAAGGAGGTGAGCAGGCACCTTGCCCTTGTGGTGACGTGGATTGAGTCGCCTGTGATCAGATGTGTCTAATGTTGAGGGCGCACGCTACAGCAAATCACAGTGCTCCCGAGAGGGGCGCTGCCTCGGAGAACTTCCTCTCCAGGCTGTGAGCGTGGCTTTTGCTGATGTGTCCTGTCCTGTGGACAAGGCTGATAAAGAGTCCGCAGCAAGCCTGCTCAACACTCACCTGCCCCTTCCGTCTTCATATGCCGTTGCTCTGCGTTTCAGGTGGAAAAGGCGGCGTCGGGGCAGCGCGCCGACTACCCAGACGGCATCGAGGAGTGCGGCACAGACGCGCTGCGCTTTGCGCTGGTCGCATACACCGGCCAGGTGCGCTGGTTCTAGGGGGGTGGGATTCAGGGCGTACACCAGACTGGCGGCGCTGCTGCTGCTGCTGCCGCGTGTGGCTGCCCCGTCACTTCCAAACCATCCCCCGAGTCTCTGAACTCAACCCGAATATTGCTTGCAGGGCAGCGACATCAACCTGCACAGTTAAGTGGTGCATCCTGCTCACCTTCCAACCCAACTCCCAGTCTACTCAAACTCTATGTTCTCAACCTTGTTATGCTTGCAGGGTCGCGACATCAACCTTGACATCAAGCGCGTGGTGTCCTACCGCTACTGGTGCAACAAGCTGTGGAACGCCATCCGCTTTGCCATGATCAACCTGGGGGAGACGGTGAGGCACCACTGCCGCCTTGTGCTGGGGCCCGGGAGTTGCGAGGAGCAGTAGAGCGCCGTGCGCCGTTTGAGTTGCCACGATCAACCTGGGGGGGGGAGGGGGGGGGAGGCACCTGCTGCATCAAGATGCGCACCTCATGATCAAGCTGCTTTCTTGAATTGGGCAACCTGGGGAAGACGGGGAGGCACCCCCTGTGGGCTTGGGCTGGAGGTGCGGCCACTGTCTGGGGCGGGGAGTTCGAATTGTTTTGACGCCCTGAAAGGCACCCAGGGGCCCTGGGCTGAACAAATACGCATCAATCCTTCTTGCCCCATTCTTGCACCTCACACATGCCCTCCCTGCCTGCCTCCCTGCTCCTCTCCCCTCCCCCTGCAGTTTGAGCCCTCTGCCAGCCTGGACGTCCCCTCCCTGCCCTTTGCCTGCCGCTGGGTGCTGAGCCGGCTCAACGGGGCGGTGGCGGGGACGATCAAGGGCATGGAGGCATACGAGTTCGGGGGCGCCACGCAGGTGAGAACATTTGTAGCACCGAATTTAGTGCACAGGACCATAAGGCAGGGTGTTTGGGGGTGGATCAGATAATGACCAGAGAATGAGTGTGGTGCCACCGCGCAGGCGAGAAAGTACCTTTAGCATGCACCAAGGTTTCAAGGGGCAGGTGATGGGTGAGCCAGCAAGGGCAGTGGGGCTTGCAAGTTCGTGCCGCCGCGCAGGCGGGACAGTACCTGGTGTCCATGTTTTACGCTTGAGCCACGGGCTGGTTGGTGGCTGCCCACAGCATGGCCTGTTCTTCCTTGCTCCAAAACTCTACCACGACAAACGAATGTCCTTCATTCGTCCACACACACACATGGTACTGCAGGCCGTCTACTCCTTCTGGCAGTACGACCTGTGCGACGTGTTCATCGAGCTCATGAAGCCGGTCATGCAGCTGGACGACGCAGGTGGGGAGGTTTTCCAACATGCTGGGGTGACACATTTGCGGGACACTTTAGTGCCGCTGCGATGCTGTAAATGAACGAATGATGCAGATGGGAAGGTGGCCCTCGAATGCCCTTGCTCTCTTGCAAGTGAGAAGCTGGCCCCTCTCTCGCGGGTGGCAAGATGGCGCCTCTCTTGCCCTTGCTCCCTCTCTTCTGCTCTCGCCCTCTCGCCCTCTTCGCACCGCCCACGCGAGCGTCAGGGCCTTCCTGGGGGTGATGGGTGAAGCCTAGCCTAGACAGCAGCTTGCGTCGCATGCCGGCGGGCTGCCTGACTGCTGCCCAGCTGCTGCCTTCGAAGTCTGCAAGAAGCAGAGCAGTGAGGCAGGGGTAGACTGAACGCTGGGGGGCAGCGCACTGCTCTGCTTCCTGCAGCCATCACTGCTGCCTATGGGCCGGCCTCCCCTCACCGCCTCACTGTTCCATTGTCCCCCTGCGCCCCCATGCCTGCAGCGGAGGGCACGGCGGCGGCAAAGCAGGCGACGCGCGACACTCTCTGGGTGTGCCTGGAGACCGGCCTGCGCCTCCTCCACCCCTTCATGCCCTTTGTCACAGAAGAGCTCTGGCAGCGCCTGCCGCGCCCCGCAGGGCAGCAGCAGGTGCGGGGAGGGAGGTCAAATGTACAGACTAGTGCGTGTGGCAGTAGGTGGGGGCGAGAGTGAGCGGGGATTCCGAACTATTACCAGTGGCTGCCCCCTCCCCTTTGCAGGCCCCCTCAGAAGACGAACCTGTTGCCTGAACATCTCCTAATCGCCTCCCCATCCCCCTCCCCCACAGTAGGCCCGCTCCATCATGGTCGCCCACTACCCTTTTCTCCTGCATTGCATTGCACATGAATGGTCTATCTTGGACATGTCCGAATTGCCTTGTCCTCCCCCGCTGCCATCCCAACCTTGAACCCTAAACCCTTGAACCCTGCAGGCCCGCTCCATCATGGTTGCCGACTACCCTGCCCCCCAGGAGGCGTGGGCCAACGAGGCGCTGGAGGCGGACATGGCCTACGTGCAGGCGGTGGTCAACAGGTGAGGGCTGGGCACACGCTGTGGAAAGAAGAAGAAGAAGGAGAAGAAGAAGGAGAAGAAGAAGAAGAATACGTAGAGCAGCACGAGGGATGTGGGTTGGGCTGGATGCACGTGGGGCACACCAAGTATTGCATACGTGCAGGCGGTGGTCAACAGGTGAGCGCTGGGCACATGCTGTGGGGCACACTCGCTTGGCTCCAGTGCGGCGTGCATGCAGTTGGGTTGGGCTGGACTCAGGCCGCGGGGCACATGTATTATGGCGTCTGTGCAGGCGGTGGTCAGCATGTGATGCTGGATGCACGCCGTGGGAAGAAGAAGATGAAGATATCAGTTGCAGTCCGAGGCTGTGTGGTTGGGCTTGTGGCTGCGCTTGTGCGGGCTGTAGACATCTGGTGCGCCAGGGCCCCGTTGCCGTGCTTGAAAGGGTCGACTCACAAGTGGGGTCGTGCCACGTGGACAACTCTTGGAGCGGCGCTATGAGACCTGGGACGCACCGTCAAACTCGCCGCCATCCGCCTATCCTCCTGCCCTTCTGCGCAGCACATCATTTCACATACTTACTTGCACTCACCACGCCCTGCCCCCTGCCCGCCCCCCTTTCCCGCAGCATGCGCACCCTGCGAGGAGACTACGAGCTGACGCCCAAGCAGCGTCCGCCCATGCTGCTGCAGTGCAAGGACGCGGGTGAGCGCGCTGTGCGTGCTGGGCGCTGTGCCAACCTGCTGCCAGTACCAGTGGTGCCAAGACTTTGCGCTGCTGCCGCTGCCACCTGCCTGGCCCCGTCCCTCTCATGTGCAACTGCGCCCCTGCCGCCCCTGCACCCTTGCCCCCTCCCTCTGCAGCCAAGGCTGCGCTGCTGGCGGCCTGCTCATCCGAGATTCAGACTCTGACATCAAGCGCCTCCCTGGAGCACTTGGAGGTGAGGGGATGTAGGAGGAGAGAGGAGTAGCAGTTGCGGGGGTTGCTGCGGCTGCTGCGGTGCTGCGCCGGCTGGGAGTTGCACGTGGCAGCCTGACTGCCAGGCACACTGCCAGGCACTCTGCGCTGCACCATGCACTGCTTAACAAAAAGATTCCTCTGTGACGGCAACGTAACCTTGTGCCCCACGTGCAACACGTGCCGTCCCGCATGCTCGCCCGCTTGCCAACAGCCTGCTCGTCTGTGTGTCTGTCTGTGCGTCTGTTTGCAGGAGAGCGCGGCGGCCCCCGCTGGCTGTGGCGTGGCAATTGTGGATGAGAACACCACCGTCTTCCTGTCACTCAGGTGAGCCCGACACCTTACACCTGCTGCACCCGCACACTTCTCTGTCATCTGTTTTTTCTCTAGGGGTGGCTCGCCCTGCTTTCTCTCTGCTGACACCCTCCCCAACCGCCCACCCTGGACACCCTGCTGTGGCTCTGGCTTGCCAAGCAGTACCCAGCGGTCTTTGTAGGGCGGTGCAGCTGGGACGGACATCTTGTACTGCTGCTGTCCTGCTCTGCTGGCAGCCAATCCTCTTGCCCTCCACCCTACCGCTCCCCTTTCCGCATGCATTCCTGAGAACTGCTTTCCCTTTCTTATCCCTCTGGCGGTGTGATGCACTCAGACGTATGCTGCCTCACTCCCACCCTTTTCCCGCCCTCCTACCCTCATGCTTCCGATGTGTAGAACCCTCCCTCCCTCCCTGCCTGCAGCGGCGTGCTGGACGCTGCCAAGGAGTTTGAACGTCCTGCTCTCCCTCTGTCCCACCTGCTCACAGCCACTCGTGTGTTCCCTAACCCTGCCTCCCTGCCTGCAGCGGCGTGCTGGATGCTGCCAAGGACCCGCCTCAGCGCCTCCTTCCCCTGCTGTTCTAATTACGTTTTTTTTGTGTGTCCCTGACCCTGCCTGCCTGCCTGCCTGCAGGGGCGTGCTGGATGCTGCCAAGGAGCCGCCTCTGCGCCTCCCTCCCCCTGCTCCTCTAAATGCGTGTTTTGTGTCCTTGACCCTGCCTGCCTGCCTGCAGCGGCGTGCTGGACGCTGCCAAGGAGTTGGAGAAGCTGGGCAAGCGTGAGGGTGAGGCGGGCGGCAAGCTGGAGGCTTTGAAGAAGAAGATGGGCATGCCCTCCTACCAGGAACGCACACCCGAGGACATCAAGGCGGCCGGTGAGCGCTGCTGCTGCTGCTGGCACACATATTGCAATGGGGTGTGGCTGGGGGTGGTAGCGCTCACCCGCCGCTGCTGCTGCTGGCCCACGTATTGCAATGGGTTGGTGCCAGCAGGGCAGGGTGGGGGCTACTTTGTGGGGAGATGCCGGCGGGCTTGGAGCACACAGCGGAAGACAGCAAGGCAAAGGGCGATTGCTTTGTGCTACCAAGATACTGTGGGGTGCGCTTGCGGTGCAAGCTGTGCTCGGGCTTGCTGTGGGGCGGTCTTCAAAGGGTCAGTTTGCTGCTGCCAAGCATGTGGTCTGCAGGGAGTGCACTGCCAGGGCCTGTGTTTTGCAGTGCCTTCGGTTTATCATTAGATGAAGCAGTCCTGAGCTGAGTGATGAGAAAATTGATTCCCCTGCTGATCCCCGTGATCGATTAATCATGTCCTTACCTGACAGCCCAACACTGCCCCGGGGCCCAGCGATTGGGCCCTAGCCGGCTTCTCCCTCTTGCACATCTTGCACTCAATGCATGCACTGTTGCTGTGCTGGTTGATGAGAAGATTGATTCCCCTGCTGATCCCCGTGATCGATTAATCATGTCCTTACCTGAC
>JTEE01000205.1:1577774-1588614 GCA_002896455.3 Chlorella sp. ArM0029B | reverse complement strand
GAGGGGCGGGGAGGGCCTGTTGGGGATTGCACGCTCTGCGCCCTGGATAAGGTGACTGGAAAGGGTAAATGGGGAGGGCAAACGTTACACTTGGCCGGAATCTAACTGCACACATGCTTGGGTTGGTGGGCGGCAGAACAGGAGGCACGGCGTCTCTCCACAGCAGCACGACGTCCATCCTGTCGTCCATTTGTGCTATTTCTCAAATATGCACCCCTGCAACCCACCCCTGTCGTCAGCGATGGCACCCTGCACGAGACTTCCAGGTGCTACTTACCCATGCATCATTGCGCTGATCCCTGTGCCTGACCTGCCCCTGCCTGCCGCAGGGTGCGTGCCGACATAGTTGCCTACGACGAGCTGCTGCGACCCGTCAACGCTCGCTTGGCACTGATGCTGCCGCCGCTGGCCCGTGGGAACAGCCTGGAGTCCAGCTCCAGCAGCAAGGGCGGCAGCAGCAGGGGGCGGCCAGCAGCAGCAGCAACAGCAGCTGGAAGCAGCTCCAAAGGCCGGGGTGGGCTGGCTGCCGCTGCCGCGGCGCAACGTAGCTCTTCCGACAGCCCAGAGTCCCGACGAGAAAAGGGCGCTGCAGGCAGCCCGCACACCCGCACAGCTTCTGCTGGTGCTGTGGGCAGTCCCAGCGCAGCAGGCAGCGGTGGCAGCGCCAGCAAGATCCCAGGTGTTGGGGGCAGCAGGGCAGCGCCCGGAGTGCGTCTCAAAGGCGCAGCGGCCGCGCCGGCTGCGCGCAGCAGCAGCTCTGGGCACACGGCTCACGAGGCGGACAAGGGGGGAGGGGCAGCAGGTGAGGAGCGTGGGGCGCAGGGCAGCCCGTCTTCTCATGGGACACAGCGGGCAGGCAGCGGGGTCAGCCGCTTGGGCAGAGGTACAACCACCGCTGCCTCCAAAGCAGCTGCTCACGCATCCCACACGGGGGCAGGTGCAACTGGAGCAGCACCAGCTGCAGCAGCGCCCAAGCTCAGCCGACCCTCACCAACAGCGAGCAAGCGGTCGCCGCTCACAACCCCGCCGTCGCATAGCTCCCCCGCCTCGCCTCCCCTGTCGCCGTCATCGACCCAGCAGCAGTCGTCGCTGCCTGAGCGGCTGGCGGCGGCGGCGGCAGCAGCAGCAGCGGGCGCCACAGGCAGGTCGCAAGGTGGCAGCGCCGCAGGCTCCACCAGCGGCCATGTGTCTCGGTCACCGGGCAGCAAGCTTGCCCCGCCTGGCAGGCCAGATGTGGGCCACCTGGCTTCCAAGCTCAAGGCAGCGCTGCACATTGCGAGCCCCGGGTTGGTGGCGCACAGCAGCAGCCATGCGGTTGCGCCGGCGCCTGGCAAGATTGGAGCACACGGCAGTAGCAGCAGCAGCAGCAGCAGCAGTAGCGGCAGCAAGCACCTAGCAGTCGAAGTCATAAAGGCGGGCGGGGTGGCACCGGTGGTGCGACCTGTGGGGCATGCCAGCTTGCAGCACAGCAGCAAGTGACGGCTAGCGCTGTGGTGCGTCGCCCTCATGTCACTCCCAACCATGGTTTTCCATTACTTTCCACCCCTTGACCGCTACTACTTTCCACCCCTTGACTGCCCCTCTTGTATTTACTGACTGAACGGATGAGTGATAAGGTCATGGGGCTGCCATGCAGGCACAGCGCTGCTCACGCTTGGCATTGCTGCTGCTGTGCTGGCATGAGCGATGCCGCCATCCTCGCTGAGAGCTCAGATGTACTTGAAACATTGCGCAATAAGGTATCCCCATGTGAACCACGATATATACTCGCAAAAGCGTCATCCAGGGCCAACAGGCTCAGCATTTGCATGGCAGTGCAGCTGAGAGGGTCATACAATGCTGCCGCAGCTCGGCATGCAGCACAGCGGCAGGTGACCGCCTGTCTCCTCAGCGCCTCGTCGACTGTGGTGGATTTACAGGGCAAGATGACCAAGCCAGGATGGCAAGGGGAGACTCACTTATGTACAAACAGTTCATGGGCAACCACAAAGAGGTCATCAGCAACAATGACTACAGCATGCTGGCCAGGCCACATCGCGCAGCCCAGCCTAGCCGCCGCCGCCGCTGGATCAAGCCTGCCCGCTCGCGTCCCACCAGGCCACTGCCCGCCGCACGTGCCGCGCCGCGCCTGCCAGCTGGCCAGCTGCCACCAGCTGCTCCAAGTCCTCCAGCTCCTCCTCCCGCTGCTCTGGTCCCATCGTGTAGCGGAACAGCGAGCGGAACGTCGCCGCTGTGCCTCTGTCCAGCTGAGGAGCTGTGCCGGCGCCGGCGCCTGCTGCTGCCCCCGCTGCGCAGCCCGTGCACAGGTCCAGCAGCCGCTTGAAGTGCTGCGCCTGCTCGGGGGTGGGCAGGCTGGGGGTGTCCGCTGGCGGCGCTGGCGGCGGCGGCGGTGCCGCTGCGTCGCCTCCCGAGCTGCCTGTGTCTGCGCACGGGGATGGCAGGGGAGAAGAGCAGCAGGTACAGTTAGCAGGGCTCACAGTGGGTGTCAGCCAACTGTACGCTGCATCAGATGACAAGGCTGCATGCTGGGCCAGGCATGCTCACGAATCTACGTTACACAAATATAACAAGTCCTGCAGCAAAGGCAGCACACAGCGCAGCCTCACCAGGCGTCACGGCGCGCTGGCGCTTGGCCGCCCGCCCCTCCACCTCTCCAGCCTCCGCCGCCTCTTCTTCCACCGGCGCAGCAACGTCAGGCACAGCAGGCGCGCCCTCTGCCAGCAGGGCACCCTCCTCGTTGGGCCGCTGCCCGGTGGCGTCAGAGGGTTCGTCATCAGATGCCTCGTCATCGGATGCCTCCTCATCTCCCTCTTCCGGCACTTGGTCGTACCGCAGGCCTTGCGCGTTCTCAATGCTGCGAGCGTTGATGGTTGCAACGGCGAGGGCAGCTTAAGGGGCATTGGGAGTGCAGAAGTGGGCAAAGGGGCCCGCCCTTGGCCGCCCTTGGCTTGAGGCAGAAGTGCAAGGCAGCCCCGTTGATTCTGGGCAGGCCAAAGAAAGCAACGTGGGCCTGGGAAGCCGGCCCCGTGTCATCCTCGGCGCACGGAGGAAGGCTGGCACAGGGCATGCGCCCCACCTTGGGTCTGCGCCAGCCGCGAGGAGCAGCGGGAAGGCCCAGGCACGCCCGGCACGGGCGGCGGTGTGCAGCACTGTGTTCCCGGTGATGGGAGCCTGTGAGTGGGAGGGAGGGCCGAATCACAGCGGGGCAGGTCGAGTGAGGTGCCGTTGTGCCAGCGCCCATGAGCTCAGGCAATGCTGTGGCGAGGTACAGAACATTGGTGGCTTGACTGTCGGCAGCAGCGGCACCCGCAGCAGGCACAGCAGCACACCTTGAAGTTAATGTCCGGCAGCGGGTGCCCGCCTTCTAGCAGGGCCCTCAGCACTGGCTCGGACAGGGTGAGCACAGACATGAACAGAAAGTTACCGCCTTGGCCATCCACCGTATCCTTGTTGATGCGTGGGTGGCGCAGCAGCAGCGCCAGCAGCTGGGTGCGCCGCTCAAACTCGGCAGCCGTCTTGTCGCTCTCGCCCTGGGGCCAGTAGGAAGCAGCAAGCGGGGTGTGTGTAGAGCAGCGGATGGGAAGCAGCTGTTGGGTCGTACTGCTAGCCGCGGGCAGGCGGGCAGGCAGGCAGGTAGGCAGGCAGGCAGGCAGGTAGGCAGGCAGGCAGGCAGGCAGGCGGGTGGGCAGGCAGGCAGGCGGGCAGGCGGGCAGGCAGCGGAAGACCAGAGGCAGGCGGCCTAGTCTCTTACCCCTTCAATGGCCAGCATCAGGGCGTTCTCTGGCACCTCTGTGTCCGGCACGCCCAGCAGCGTCTGCGCAGCGCGGGGGCTTCCGTAGTGCAGCGCGCACCGCAGCGGCCCCCAGTGCTCAGAGCAGACCGAGCTGCTTTGGAGTCAAGTCAGGGCGTTGGGGTCAAGTCAGGGGATGTCAGCAGGAAGCTTTCGGCCACAATGCACAGCTTATAGGGCATGCCTTGCAAAGAATGTAACACGCCGCTCACTTGGGATCAGCGCCCGCCGCCAGAAAGTGCTGCACCATGTCGCCGTCAAGTATCGCCGCCACTTGCAGGGGCGTTAGGCCTTGGCCGTCCAAAGCCTCAAGTGACAGGCCAGCGGAGGCAGCCGCGGCGAGCAGCAGCTGCACTGCTGACGTGTAGGCTGGGTCATCCAAGCGCAGCCACGAGTCAGCGGCAATGTGGTACACGTTGGTACCGTCGTCCAGCGTGGCACACAAGTCCACTCCAGGCGCCTGCAGAATCGCCTTGAGCACCCCCAGGCGCCTGGAAAGCGGCGGAGTGCGCTCGCCGTCGTTCTTCTGCTTGCGTCATTTGGGAAGTGGGCGGCGGCGGGGGCGGGCGGCGGCGGGGTTCAGCGGCGGCGCGCTTGTCCGGCAGGCAGCCGGCATCTATTCGCCGTAACATCACCCGCAAAACTCACCCTGCGGCCCGCCAGGGATACAGCTAGCAGCACTGGCGTGTAGCCGGCTGTGCCGGCCCCTGGGCCTAGGTCTCCGTCCAGCTCCACATTGTTATTAAGCTGCTCCTTATCGCTGCGCATGGCCAGCACAGATTGCACGTCGCCATAGCCGATGGCCTCCTCGAGTGTTTCTGGCTCGGGCCAATCTGAAGAATACTCGCGCCTCCTGTTGCGACTCATGGCGGCAGGGTGCGCCTTGGTAGGAATTGCAGATTGCAGTTGAAAGCGCCGAACAGCTGCAAAAACATAAGGGAAGTGGCGCGGCGCAGCACAGCGCGTAATGCAACACGCCCCCATGAACACTGCTTGCTCAGCACGCATTTTCCTGCCTCTTGCCGCCTGTTCGTGTTACAGGTGGCCTGGCGAGTCCTGTGTGTTGTGCGAGGAGCTACCATATGCACCACCGCCACGCCCAACCATGCGGCTGAACGCCCGAGCCATCGGTGCACGTTACCGACAGAACATCCCAGCTGGGGTCCTCGTCTTGATTGCGAACCACGGCAAGCTCATCTGCAGGTGCGGTTCGCCACGGAAAACGCCATGCTCTACGATAGCCTTGCGGCCATACCAGCTGCACCAGCTCACAAAACAGGTCACCAGTGGCGGCGGCGCCAGCTGGCACACCGCCGCTACATGCCTCATGCAACACCGCTTCCAGTCGGAGGCCTGGGGCAGGGGAACGGCGGGGTTATTAACATGGTGCAGGCGTGTTTCCTTATAAATAAGGTTTCATGAAAAGATGGGGTGGATCAACGAGGTGCGGGGAGAAAGAGAGGTGACAAATCGGGAGAGATGAGGGGGGCCAATTGGGGGTGAGGGCGCCGTCGTGTATCCAACGGTTAAAAGGGAAGGGAGCAGGGGAGCAGCGGCGCTGGGCGGCAAGGAGAATGCATTGAGACGAGGGGATGCGATGTGCACGGCAGTGAGGCGTTGAGTCAGGGGGATGAGGCCGGGAACAGGCGAGTGGCCGGCTTGGCACCGGTTTCCACTGGGTGTGCCGCAGGGCTGAGTAGGGCACACTGAGGACAGATGCAGCCATTCAAAGACGAGAGGATGTATTTTGCCACATGAGCCAGGCTACTGACCAGCAACGGCTGCGGCTGAGCTCCTCTACCTTCCAATTCCTGGACCGCCAGAGAGTGCTGGCTCACTCAGACCGAGGGGCCGGGGGCACTGAAATGATTTTGGCTTCGCTGGGCACGCCCTTGCTGCTCAGCACGGTCAGCATGTAACTGCAGCGGGGGAGGGCACGCGTGTGGGGTGGACAGGTGTGTCAGGCAGTGAACGAGGCGGCACAAGGGAGCACACACTGGGCTGCAGGCAGGCAGGCAGGCAGGCAGGTGAAAGGTTGGGCACACGGGCAGGCAGGCGGGCGGGCAGGCGGGCAGGCAGGCGAACAGGCAGGCAGGCAGGCAGGCAGGCAGGCAGGCAGGCAGGCAGGCAGGCAGGCAGGTGAAAGGTTGGGCACACGGGCAGGCAGGCGGGCGGGCAGGCGGGCAGACAAGCAAACAGGCACGCAGGCAGGCAGGTATATGGTTGGACACATGGGCAGGCAGGCGGGCGGGATGCGGGCAGGCAGGCAAACGGACAGGCAGCAGGCAGGCAGGTAGACGGTTGGCCACACGGGCAGGCAGGCGGCCGGCAGGCGGACAGACAAGCAAACAGGCCGGCAGGCCGGCCGTCCAATGTGTCCTCAAGCCAGCAGGCAGCAAGACAGCAGGCAGCTACTCACAGTCCGGGCGGCAGCTTGTTGAATGAGGCGGGGGTGCGCAGCGTCATGACTCCGCCGGCATTCGAGGAGATGAGCAGCCACAGGGCACGCGTGTCTGCACGGCAGGCCGGCGCACAGGGTTGGCTGTTGGGTGGGCACGTGATGGGCAGCATCCCGGTGAGGTGACAAGACATGGGGTGTGATAGGAACGTTGCACTGGCTGGGCAGGACGGCAGGGGCGTCTTGGTTGCAGTGGTGGTGGACTACTGCGGCGGATTGCACGGCATGCACACGCCTGGTGGGGTGCAGCAGTGGCGGCAGCAGCGGAGTGCCCTGCAACATGTACAACCAGCGGCAGCCAACAACCGGCAGCGCACCGAAGGGCAGGGAGTGGGTGACAGCTGCCGCCCGAATGAGGATTGCTTTGGTCACTGGGTCGGTCGAGTTGTACTGCACGGTGAGCTCTTCCCCGGGCGTCATTGTGGTGGGGGCAGAGCTGATGACGGGGCGTATGCCCAGGGATAGGTAGGGCGGACTGTAGATCTCCGCTGTCTTGTCCCAGGTCACATCAGAGCCGCTGGTCCTGCATTGATTTAGATTTGACAAAGCAGAATCAGGCTGCGAAAAAGCAAAACAACATTGTGCTTTCAACCGGTGGGTTGTTTGTCCAGGGCTAGAAGCATAGCACACGGCACGGGGTCAGCGGGTCATGCACGGGCCAATAAGGAGGCATGCGTGTTGAGATCTGTGCCAGATGAGAGGCGCAGGCCAAGCCGGCTGTGCTATGCAGGCAACCTGCTCCACCCCCGATCCCCCGCCCCCATGCGAAGGGCCAGCCCGTTTCATGTGCTGCAGCTGGGAGGTGAAGGCTGCGGGGAGGTGGGGGGCTGCATCCTACGCATGACAACGTGCATGCAGGAGCCCACGTGTTGCGTCAGCGTGAAAGCCCAGTCTGGCCCGGCTCACATGACTCTGCAGTCGGGCAGCAGCATGGCCACCGAGTGATAGAGGCGCATGCGGGTGGCCTCAGCCAAGCTGCCAGCCTCGGTCCACTGGCCTGCTCACGCAGCGGCAGCGAGGCAGGGGGGGGGAGAGAGAGGAAAGGGCACGATGGGCGTCATGCTGGGGTTGAGGCAAGTTGGGTGGAGCGGGGGGGAGGGGCTGGACAGGGCACATCCCAGCACAAAGCACAGCATGCAGAGCACAGCGCAACACAGCACAGCGGCAGCACAGCACAGCGGCAGCACAACGGCGGCACAGCGGAGGCACAGCAGAATCACACCTACGCACGCACGCAAGCAACAGGGCCGCCCACCGGTGGCCGGGTCGTAGATGGTGGGCTCGTAGATAGGCTCGCTGGCGGTGCTGCACCGCTCTTCACAGAACCAGTCTGTGCCGTCTTTGAACTCGAAGTACTGGTCCTCGTTCTCGTTCCACCCCTGCTTGTAAAAAGTGGTGAAAACAAAGTTGGAGAAAAGTAAGTTTCACGGCGTGATTCGTTGGCTGGCTCAAGGGGTGGTTGGATGTCTCGGCGGGATCAAGATGCTTGTAGACAAGGAGGTCAGAACCAGCAAGGGGGGGATCACACGGCGGCAGCAGCAGCAGTGTTCTCGGTTCTCCTTTCACGCCTGCAGAAGCAGCAGCGTCCACACATCTGCTGGCCCGAAGTTGAGCCCCTCCCCCTGCAACGACTGGGTTGGACTAGCACGAAAACTGTGCACTGCACCCCGCAGGCCAGGTCGCCTCGCCACACCAACTCGAGTCTCGACAGCTGCCTGCCATATGCAGCACTTGCACAGCAAGCCGGCGACTTCTTCTCACACCAATGCCTCGGCCAGCTCCGTTGAACACTCCAATGGTTCCGTCACACAAGATGACAGAATCCGCCATCACACGTGACTGAGGCATGGGCCCCACGCTCTGCCACTCTGTGCCGGCGCCGCCCGACAGCTGCACACACGGGGAGGCGGGGCGCGGCGGGGCAGGGCGGGTGAGCGGTGCAGGGCAGCAGAGTGTGTGTGTGGTGCCAGCGGCGACGGCTACACAGACAGCAGTGCGTTGCCCCACCTGCCGACCGTGCCATCTTCTCGCAAAGCTGCTGCGCTAGCCGCCCCTCAGCCACTGCTGCAGCCCATGCCGCCCCCCCACCGCCAACCCTTTACTCGCAAGCTTGCCGACTGCAGCTCCCGCAAATGCATACCAGTTCAGAGGGATACACAACATCATACATGCCGCTGTTTGACACATGCACAGGGCCCACCTCAATCAGGTGCGCTGCATCCGATGCCGGAGTGTCATGGGTTGCGTAATCCTCGGACGATCCCCCCACCGCCAGGAACATCATCTTGTCGTAGGGGGGGAACAGGGGCAGTGGCAGGCCGGTGCCTGATACGGGCCGGGGGGAGGCAGGGCCAGGGCAGGAGGTGGGGCGGGGAGGGGCGCTTGAGAGGCTTTCCAGCATGCTGTGAGGCACAGCACCAGAGAGAGCAGCAGCAGCGGCAGCAGCGGCGCCAGCCAGCCAGCCAGCCAGCCAGCCAGCCAGCCAGCGCCGCCAGCCAGCGCCACCCCCCAGCACCCCTCTTGAGGGCTGCTGGCTGGCTGCCATGGCTGGCTGGCTGCCCTGGCCCCGAGGCTCGGGGCAGTACTGCTGCCAGCCAGGCGCTGCCCACCCTGTCTGGGGAGGCAGAGCTGCTTGCCTGGGCTGGTGGTGCAACCTGCCGCCGCCACCGCCGCAGCAGCCGCAGCAGCGGCGGCCGCAGCCAGCCACCCCCTGCCCAGCCGCCCGCCAGCATCCACTCCAGCAGCCAGCCAGCACGTGTTCACACTCCCACGCCGGCCCACCTGTCTGTGGGTAGCTCCAGGGGGCCCCGGGGCGCGACTGGTACTCATGCACCTTCTCGTACTTGTCCGTGTCCGTCTGATTGTACTTGACCTGCGCATTGTTTATATAGGAGGGAGACCCATTCAAGAATGTGGTGAGCGGGTGAGGGCGGGGGTGGCGGTGGGGACTGTGACAAGAGAGCGTGCGGCAAGCAGAGGCAGCAGCGATGCACGCCGACGCTCTGCCCTGCAGCTCATCTCTTTGCCCAGAGTGCCAGGCGTAACCTGCCGACAGCACACCTGCCCCGCCCTGCCCTGTCCTTGCCTGTTCCAGCAGCACACCCAAGCGTATGCCACGTGGAACACGACAGCACATGTTCTAGCATACCCCGTCTCTGGAACTCCACGCCCAAAGCAGCCCCTGCCCCGCCCTGCTCTATGAGGCGTGGTGTGCGTCACAGACATAGGACATGCATGCACTTGATGCAGCACGGGGTGGCGGTCCAGCGCTAGGCTGCAGTTGCCAAACAGCCTCACACCCCAAGCTCGCCCCCCGCTGCCCCCTCCTCCGCACCGCTCCCACCCATCCCCTCCCTGCTCTGCCCCCTCACCAGCAGTACTCCAGAGCTGACTGCCAGCCCTCCATCGGGCGTCACGATGACGTGGGGGTATGTGTTGATCGGGTGGGCCGCCGACAGCTGGTCCTCCATGTACCACTTGTCCCCGGAAAAGGACCTGCCCAGGCAGGGTGGGCAGGGGCGTAAGGGCACGAGTGGGCAGGGCGGGCAGGTCAGGCGGGGAAGGGCAGAAACGGAGCAGCTCAGGCGGGGTGGGCAGGGAGAAGTGCAGGGATGGGCAGAACAGGCAGAATACAATGCAGACTGAGCAGACTGGGCAGAGTGGGCAGAACAGGCAGAATACAATGCAGAGTGGGCAGACTGGGCAGAGTGGGCAGAGTGATTGGGTGGGCAGAGTGGGCAGAGTGATTGGGTGGGCAGAGTGGGCAGAGAAGGGCAGCTGTGTGTGCGGGAACCCAGGGGTTGGTGAGTTGTGGCACGAGGGTTGGAGTGCGTGAGCTGCCGACTCATCCTCCCGGCGCCGGGGTGGAGACAGGAGCCGGGGGCAGCAAGTATGCCTGCCTGCTTCCCTGCCTGCCTGCCTCCACTCTTGCCTGCCGCCTCGCTTGCTCATTCCTATGCCTGCCCGCCTCCCCGCCCAGCCCCGCCTGCGTGCTCCCAGCTGGACGCACAGCCCCCTCTGCACGCATGCCAGCATGCATTCCCCATCCCCCACCCCTTCCCATTACCCTTCCCCCGCCCAAGGCCCAAGACTCACTCGGTCACTGGGTCATAAATTTCATATGTCGGGTTGTCCAGCGCCGGATCGGCATCCGCTGCCCTTGTGATCCTGTCGTACCCCGCATCACCCGCATCGGGAACGCCCCCCACCACAATCACCCGCCCGTCTGGCAGCGTGGTGGGCGTGGGGTACCACCGAGCGCTGCTCATCTTCTGCTTGCTCACGCTGCGCTCGGCATGGCTGTACCGCCGGAACCATTGCAGATCAACGGGATCGTCCCCGTGCCCACCAAAGATGAGGACCTCGCTGTCAGCGGTGGTGACCTGGCCTGTGAGGGGGTGGCAAGGGGAAGGAAGGAAAAGGGGTGGGGCGGGGAGGGGAAGGGGCGAGGTGGGAGGGTGCACTAAGGTGGTGACCTGGCCTGCAGGTGGTGTGGGAGATGAGGTATGGGAGAGGGGAGAGGAGGGGAGGGGGTGAGGTGGGTGTGAGCACTAAGGTGGTGACCTGACCTGCAGGTGGTGTGGGAGGAGGGG
>JTEE01000205.1:1490410-1556849 GCA_002896455.3 Chlorella sp. ArM0029B | reverse complement strand
ACCCCACCAACACAGCCAAGGCCCCCAGCTTGCAAGGCCCTGGTCGGGCAACTGGCGCCAGCCGGCCACTGGCAGCTGCACAGCACCCCTGGAATGTAACAGTTTGGGACAATGAAATGGTGGACCCTGCCGCTCACCGGTGGGCTGCCCCTTGCCCAGGGCCTCTGCTGGGATGTGCCCAGAGTGCAGCGCCTTGGTTGCGGCCTCTGCGGCGGCCATGCTCTGCTCATGCGCCCCGCCGGTCACGACGATCTGCGGGCAGGGTGGGTAGGCAGGGAGAGGGCTAGCAGCGCGAGATGACGTGAACCAACGCGGTGCGGCCGGCAAGTTGGGAGGTCTGCTCTGCTCATGTGCTGTGCCCCGCCAGGCACACAGCTAGCGGAGAAGGTGTTAATTAATGGATGGAACTAAGGGGGGAGTATGGGGTGGGGATGATGTCGTGCTGTGACAGATTCTGGCGCGCCAGGCAGCCAGCATGAAGTGCACGCCGCAGGCGGGGGGCCACGCGGATGGCCCCTGTAGGGAGGGTGCAGCCGCCCGTCCTTCACCCACTGCACACTGCTGCAACCCGCTCACCTGCTGAATTGGCAGCCCTGAGCCGGTCGGCATCGCCTCCTCCGCGGGCAGTGCCGCCCGAGGGGCCCTCTCCGGCTGTTTGGGGTCGTGCCTGGACTCGTTGCCGCTCGTCGCCATTTCGGAAGCGGTCCAAGAGTTCAGCGCCCGCCTCGGTCAGGGCAAACGCAAAGCAGGCGAGGGCGATTGGCGAGTCGAGCAGAGGCGGCATGAAAGGTGCAGTTTCGGTATGCACATCAAACAGGATCACGCAGGGTCTCGAATTACGCGGTTGAAAGCCCCGGTTAGCTTCAGCTCAGTACCCAACAGCTCAGCGCGCACAGCATGGCCGGCCACTGCGGCGGCGCCGCCGCACTGCTGTAATGGTGCCACTTCTAGAGCCAGGGCACCTACGGCATGTGACACCCAGGCAGGCTCTCTTGGTTGGAACGAGGGGCACAGAACCAGAGCTGAGCAGAAGCTGAGCAGTACCTGCGAGCAGGCTGGTGCCAGCTGGACAGCACAACTCTTTTTGAGTCGCCAGTGGGTGGGCACATCATGTGTGCGGCCTTCAGGCAGGAAGTGGACGCTAGCAAACCTGCAAGCAGGTGCAGAGACAGTCGCTAGCAGGTCGGGCACGCCCTCGAGAGCACGTCCGCTGTGCCACGAATTGCCCTGGGACGGTGCCGCCGGTCTATGCATGGATGTAACATACAATGTATACGCATATGTATGCATTTCATGCAGATGGCTAGCTGAGGCATACCCCAACTGAACGACACTGAAGCTCAAGAACATGCATATGGGAACACGGAACAGAGAGACGCTGATTGGTCGGTCTCTCTGCGGGCTATGGCCGTCGCGACGATCGTGCCCCTGCCCTGGCGACCGCTCAAGTAGAGGCCCCCAAAACGCCCTAGACATACCCAACAGAAAGAGGTTTGCCTCCCCATTCTTGGCTGCGTAACGCGCGTGTCATGTGTGCGGCCCTTGTGGTGCATTTGCAGTGCTGCTGCGTCACGCTGCGCTGTGCCCGCTGTGATGTCCAGCTCGAGAGGCCTTCAGTTATCCCCTCGGCACCCCTGGATCACCTGCAAACCTCGTGGTCAGTCATCAAGCAACCATAGGCCGCCAGCCAGACGCACGGGACCTCTGTCGCAAGCCGCTGGGCTCCACGATTTCGAAACGCGAACGCTGAGCCCGCACTGCCCACATCTGTCGCGGATCCGGTCATTCCCTGTTCTCCTCGATGTCGACTGCCAACGGTGCGCGATCCAAGGCACTGTGGCGGCCTCTGCTGAGACGCCGCCGCCGCCGCCGCCGCCACTCAGCTGCTGCCCCTCCTCACTCTGCTGCAGGCGCCCCCAACGTGGGCCCCTGGTCCAACTTCGACCCCGAAACCATGTCGGCAAGCAACCCAGCGCATGCCTGCAACCTCGGTGTGTGCTGGGCGGGGCCGGCGTTGGCTTCTTGTTTCCTGCGTGCTGGCCGGCAGTCGTGTGGCGGGAGGCAGTGCAGCAGGAGGCCGGCAGTTTCCTCACGACCGGGCGCTTTCAAGTGCAGCCCAGGTCAACCTGCCTCCTCCCCCTTGTGCTGCTGCAGTTAATGGCGAGTGGTTGCAGGCAGAGAGGACCATGGTGATTCCAGACCCGCTCAACGGAGAGCCCTTCTTCCATGTGAGGATGTATTCTTGCCTTGTTCTTTCCCTCCGTCCATGTGTTTGGAATGCAGTATTGCCATGTGAGGACAGAAAGAAGAAGACCAGACTATGGACCTACCCAATCAGAACCAGCCGAAGACCCATTCTCGAAAGAAGTGCAGCACCATCTGCTGAACACCCCTCTCTGCCGTGCAAGCCCCCCTCTGGCATGATGCACCTGGCACCCACCCACGCGCCCGCCCTGCAGGTGCCTGACACTCAGCTGGGGTGCACAAGGTTCAGCCCTTCCCGCCACAATGCAAGCGCATGCTTCCTCTCTCCTGTACAACATATTCAGACTCCTGACACCCCAGCTAGCTAGCTGCACAAGTTTAAGCCAGTTCCGCACACAGATCATACGCGGCCTCTTTTGGCCACCTCTCGATCACCTCCCCTGCATGGTAGCTGACTGGTGCCTCTGGCCTCATGTCCTATCGGCCTCCTCAACACCACGCCCTCGAGCTGTAATCTGCTTCTTCTTCTTCACCTCCCCTGCAGGTTCCCGACACCCAGCTGCACGAAATCCAGCCCTTTGTGGCCTCCATGAGGGCCGTGCCCAAGTCGGGCCAGCACAACCCCTTCAAGAGCCCGGAGCGGTGCGCGGGCTGGCAGCAAGCCAGAGTGGTTTTGGGGCTCAGTCACGGGCCCAAGGGCAGCTGCAGGGGCGCACCCTGGGCACCAGTTGGTTACACATGTGCTTGCCTACCCCTGGCCATCCGAGCACATGCAGCAGCCACAGTGACCGCAAATAGAGCATCGAAAACGGCGTGGGAGATGTGTCGTGCTTTTCGTCCTTGTGCCAGCCCTGCGCTGCGCTGCCAGGGGTAGCCAGCAGAGTGCTGGCACTGGAAAGGCAAGCACGGCACATCTCCCACGTCACCTCGTTTTCGGTGCTCTATTGGCAGCGTTGCTGCGTGTGCTCAGATGGCCAGTAGCCAGCAGAGTGGCCAGCTGTCGTGGCCTCCCCGCAGCACCGTCGCTGGCTGGTTTCAAACCAGTGAGGAGGCACTGCCCCGCCCCTCCCCCCTCCGACCCGGTAGCCAGCTGAGAGGGGGCCCACCAGGGTCCCCACACCTCGGCTGGTTTCCTCAACCCACGCCCAACGGCGCATTCTTCTTCTTCTTCTTCTTCAAACCAGTGGGAAGGCCCTCAGCCCACGACCAAGGACGCAGCCTGAGCTTCCTCATCTCCCCACCACCCGTGCGCTGCGCTCGCCTCATTCAAATGCAACATCTCCCCACCTCCCACGCACCGCAGGTACGTGATGTGGGGCGACATCACCGCCCGTGCCGCCGCCGAGATGCGTCGCCCCCAGGTTGAGTCACACTTTGCCCGCCTCATTCAGCGCGTCATGCCCAAGAGCACGGCGCAGGCGGCAGGCGAGGTGCGGGTGACGCGCAAGTTCCTGGAAAACTTCTCGGGAGACCAGGTGAGGTGAGGTAGGGTTTTTTGTAATACATTAAATAGAAGGACAGGTAGATGTGTACACATAGGTATGTGTATGTGTGTGTGTGTGTGTGTGTGTGTGTGTGTGTGTGTGTGTGTGTGCGTGTGTGTGTGTGTGTGTGTGTGTGTGTGTGTGTATATGTGTGTGTGTGTGTGTGTGTGTGCGTGTGTGNTGTGTGTGTGTGTGTGTGTGTGTGTGTGTGTGTGTATATGTGTGTGTGTGTGTGTGTGTGTGCGTGTGTGGGGTGCAAGCAAGCGGCTGTGGTTTCGCACAGTGTGTGCCGGAGGGCAGGGAGGCACGAGGGATGAGTGAGTTGGTTTTGTGGCCAACAGGTGAGGGGGCAGGAGGTGGGGTGAAGGAGGTGACAGGGAAGACGGGCGGAGAGAGTGGTGCAGGTGGCGGGGCAAGGGAGGTTGGGCGGAGGCGGGGAAGGGGGGATGAGCAGAGGTACTGCAGGGGATCAGGGGCGAAGGCTGGGGAGGAAAGGGAGCGGAGACAGGCAGTGCAGCGGTGGCCGGGCCGGGAAGGAGGGGGCAGAGGCAGGGAGGGGTTTGAGGGGTAACGGGCGGAGAGAGGTAGTGCACGTGGCAGCCTGGACTGAGGGCAGGGGAGGGCTGGAGGCGGGGGAAGGCACGGGGAGAGGTACTGCAGGCGGCAAACTCATCTTGAGCTAACCCGGCAGGCGAAACAAGGTACAGTTTACAGCCACTTGGCTGCGTACACTTGCGCCCCGGGCCAGCACAGCCCGATTCCCAGCATGCCGCCACACGGGTGTGCCGCCTACGCCTGGCCTGATCGAGCCACTGCCATCATCCCCCCACCCCCGCCTGCCTCCCACCCTTGAACTGGTGGGGGAGCAGGTCGCTGGCGGTGGAGCAGGTGGGGGAGCAGGTTTCCTGCCGGCTTTCTTAACCCCACGCCCTCGAACTGTAACCTTCTTCTTCTCCTTCTTCTTCTTCTAATGGAGGAGCAGGTGCGCTTCTTGGCTCGCGGCTTCAGCGCCCCGGGCGACCACGGCGGCCAGTCAAGCCACGGGTACCGCTGGCCCTACTGCCCCGTCTCCATCATCACACCCTTTAACTTCCCGCTCGAGATCCCCGTGCTCCAGGTGAATACAATCAGAGAGAGAGAGGAAGAGTTAGAGCTGTGGGGGTATGGGCTGCTTCCATCCTGTGTCCGTGTGCATCAACAAGTGCTGTGGGGACGTGGGCTGCTTTCATCCTGTGTCCGTGGGGGGTGCTCTGGTGTGGTTGCTAGTGTGTGGTGACTGGGCTCTCAGCATGCCCTTGCACGTGCCGCACAACCTTCGGTTCTGGGGCATGCAGTGCTCCTGCTGCTGTGATCATTCCCTCGTTCTTCTCTCCTATCCCTCACGAGTACTGATCAGTAATGGCTCTTCGGGACCCCACGCCTGTGATTCACACCTGCACATGCCTTGCTGGCATTGCACTCCGATGCCCCAATCGCCTCCCTCGCCCACCCATCGCGCCTTTGACCTCGCTCCCACTACCCCTGAACCCACAACCCCTACCCATGCGGGCACGGGAATGTCAGGCTGGGCGCTTGAGCCTGGCGCTTGCAGGCATCCCATGACCAGAGCTCACCTGGTGGCGTGGTAACACTACTAGTTTGGTCCTACTGCAACCGTCCCCCACACCCCACCCGCCCACCACCTCTCCACGCCTGCAGATGATGGGCGCCCTCTACATGGGCAACAAACCGCTGATACACTCGGAGCACAAGTGAGTGCGCAGCATGGGGGCTTGAGCATGGAGTGTCGCAGCTGGGCCCTTCCTGCCCGGTTGCTGCCGCCGGGCAGGCTTCCCGCTGCAGGTGGGGGCTTCGCCTGCCTCGCATCACCTCGCATGCTCTCACATGCTTGCATTTCGGCAACACAGGACGTGCCTGGTGCCGGAGCAGGGGTGTGCAGCTGCTGCCTGCATCACTCATGCAAAGCTCCGCTGCTGCGACCGACCTTCTCGTTGTGTTGCTCTCACTTTGCAAGCCTGCCTTGTGCTGTGGAGTTGCCTGCGCCAGCTGGCACCGCTGCAGCATGCCCCCCCCACTGCTGAGAAGCCCCCCCCTTGTGTGTGTGTGTTCCCCGTTCTGCCTCCTTGTCTTCTGTTCTACTCGATTACATTCAATCAATTACATTACTCATTCACTGCAGGGTGTGCCTGGTGCTGGAGGAGTTTGTGCGGCTGCTGCACCACTGCGGCATGCCGCTGAGTGAGGTGGACATCTGCAATGGGCACGGAGCGGTCGTGGCAGAAATCATGGCGCAGGGTGCGTGGGTGGGTGGGGCTGGGGAGAAGAAGGGAGAGAAGGGAAGACACACGGACCCTCCTTCAAGGCAGTTCCCTGGGGAAAGAGGGGCCCCCTTCTCCAGGGAGAGGCCAAGAAGGACCCGACGCTGTCGCTTTCCTTGCGACAAGCTTGGGCGTGGGTTGAGGAAGCCAACGGGGTTGGGGATTGGGGAGGATGTGGTTGATGGGTGGGGGTGAAGAGGGGTTGTGGCTCCCCGTGCACGAGGGCCTGGGCGGTCATTGGAGCAGCACTTCCTGCCATACGCAGTGGCTCGCGACGAGGTGGCAGCACGGCAGCACAGCGGCAAGGGGGCTTTCGGCGTGGTAGAACGATGTGCAGTATTGCGCAGAGGTGCAGTGGATTGTCTCGGAAAGCTGGGTTCACTGACAGTGCACCTGCTGTTCCCCAATTTAAAATGCACACCTCACGAGCGTGCAGGCAACCCAGTGGGGCACGGCAAGCTGAGTGGTGCCCTTGACTTGCTTTCCCAACGGCTTTCCAGCCCCATGCCCTGCTTTCATTTGATTTGTGTGCATGTGCTTGTTGGCTCCTCAAGCCCACCCTCTTGTGCTGATGCCCTCATCGTATTGCTCTGCATGTCCTGGTGTTCAGGCAATGTGCGCAGCACTCAATTCACGGGCAGCAAGCGGGTGGCAGAGAAGCTGTCCGCGGACTTTCACGGCAAGGTGAGGCGGCACGCTGTGCTGTGCTGTGCTGTGCTGTGCTGCGCTGCGCTGCGCTGTGCCAGGTGTATGAGGGTGGTGTGTTACCTTGTTCTCCCTTCTTTCGAACAGAGTGCCCCGGTAGGCCCAGCCCCCATTTCAGGTGGGACATTTCCACGATTGCCCCCCGTTCTAGTGTGCAAGCTTTCGTTCTGGTGTGTGCACTTCTGTGCAGGTCTTCCTTTTTTAGTGTGTAAGCTTTCGTTCTGGTGTGTGCACTTCTGTGCAGGTCTTCCTGGAGGATGCGGGATTCGACTGGAAGATCCTGGGCCCTGACGTTGTCGACTTTGACTACGTGGCCTGGCAGGTGAGCAGAAGATGAAGAAAAGAAGAAGAAGATCACAGTCCGAGGCCGTGGGCATGAGGATGCTCTAAAGGCAGCAGTCAGCTTCCTGGCAGTTCAAAAATGAAGTGGGGGGTAGAACATGGGTGGTGTGTGTATTTGACTACGTGGCCTGGCAGGTGATACGGAGATCCGTTCTGAAGCGGGATGGGGGGTAAGGGGAGGGACTTTCTGGAGTAGGGTAAGAAATGGGGTAGAACGTGGTTGCATGGGCACGTTGACCCTGGCAGATGATGAGATTCGTTCTAACATGGGGACGCAGGAGAAGAAGAAGAAGAAGAAGAAGACAACAGCCCGAGGAGAGGGTGTGGGGATGAGGAAGCCAGCAGAAACTAAAGCTCGAGGCAGCTGCCATCAGGCTGGCCTGGCGTGGAACGGCCGGAGCGCAACGAAAACCCAGCCAGTGGGCGGGGGGCAGGGCGTGGCCCTTGTTTGTAACACACCGCCAGTGTCCCTGCTGTTCGACCTTGTGTCTTGTGCCCCCTACCGGCACCACACAACCTGCCCCCATCTAGCCCTGGCCCCCTGCCCGCCCCCGCAGTGCGACCAGGACGCGTACGCCGCCAGCGGGCAGAAGTGCAGCGCGCAGAGCATCCTGTTCATGCATGACCACTGGGCAGAGGCAGGTGAGCCTTATAATTCGTGTGTCACGGTGCAGGCAGGTGGGCTAGCTGCCCACCCGTTCAAGGCCTGCCTGCCTGGCTGTGGAGCTCACTGCGTGCCCCGCTGACCGGGCGGGCGAGGCAGCTGCCGCGCGCCCAACCTTTACCCCTCCTTGCACACGTGGCATTTGGGTGGTGCCTTCGCCAACTTTCCTGTTAATTGCCTCAGCCCCACCACCCCCGGACTGACATCCGGTCCTTCCTCCCTCCATCTGGGCAGGCCTGGTGAAGGTTCTGGAGCAGCGGGCAGCTACCCGGAAGCTGGAGGACCTGACGGTGGGCCCCGTCCTGACCTGGACCACAGAGGCGATGCTGGCACACATGGACCGGCTGCTGGCGATCCCGGGTGAGCGGGTGGTGTGTGGGATGAGGAAAAGAAGGTCTGCTGGGCGGGTGGGCAAGGGTGGGTGAAAACAAAGGGGGCTGCAGATGACAGCTCAGGTTCCGCAAGCTGGCACAAGGAGCGGTGCTGGCGGTACCGGGCGGTACCGGGTGKGTGGGTGGGTTGAAGTCGACCTGATGGCCTTGCCTGCCTTATTGAGGCTGCTGCAGACGCAGGGTGTGCTTGTGGGAGGGGCATTTGGCCAGCGCTGGCAGTTGATGCCCGGCGGGTGTGGGTGGCAGGGTGGGTGGCAGGGGGCGCGACAGTGGGGGTGGACACGTTTTGCATGTTGTGCTGCTGAAGTCACGGCACAGACACAGCACCGCATGTTTTGTGCATGACGCAGGCGCACCAAAGCAGCATGTGGTGCGCAAGCTTCCTACGCATTACAGCAGTGCATGAAGCAGCTGCTGCAGATAGCTTGGGCCGCAGGCCTGCCGCATTTCCCACTGCCATTACTGCTTTGCTGCCGTGCTGCCTCGCCGCCGCTGCCTCGCTTCATCTGGGCAATGGCATGCACACGCTGTGCCCCTGCCCCTGCCCCTGCCCCTGCCCCTGTCCCTGCCATCGCGCCGCCATGCCCTCCTTTGCTGCTCCCTTTCCCTCGCCCCTGAGCTGCTGCATGCCGTGCCCCGCCTGCAGGCGCGCGGCTGCTGTTTGGCGGGGAGGCGCTGACGGGGCACAGCATCCCGAAGCGCTACGGCGCCATCCAGCCCACCGCCGTCTTTGTACCTCTCACGTGAGCAAGCGCTGCCGGCTCCATATCTGATGATCATGATTTACCCCCCATTGCATCCATGCAGCAAACCTTGCAACACAACACGAGTTCATGTGGCCGAGTTAGGATACGCAGATTAGCAACATGGCCGATGTTGTGCAGTTTGAGGCATGCTTGCCTCTGCACGCTGGTCCGCTGCCTCTCTCCACCCACTCCTGTCTGACAGATGCGCCACTCACCCAGGGCCCTGCCCCTTGGCTCCCCATCCATGCATTCAATCACTTCACAGCGCGGCATCAACACAGCAGTGTGCATCAGATGCCCACGGGTGTCCACTCCTGCCCCACCCTACCCCACCCCGCTGGGGCGGGCATGCGCCCACACACCACGAGCTGCTGAGCAAACGGGGTCTATGTTGTCGCGGCTACAACCGCCTCCTACACCAGCGCTCCCTCCTCCATCCGTCTCCCCTCTCCCCTCCCCTCCTCCTGCCGCCCCAGACAACCAGCAGTCACACATAGCCTCATGACAAGTACATCCTTTGTTCCCTTCTTTCCTGCAGCGAGCTGCTGAGGGAGGCACACTTTGAGGTGGCAACCACAGAGGTCTTTGGCCCCTTCCAGGTAAGCTTGCTGTCGCCAGACCTCCATACAAATGCACCCTTTGTGCACATGTCTGTGGCGGTCCAGCCATCGACGCATAACATGAAACGGTTAGGTTGCGGGTGCACCGGTGCTGCTGCCCCATGCTCTCACTCGCATGCCCCCACCGCTCCCACTTCCTCCTCCAGCCTTGCATCTCATGATGTATGTCACGGTGCATGCGCAGCAGACCTGTGGCTATGCAGTGCAGCGGCAGCGGCATCTCCGCGTCCTGCATCCGACCTCTCCCGCTGTACCGCCATCTGTTGTGATGCAATGCCATCTACGTTGCTGTACTGCAGGTGGTGACGCAGTACAGCGACAGCGAAATCCCGCTCGTCCTGGAGGCCTGTGAGCGCATGGAGGCACACCTCACGGCGGCAGGTGGGGGAGGGTGGGATGGATTGTAGTCGGCTAGTTTATCGAATGGCAGCTTTTGGTGATTTTGGCTGGATTTCGAGTTGGCTTCGGCAACCCCCCGCCCTCGGGCTGTAATTTCGTTCTTCTTCTTTTGCAAGAGGGGGGGGGCAGGGCGGGACTGGAGGGTTAGGAGGCGCAGGCTCAGGGTGCTGGGAGCCCGGTTCTGCCCGTGCCTTGCAGAGGCTGGCTGGCCCCTCACAAGCTGTTCCCTCCTCTGAGCACTGTTGATGGTAAAGTTCTGCTGCTCACTCACCCACCCCGCACCTCTCTGTGCTGCGTCCCTCCCCGGGTGCCCCCCGCCTGACTTCTGTCCTCTGCCCCGCCCGCAGTGGTGTCCAACGACATCCGCTTCACACACCGCATACTGGGCAGCACCGTCAACGGCACCACCTATGCAGGCATCCGTGCGCGCACCACAGGTGGGCGTGAGAAAAGGAGCAGAGGGAGGGGGGAGTAAGGGGGGGATTAGAGGGGGTAAGAGAGTGGGATGGGTAGAGGAGGGGAGGGAGGGGTAGGGAGAGCACGGGGGCGAGGTCGGTGGGGAGAGGTGGGGTGGGGAATGACGGGGAGCGGGGCAGAGACAGACAGACGGAGGGAGGCATAAGTTAGAGGGACGGTGGCAGAGGGGAAGGTATTTTGCAGGCCTTGTAAAAGGTTCGCCACTTGACCCGGCTCGACTCCACTTGCGCACCTCCCTGCCGGCACTGCCCAGGCTGACGGCCACCCTGTACTGCTTGTGCATCGGAACTTATTAGTCTAGCCGTTCCAGCCTCTTTCAGGGCTCGACTGCACGACCAACCAAATCCTGAGACGTTGACGATGCATGCACCACGTGGCGTGTGCATCGGAATTGTTGATGCGCTGTACAGCACCTCACCAGTGTTCCTGGTGCAGCCTCTGTCACGATCCCCAGCCAGCCAGCCAGCCAGGCTGAGCCCACCCCGCGCGTGCTGCCGCTCCTCCTGATGCGCCTCCCGGAACTCCACACTCCTTGAACTTTGCACCTCTTGAGTTTGGCACTTGTGCCTGAGCTCCTGAAGGCTGGAAATATATCACACATCACTTCTCCCCACACTTCTTCAGGCTCCACACTTCTGAGCTTTGCCACTCCACACTTCTCCCTGACCCCACATCTGCCACGCAGGCGCGCCGCAGAACCACTGGTTTGGGCCGGCGGGCGACCCGCGGGCTGCGGGCATCGGCACTCCGGAGGCCATCCGCCTCGTGTGGTCCTCCCACAGGTGCCGCACATGCTTGCCTGCCAGGATGTTGTGCCTTGTTGCCCCCCACAGGTGCAGCATATATGTACAGGCTTGCCTGCCAGGCTCTGTGCCTAGTCGGCTCCCGCAGGTGCAGCACAGGGTTGCCTGCCAGGCTTTGTGCCTTGTTGCCCCCGACAGCACATGTGTACAGGCTTGCCTGCCAGGCTCTGTGCCTAGTCGGCTCCCGCAGGTGCAGCACAGGGTTGCCTGCCAGCCCAGCAGGCACCGGGCTGTGCGTCAGCTGAGCTCGGCTGTACTGAAAAGGTGCTGCCCAGCCACAGGTGCAGTGCTGTGTTGCCTGCCGGGCTTGACGTCCTCAACCCCACGCCTTCAGGATGTCATCACCTTCTCCTTCTTAGTCTTCTTCTCTTTCTGCAAGCCCAGCCGGCGGCGCGCTGCGGTGCAAGCCGAGCTTGGCAGTGCACACTCAGCTGCCCTCCATGCACCCACGGCAGGATTCATGCCTGTCCAGAATCCAAGGGGGGTCAGAAGGGGGATCTCTTCCCGCCCCCCCTTCTCAGTCCTCACACGGGAGTTTGGTCGATTGCTTCCCGGCCCCTACATTCTTCCCTTTCCCTGCCCCGCCATGCAGGGAAGTCATCCAAGACTACGGCCCCGTGCCCGACAGCCTGCAGCTGGTACAGAGCTGAGGTCAGCTGAGCTGCAGGAAGTAAAAAGGAAGAAGAGGAAGATGGAATGTTGGGAAGCCCGGGGCACCTGCCAGCTGGCATCATGCCATGCTGGACGGTGCGTGCTGAGCTGGCATGGCTTGACCTTATCGGCGCTCCCTGCGCCTGTGTTGCATTGGGGGCACAGACGCAACACCCTCTGCATAATGGGTGTGTTCGTGCTTCCCACTGTGTTTAGTGTTTGTACACTAGCGAATACCTGTGTTTAGTGTTTGTACACTAGCGAATACCTGTGTTTAGTGTTTGTACACTAGCAAATACCTGTGTTTAGTGGGTGTGCACATGCGTCCCTGAGCCCGTCCTCGGTCCACATGCTCCGCCTTTTCATATGCCCTGCATCCCATGTGCCTCATGTTTAAGTCCCCCCCTGCCCGTGCCCTGCATCCGCATGTGCCTCACTTTCTGTATTGGACGAGTGTTCGGTGTGTGGACGCCCTTCTGTGTCACGTGCTGCATCGTCCTGTGCCCTCCTTTCATGTGTCCTCTTTCATTGTGCCGGTTTTTATGGGTGACATGATATGTATGTTTGCAAGCCTATGTCAGTGTGCACCTGCTCCCTTCTGGCAGCACTGCCAGCCCGGGAAGGTGGAATGCAAGCGACGGATGGAGGCCTGAGCAGCACCCACAGCAGCAGGCCCCGTCCTGTGCAGCGGGCCAGCCGGCACACGGTGGCAAATGCAAAACGACGATACAACCTGGTCATACCTGATTCAGTTCACAACCATGCACGGCCATGCTGCACAGATCCCTCGCGCTGGCTGCTCTGTTGTTTTCCGCTCTGCTCTGCTCTGCTCTGCTCTGCTCTGCAATGCGTTTCTGTCTGGGCAACTTGCATGCCCAGCCTCTAGTTTGCACCTGCACACCTTGTTGTTTGTTCACTGCTGGGATTCAACCAGCCTGGCTGTGCACAGGAAGTTCAGGTCAGACTTGTCATGGTGACATGCAGAGGGCTGAGTCAGCGGGGGTCGTCATTGTCGTGTGTAAGTCCAGGGACAGTAGGTGTCGTCATGTACATGTCTTGGGGTAAATGCCACGGACAGCGCTGGCAGCATGCCTCTCTGAGGAGACGAGCGGGCACTGTCCCAGCTCTGGCCCATACAGCAGCACCAGCAGCCGCTGCTGGGCGGGCACAGGTCACACGGGCCGTTGGCTGGGGCTACAGCTGCTGCCTGGCATGGTGCCAGTGGCCAGGCCCGAGGGGCACCTGGCCGTGTGGCTACACATCACGCTCGTGCTTGCACCAGCTCATCAGCTCCAGCTCAGCAGCTCCAGCTCAGCAGCTCCACCTAAGCACCGCCAGCTCAGCGGCGCTAGCCGCTGTCACCCCCACTGTCAGCAGCTGCCTCGGGCACAGGAGCAGCTGCTCTGGGGGGCGTGTCTGTCACTGTGAGAGGGTTGACGTCGCCACGAGAGCTGACAATGGTGTAGGGCTGGTTGGCCAGGGCCAGGAGCTCAGCAGGCACCTGGGGCAGAAGGTGGGGGGGCACGCCGGTTAGTGATGCACATGCAACAGCATGCGCAGCGAGAGGGCAGCTGTTGGTCATGTCAGTTGGACATGTCATTTAGCGCTTGACAAACAAGAACAGCAACAGGGTAGAGATGGACTGCCCGTGCTTGCCAGGCGTTCTACTAAGTGGCACAGTGCCGTCCCCTCTGCCCGCTGGTGCCCTCCTCCCCGGCCCCTCAAGCACATTGCTGCTCGCACCTGGGCCTGCAGCGGCTCAGTGTTGTTGATGCGACCCCGCACGCCCTGCGGGAAGAAGCCGCCCGCGCCGTCAGAGGCACCCAGGGTGTGAAAGTTCAAGACCTGCAAGGGGTGGGGCAAGGGGAGGCGGCGGTTTATACAGTGCGCACCTTCGAGTCGCAAACTGCAGGCCGCACCCTGGGCAGCCACATGCATCGGGGGGTGCCTGCTTGCCTGGCCGCACTCGCCTTGTGCTGCCCCTTCCCATCCCACTCCCTTACCCTCCCCTACTCCATCGCCCTCACAGTTCCTCACCCGCCCTGCCCCGCCCCGCCCCCCACCTGCTGCGGTGTGCGGGCTTGCTTTGCTTTTGGAGAGTTACAGTCTTGTTTCCGCAACACGAAGTGCGACAAAGACCCCTGGAAAGTGTACGCCAGGATTGCAAGCAGGGAGAAGGAGCAGGGGAAGCACAGCAGGCTGGACCGATGCAGCGGGCTGATATGTGGCAGGGTAAGAACAGGGGGGAGAGAGAAGGGGCCCTGCAGTGTTAGTGCAGGGGGACGCACACCGCAACTGTTGGGTGCAATGCAACAAGATGGCGGGTGGGTGGAAGGGAGAACCATGGAAAAGACAGTGCCGAGGAAGAGGGAAATAGGAACATGTAGCAATATCAATGTGTGGGGTAGAGTATGGGTTGGGGGGACGGGCCAGCGTCACCCCGTTGCCATCAGTGGGCACGCCGTTCCGCCCGCCCTCAAAAAGCAGCGGCTGGTCAACCAGCACGGGGCCGGTGAGGGACTGCGGGGGAAAGGGAGGCAGGTAGAAGAGCCAGCGTGAGGCACTGTGTGGGGGAGGGAGACAGATCGAGAAAAAGGGCCGGTCAAAGAATGTGGGGGAAGAGAGGCAGGTGAGGAGCAGAGGTGGGCTGTGTGTGTAGCAGTACGGGGAGGAAGGCAAGGGAGGGACGGAGGAAGGGGCAACATGGGAGGGACGGTAAGGAGGAGCTGAAGGGGAGGGAGATGAGCGTAAGTTTGGTACTATCCACCCCTGCCTGAACAGCATCCAGCATCCCTGCCTTTGTTCGCTTCAATTCATTCCTGCTGTCATAGCGTCCGCCGCCCCTGCCCTTGCTGCTCAGCTTCCCCCAGCTGCGCCCTAGCTGCGCCCAGCTGCGCCCAGCTGCCTCCAAGCAGCGCTGCCATCATCCCACCTGGCGCAGCGCCGACATGCGGTCGAAAAACTCGGTGACTGACACACCAAACTCAGGGACTGCAAAGAGAGGAGGGGCAGGGGCAGGCAGCCCGAGCAAAAAGGGCGGGGAGCAGCGGCACAGAGCAGCAAGCTGTCACAGGGCCCCTACGGTAGGGGGCCGGGGCCAGGCGAGGCAGGCGCGAGTGTGATGTGAAGCATCATACACATGCCTTGCACATGGCAGGTGGCCCTCTGGCTGGTTCCGTGCAACTCCAGGCAGCAGCTGTGTACCGACACTGTGCCCGCCCATCAGCAGCTGCTGCAGTCGTCCCCAGTGCCACACGCTGCCTGGGCTGGCAGCCCCGGCTTTGCCTTCTCGGGCCACCAGTCTCTTTATCCACACAGAAGCTCGCAACACAGACCCCGGGCGCCAGCCCCTCATAGCCACCTGTCTCGTTGCGGCGTCCCCACAAGATGTAGCGGTCAGCAGCCGACTGGTAGTCTGTAGCAGGGGTGGCAGGTGGGTAGGGGGGCAGCAGGGCACAGTGCCAATGGCAGGCATCTTATGGCGGCTTCAGGGTAGGCACTTAGCGGGCAGCATGGCAGATACAAGCATCAACGTAAAGCCGGGGCCTGCACTTTGCCAGAGGGAGGCAAGTTGGGAGGCGCGACCAGTGGCATCATGGCACTGCCAGGGCTGTGTTTGCTCCCCTGCTGTGCCGCCCGATGTTGGCCTGTCTCTACCTCACCCTCGCATAAGCCACTGCAAGTGCCCCTGTGAGGTACACTAGTCAGGGACACAACCTGTCCCCTCCCTGCTCCCTGCCCCACCAACCCACCCCAGCATGCCCACCACACTGGTTCATCGTCCCTCCAGTCCACCCAAATGCGGTCGACACAACCAAAGGTCTCTGTTGCTGCAGTTGCCTGCCCCACCGGCTGGGCCCACCCCAGATGCCCGCTCACTTGCCGAGCCGGCCAGGCCGCCTGCGATTGATACGACCGTGAGGTTTCCGTTGAGGGCGGCCAGGGCTGCAGGGGAGGTAGGCAGACGGGCAGGTGGCAGGGCCGGCCTTTGGAAGGATTGTATTGGGGGCTTGGGCACCGCAGGGCTTGGGAGACAGGTGCACTGCTGCAGGCTCTCGGCTGCCTGCTGCCAGGCCTGCACAAGGCGACTCGCCCCACCCTACAATTCAGCGCCAAGACACTGACTTCAGCTTGGCACGTGCCTATCATCCTGTGATCGAGGCTCCTGTGGGTGTCCAAAGGCAGGCGCCCCAACTTGTGTGGGCCACGCTCTGCTCCCACACTCGGCGTATCCCGCACACAGTGCCCCGCGCTCTGCTCCCCCACTCACCGTGCCCCCGCCCCGTTCCCAGGGACCCAACGCTCTGATGCTGTGCTCTGCTGCTGTGCTCTATTGCAGTTCCAACTGTTTGATTGATGTCAATAAAAAGCCTGCTTGATCAAATACTGATACAGTCACTGACTCAACTACTGATTCAGTCACTAACTCAATCAGTCACTGATTGACTGCTTGACAGCCCCACTCACCCACGGCGCCGGCGCTCAGCGTGGCCCCCACCTCCTCAAGAGTGAACATGGACAGCACAAAGTTGATGTCAGAAGCATAGGGGTCCCTGCAAGTGGAGAATGGGAGAGCATGCGTGGAGCTGGGAATGTGTGCATGCGCAAGGGTACAAGCCTTGACCTGCCCCCGTGCGTGTCTGGGTGCAGCAAGGCATGGTGCTGTGCAAGGCACCGTCTCCTTCTGGCAAGCTGTGACGTGACAGGGAGCAGCAGAGCCCCCTGAGCAGGGCGCAAGGTAATGTGCAGCGGCAGCCCTGCTGTGCAGCCTGCTGCGCCTGCTGAGGGTGCCTGCTGAGGTGGCAGAAGACCGGCAGGCACCTGCCCCGCCTCACCAGCTGATGCCGCTGGTCCCAAAAGCACGGTTGAAGAACTGCGGGGGCGGGAGGGCAGGGTGCATAGTTCAGTTTGGAATGCGTTGCAGCTGTTTGGTTTGGGGGAGGGGCTGCGAGAGGGCATGGCATGCTAGGCACCCTGCCTGACCCATGTGCGCGCTGACTGGCTGCCAAGGCGCATCACGCACGGATGCTGCCAGCCAGTCAGGCAGGAAGTTGTGAGGCTGGCTCAGAGTGTGCTCTGAGGGCCAAGCGTGGTCCCCGGAAAGCGCCCACCTGGCCAAATGCAGAGTCGATGTCGAGCTGAGGGCAGGGCAGCGAATCTGTGGGGCCGGGGCAGGGCAGGGCAGGGCGGCTCATCAGTGCACCAGCAGCGGGAGGGGTGCAACCCCATGTTACACCTGCCTGCAGTCAAAGGCACTTCCCTGTTCGTCCTCAGAATTGCACCGTCAAGGGAGACGAGCAGGCGCAGTCCAGGCCAGAGGATCCCCAGTGCCGCACACCTGCCCGCCTGCACCAATGCGCTTACCCACACAAAGAGCTATGCTTTTAGAAGCCAGCTTCCCGACAGTTTCCGCCCCACTGAGCAGGTGAGGACCCCCACCCCCGTCCGGCTTGCCTGCGCCCAAAGCTTCACGCAGCAGCCGCACATGGCCCACCTCCGCCCTGGCAACCTGTGCCAAAGAAGAAGCAGAAGAGCACAGCTCAGGGGCTCGGTGTTGAGGCATCCAACAAGAATCAAGCTGAAGGCAACCCGTGCCAGTCTCAAAGAGCCTTCTCGGAGCAGACACTGCTAAACCCTCCGGCAGAGGGGTTGGCAAGCTCGACTCAGTGCGCTGTCCGGCACTGCAACCGCATTCTGAAAGCGCAGCCTCAGCCTGCCTGATGGTGCACCGCAATGCCACATATGCATGTAGCCGGTGGCACGGGCACGAAATAAAGACCTGGAAAACGTGTGCAGATGAGTCCGGCCTGGCGGCAGCTCACCTCCTCCGCCCAGGCTTGGATCTCAGGCGACAGCTGGGCCTTGCGTCCCCCTGAGGGCGGGGGGCCACCAGCAAACAGAGCTGGGTGCATGTTCTGCCCGAAGGCGGCGTAGCTGCATGGAAGGAAGGTCAAAGGGGGGCAGCAGCGGCAGGGAGACAAGCGGGCACGGTGCGGCGTGACTGGCAAGCGGGCGCCGCAGGCAGGCTTGCATCTGCCGGGGCGGAAGCACACACCTGTGCAGCAACACCAGCCTGCGTTGCTAGTGTTGCCCTGCCCTGCATGCAGTATACAGTGGCATCGTCGCACCGGCCCCACCAGTCCCCACCAGCCCCCGGCACCTGTCCAAGGCTGACTGAGGGAGGGAGGGAGGCACCTGTCGAAGGACCCCTCCAGGCATTCCACATTCATCAGAAATGACATGAGGTCAGCATCAGAATAGTTGAACCGATCCATCAGCTGCTGGGCTGCAAAGGCATGGGGGCAGAAGGGGGAATCTAAGCACCAGGGAGGCTGGGGTCTGACGCTGCCTCAAGAGGCGTTGCATGGCAGCAGGAGGCGAGTAGAGTGCTTGGCAGCGAGGCCTAGGCAGATCTAGGGTGGTAGATGAGGGCCGCTGGACAGCAGTGGCAAACAGTTCAGCAGCTGCCAAACGGCACGCGCATGCCAAGCGCGTGGCCTTGTGGGCGGGTGCGACCTGCCAAGCGCGTGGCCTTGTGGCAGTGTCACAGCTGGCAGGCGGGAGAGCAGCTGGGGCGGCGGGGCGGGCAGCCAGCGGCCTCGACTTGCCGCTTTGTGCTATGATCTTCTGGCCAGCCAGCCCGGTGGCAGTGGCAGACGGCGGGAGGCCAGGGTTGGTGCCCGGGGGCTGCGCCCAGGCCGGGCGGGCAGCTGCTGCCAGCAGCGCCGCCAGGCACAGCAAGCGAGACAGTGACCTCATGGCCGGGGCGGCAAAGTTGCACGAGGGCGAGTGCCTGCCTTGGTCTGGAGTCCAAGGGTCTACGCTGCCAGATGGCGACGCTGCCACATGGCGACGCTGGATGACAGTCAGCATGGCGTGTGGTTGCTCTCTCTGGACTCTCTCTCTCTCCCTCTCTCTCTCCCTCTCTCTGAAAGCACGTGTTAAGTTGTGTTACATGGGTTTTTTTTGTGCCATCGGTTGATGATCGAACGCAGCTGCACAGCTCACGGCCTACAGTTGACTGGCCCTGGCCGTTGAAAGAGTGTGAGGCTGATGGGTGCACGTGCACTGGAAAGATGAATACAGCACAGGGAAGATGGAAGCTAAAGCCACTGCTGTTGTTGGCCGACTTCAGTACTGGCCACACCGGGGCTGATGCCAGTGGGTTGGCAGCTGCCTGCCAGTGGGAACATGCTCTGCAGTGCGGCAGAAGCGGCGTGGCCTGGCAACGAGGCCTGCAGTGTGCCTTCGCAGGTGCACTGGAGGCGGGTGTTCACTCACCGATGATATCAGGGCGCAGTGTGCTCGTTCTGCAGCAAAGCAGCAAAGGAAGGGCACGGGTTCGTGGGCAGCCTGGCCGCAGCGGCATGTTGCCGGCCGCAGGAAGAGTTTCAAGGACGTGAAGTCACGACGAGGCTGTGGGAGGCACACAGGTCTGACCCCCCAGCCCCCCACAACCCCATGCATGCAGAGGAGCACGCCGCCCCACCCTCTGCCGCGTGCCCACTCTCCCCCAGCTCGCCTCGTTCTGCATACACACGCCAGCATGAGTGCTGGTACTGAGGCAGGTATGCCCCCGGCAGCAGGGAGTTACGACAGTACACATCGTGCCAGCCCACTGGCACTGCAGCTCACAAAGGGGATGGGAGCAGGGCAGGCGAAGCAGGCGGGGCGTCAGAGGGTGTGAGGGAGACGGGGAGGCACCCGGGCTGCACACCGCCTGGGCAGCTGCCCAGAAGGCGGCCAGGCGCTGTAATCAACACTTGCCTTGCGCGGCACACGTTTGATGGGCCCATGTTGCGGCGGAGGCGGCGGCCTCATCGTCCACTGTTTGGCGGGCCTGCAGCAGCGGAGGCCGGCAAGTCCCAACGGTTGAGGGGCGATGCTGCGCTAGGCTGCTATCCTCCCCTGACTTGCATCTAGCCAACAGTCAGCACACCCACCCAAAGCAAACGGGGGTAGCATTGACAATCATGCGCAATCCAGCCGAGGCTGGCAGCTGAGGGAAAGCGGGTGCATTCACCGCGGCTCCTGAGCGTGCTGAGCGTGCTGAGCGTGCTGAGCATGCACACCTGGTGGCGCCTTCGATGCGGAACAGCATGGGCTGCTTGCTGTTAGGCTGCGTGCGCATGGACCAGTCAGTGCCTGCAGAGGGAGGAACGCGCCGCGCCAGGGATAAGTCCACGACTCTAGATCAAGGGGCCGGTAGGCAGGTAGGTAGGCAGGCAGGCAGGCAGGACAAGTGCGCTGGCAGGTGGGCCACTGGCTCAGTCGGGCCGTCAGGCCGCCTGGCTGGGCAGGCGCAACAGGGTGGGCAAGGGCAGAAGCTGAGCAGGCACTTACTATATGCGAAGCTGTCGCCCCAGCCCACGTAGTACCATCCAGGTGCGTCGGCCTGGAAGGTGAGGTTCTGGGCATACGCCCACTGCACTGTGCCAACAGAGGCACGCACAACCAGTGCATACTGTTTGCCGGGGGCTAGAACCCAGGGTGTGCGTGGGATGAAGGTGCGGACACGGAGGGTTTGGGGGCGGTTCCTGAGCTGCAGAGTGAAGGCTGCTGCCAGGCTGGTACCGCCTTCAGCACGCATGCGGCTGGCCGGCTCGCCACTCGGGGTGGTGGTCCAGAGTGTTGCTGTCAGTGTGCATGGCCTGCCACGCCCGCAGCCCGCCATGATTCGCACGGAGCGAAGGTCATGCACTGTACCAACGCCCCCCTCTGTGTTAAAGACGACGGAAGCCCAGGTGGTGGTGTTGAGCCTTTCGGTGCCCTGTGTAGGAGTGGCCAGGTTGTTCAGCCAGACCTCACTGCAGCAGGGGAAGGGCAGGGAGGCGTGGGGAGACGGAACGGGTCGGGTGCCGTCGTGGCGGGTGGGGCGCGTCATGCCAGGCGGCATGGAAACAGAGTGCTGGCGAGTTTTGCCATTGATTAGCAGGGAGAAATTCCCATCCAAAAATAGCCAGGCTACCTCCGCGAAGGCATGACAAGAGACGCCCCAGGCGGTGGCGGCGGCGGCGGCGGCAAACTCTGGCGGCGGCGGACACCAAGGCACCGCGGCAACCGCAAGCAAGTGTCCGCCCATCGCACCTTCTTGCCGCGGGCAGTGCCGAAAATGTCAGAAGCATTAGAAGCGCCCAGTAACCGCACAGCGGTCGCACATGCGCATGTTTACACGTCGGCATCGCGACCGTCAAACTGACCCGAGACTGCGAGTCCTTTTAAGGCGCCCGAATTGCCGATGTTCGATGGTCGGGAAGGTAATGACCTTGGGAAGCACGACAGCCGGCTGCAGCCAGGTGCCAGGTCAGCACAAGAAGGTAGAAGAGGCACCCGGCAGACCCGTCGTCAGGGGGTTGCGAGCACCAAATAACCGGTAAATTAACAGAGCAGCTTGCATCCCACCAGCGCCACTTGCACCACACGGTGCGCCACGCGGTAGGCGATGCCGGCCCGCCGATGCGCGGCGCAGCGGTGCAGTTGACGATGCCAGACAGGGTGTGTTTCTGACCTTTGAAGACAGCGGCTACGTAGGCACGGGCACCGCTGGGGCTGGGCCAAGCGTTGGGCCTGAGGGAGGGAGGGAGGGGAGGGCAGGTCGGTTGGGGGGCCAGCATAGCTAGGCGTGCGCAGGCAGCACTGGAGGCTCTAGCAGGCAGGCAGGCAGGCAGGCAGGCAGGCAGGCAGGCAGGCACCCACGTCCTCAGCGCTCAACTCCAGGTCGAGTGCGAGGGACAGGCTGGCGGCGAGCACGACGCGTCGCGACGGGGCAGCCTTGCTGGCGGGCAGCAGCAGCAGGCAGCGTGGCCGCTTGGAGTTGCATGCGCGGCAGGGCTTGGGCTGGGCGCTCCGTTTCTTTAAATTCGCCCCCCAACTAAATTCATGTCAGCGCTGCGCAGCTGCTCCAGAATGCCGGCGGCACAGAGCCTGTCGGGACTTGGCAGGCTGCGATTCGCCACCCGCCGCGCACCCCCACGCCGCGTCCATCCAGTGCTCCGAGCAGCAGCACAGCGCAGCACTGCGGCCGACCAGGTGGTCCGCTTAGTGCTGGCAGTGGTGGAGGATGGCTTCCGGCGGGGCGAGGACGAGGCTCAGCTGCAGGGGGAAATATAGCTACTGACCATGGTGCGGCAAGTGGCCGAGGGGGCGGCGGACGCGGTCAAGGCAGCAGAGCTGGCGACGGCAGAGCTGGCGGCCCTAGAGGCAGAAGAGCTCGCCTGGGACTGTGAGATGCAGGCAAGAGCACAATGTCGCTGCCTGGTGGCTCAGTGAGAGTGGCTCGGCTCAGGAGAAAGTGTGGGCTGGCTGGCAGGGACGGAGAAGGCCACCTCGGAGTGTGAGCGGGAGGCTAGAGTGTCAGCTCTGGCAAGGGCACGTGTCGCTGCGCTGCCTTGTGTTGAAGAGCCTTTCTCCTGCCGCCCTGCCTTGGCCAGCAGGAGCTGGTGGCGAACTTCCTTTCCTCCAGTGGCAAAATGCACGCATGCGGCCTGCTGGGTAAGCCCACGCCGATCAGCTGTACGCCACAATGCACGGCACGGTGGACGTGTGCATGGCACGAGTTGCACTGCCGGCAGTGGCCCTTGCCTGTGCAGTTCAGTGGCCAGCTCACTTGCCGGCCGCACTGGGCATGAACGTCTGTGGCTTAAGTGCTGTTCATGCTGACAGCAGCTTCTTGTGCGCTTGGCTCTTAGCCTGAGCGTTTGTGGGCTCTGCTGGCGGGTGCTGAGCAAGTGCACCGCAGCTGCTCTTCAGCTGCTGCTGCTGTCGCAGCTCTTGGCGCAGCGCCGACTGCCACCTGGCTGCAAGCTGCTGACTGCCGCTTGCGCACTGCCTCCGCTGCAGAGTACGCGGAGTGGAGGCTCTTCCCAAGGCCGGACGTCTCGGTCTTCCCGGACAACTTCATCACCTTCTCCGCCAGCCACCAGGCCCGCAAGTCCAATTGGGGCAACCTGCGCTTGTGGCGGCATACCCTTGAGGCCCGCATCCTGGAGGCCATCCCGACGTGGACGCCGGAGAGCATCGCGGACAAGTAAGTGGGCTGGGGATTGCTGGCTTGCAGCAGCAGCAGCAGCAAAGAATAGCAGCAGTAGCAGCGCATGCCCCGATCGCTGTGCCGCCCTGGGCAGGCACCTGCAGCGCACACGGCACAAGGCACGAGCAGCCGGATGTGTCGCCTTGGCAGGCGGTCGCGTCAGCTCCTCATGCCTTGCCGCTGTGTTGCATGCCCCTATCATATGCTGTTGCCAGTGCGCCCCATTGCGTGCAGCGTGGTCCAGTTGCATAGCCGGCTGTCAGCGCTGGTGCACTCGGGCGACATGCCGGCCACCACCGGCAAGGTGCTGCTGATGGAGGGCACCCTGAGCCGGGAGGAGATGAGCCTCCTGAAGTGCGTGGCCGACGCGGTGCACTGCCCCTGCCAGCTGTGCTACCTGCCGCCGTCAGGTGCCATTCCCGGGGGGCTGTAGCCGAGGCAGCTGGCACATGCCTCGCTTTTGGTGTGAGAGTTGGGGCACGTGGGCAGTCGGGGGTGCCACGCTGGCGCCACGTGTGCAATCGCCCTGCACCTGCACATGTAGTACAACACTCTCGTACCCCTTTCTGTACACTGCTCATCACACGTCCTGTACCTGTGATGGATTACTTTCTCATTCCCTTCTGTGCCATTCCCGCTTCATGTCCTTTCGTGCACTCTGTTTCAGCCCATGTTTGATCCCGCCTCAGCATGCCACGCACCTCACCATCTGTTGCTGTTACATTCTCATCTGAGCACAGGTAACAACAACACCCTGGGCAACACATGCACAGGAGGCCCCAATACGATAGTATCTGCAGGCAGGCAGCCACCCACCCCCTCGCCTCCTCGGCGATCAGCTCCATGTCGAGGGTCAGGGTGGAGGCGAGGGACAGGCTGGAGGCGAGCACGAGGGGGCAGTCATCTTGACTGGTGGCAGCCGCAGGCAGCGCAGACTGTGGGACGGCCGGGCTCGGGTGGGGTGTGCACGCACCGTCGCGGATGCACCAGCCGCGGTTGGTGGCGGCAATGGCGGGCGACTGCTGCTTCAGATGCAGCGCGAGTCCGTCCTAATTTTCTGTATTGCCGACTGCAGGGGCGGGCAGTAGTGAGGAGATGGGGTGAGCGGGTGAGCGGCGGCAAGATGGCGGCGGGTGTGGCATGGCGGGCGGGTGTGGCATGGCGGGCGGGTGTGGCAACACGTTTCGTGGAAGTTCTGCGCCCGTTCATCCGCGCGCATACACACTGCGACTCTCACCTCTCACCGACAGTCTTGCGGCGAGGGTTGCGGGCAGGAGGCGCATGGTTGCTTATGCGAGCGACAAGGAGCGGCAAGGGGAGGTTGGGGAGCTTGCAGGAGCTTGGGTCGACCATCAGAAGCTTGTGAAATGTCGTTATAGGTTATCAGCGCACTGCAGAGCCCACAAGTACACTGCCGGACCACAGCACGCCGGGCAGCCAACGCGGCGCCAGATTCTGTCCCCGGGTCACGCCACGGGGCCTCTGAGGCCGCCAGAGCGCTGCAACGTCCATTCCAACATCCCCGCCCACCCCGCGGTCCTGCCCCCCAAGCTCCCTCTCCACTCTACCCCCGCCGCCGCCCACCAAGCAAGCACCAATGGCGCTGCAGAACCCCGCCCACATCTTGAAGCCCGACATCGCGGGTGAGATTTGTGCGGTGCTGCAGGGTGCAGAGGGCTGGCAAAGCAAGAACCAGCATGCTGTGCCCCGCCATCTGGCCCGCCATCTGGTGACGCGCCGCCATCTGCAATCTGAACCCGCCCGCCGGCTCCCTATGTCCTTTGCAGGTCGCAAAGGAACGCTTTCGCCGTGGTTCAGCGGTGCGTTGCGCGGCAAAAAGCACGACATTTGCGAGGCGCCTGCCACAGATGCCGTCGGCGGGTGGGCCATTGGCGCCGCCGCCGGCGTGCGCCGCTTTGCCAGCGTGTGCACCCCAACGGAGCATGCCGAGCTGTGCATGGACTTTGCGCTCGCCCTCACCTTCACCCTTGACCTGGAGCTGACCGCCGAGGAGGCCCAGTGGCTGGTGCAGCCCCCCGCCCTTGTCCCTGCCGCCTACCAGCCCACCACTGCCCGCATCGTCAGCCGCTCCACCGCCTCTGCCCGACCGGCCATGCTGCTCCGTGCCGCCACCAGCCTGGGCGCTGCAAGCAAGCGGCTGGCACGCACAGCCAGCGGCAGCATGCAGCGCCTGCGCAGCGTCCTGGCCGCCGCCGCCTGCCTCTCGCCCCGCCGCTCCCCGGCAGCCGAGCCCTTCACCCCCAGCGGCGAGGGCTGGACGAAGACGCACATTAACTGGAGCTGAATCGCCGGCAGCCACCGCTGTTCACAGCACATCAACCCCCTGCACCAAGGGGCTATCCTCCCACCCTGCCCATATTTGCCCCCCCTGCCCCCGCACCTGACCTCACTTCCCCCCTCTTTGCTGCACTGCCCCCTACCCACTATTACCTCTCATGATATCAATAACCCATCACTGATTCACGCGTCCATTGTAAACCAAACAGCATAACGGATGCTGTGAACCGGAGGGCAGGGTGGGCAAGGCAGGGCAGGGTGGACACAACTTCACAGCTGGTGCCTGTTTGTATGAGGGTTTCGAATTGCCAGCAGAATGGAGTTCCCTCAGCTGCAGCAACCTTGGAAGGAGTGTGTGTGACGCACTGCTTACACCGGTGGGGCTGTGATTCAGCAGCTTGTGTGACTACGCCGATGGTTTGTCAAAGGGCAGAAGCGGGTAGTGAAAAGCGATGGCAAGGGGCCGGGCGGCAGCCAGTCGGTCACTTGGGAGAGGGGGGTGGTTGTGACTCGCACACTCAGGATGGATGGGGCAGGCAGGCAAGCGGGGGGCAGCGGCGGCGGCGGCAGATGGGGCACACCGCCGCCAAGACGCCCAGCAATTGCCGTCCGCAAAGCAATGGGTCGAGCACAGGGAGGTCGGGCCAGGGGCGGAGGACCAGCAGGCAAGCAGGAAAGAAGAGGGTGGAACAACGGGGGGAGGCGGGAGCACAAAAGGGATGCAGAGGAGTGGCAAGCACAGGCGCCGCACCGAAAACCGTCGCCTCTGTTGAGACGCACACGGTGTAACAGGAAGGAAGGAAGGCGGCTCTGCCTCGGCCCCAAAAGGAAGCAGGCAACGGCAGGCACATGTAGGTACGTCAATCCAGGATGTCCTTCTGCCCCTGCTGGGGCGCCCTATCCTTGCCCTTGCCCTCGGGCGCTGCTTTCGCCGGCGGCGGCGAGGGTGACTGCTCCTCTCCCGTGTACACGCTGTTCTCAGCTGCCTCCAGCTGCTCCTCAATCTGTCTCAAAGCCTTGGCCGCAGGCCCCTCCTCCTCCTCTTCCCCATCCTCGCTTCCCATCTTTGAAAGGGAGGCCTTGGCCTTGGCCGAGCCGCCGCCAGCCACAGCATTGGCAGCCGCCGCGCCCGCCGCCGCCGCCGCCGCTCCCAGCCCCATGGCAATTTCAAGCTCCCCACCCAGAGCCGTGGCTGCCACCGCTGCCGCCGCAGCCGCGGGCGCCGCGCCCACTGCTGCTACCGCTGTGCGGCCCAGGGCTGCCATGGCAGACGCCTCCTTCTTCCTGCACACACCCAGTGGTACGGTGGGGTGGGGGCCAGTCAGGCAGTGAGACCCTCCACACAAGCACTGGCCAGATGTTGGGTGGTAGCAGGAGGCACCTGCCCCAGGAGGCACCTGCCCCAGCATTTCAAGCACCACAGAAGGCCACATGTTTAACCCGGGCCAGGCGGGATGAGATGGGCACCATCCTGCCTGACTGGCCTCCACCCGGGCCTGGCACCCTACAACCTCTGCCCCCCAGCGTGCCCACCGACTTTCCGTCCTCGCCGCGACTGCCGCCCCGCATGGCACAGAATGTGCCTAGGCTGCCACTCAAAACCATTCCTCGCATCTGCCTCCGCATGTGCCCCGCATCATATAACCATTCCCCGCATCTGCCTCCAAATGTGCCCCGCATCATATAAGTTCGTTTCACCCTTCGGAACGTCCACGACTTGACACATCATGCACACCAACTGACCCCGGCTAGTCTAGTCGTTACAGCTTTCACATCCCCTGTAAGAGGATTCAACTTCTGACACCGGCAGCCACCCAGTCCTCAACTTGAGTGCCCACCCACCTGTACTCCTGCTCATCGTTCTCCGCCTCTGCCTGCACCTCCAGCTCACGCAGCTGCCGCTTGAGCTCATCATACCTGGCAGAGGGGCGGGAGGGGGTGCACGCACAAACAAGTGACATCAGGCTCGAGTAGCTGTGTGGGGAGGGGCAGCCGGGGCCGCCATCTCGCGCAGCTGCGACTTGTGCTCGCCACGCCTGCCTGCAGGGTGCCAGGCAGGTTGCAGGCATGCTAGACGGGGCCAGCGGGATACCTCTTGGCGGGTTCTAGAGGGTGCTGGCGGCCTGCCTGCAACATCTGTGCAACAAACAGGCAGCACACGTGGCAGCAGGTGGCAGATACAGGCGGCAGCGCAGCAGCGGCAGGAACCAGTCCATGCAAGCAGGAGGGGAGGCTGGTGCCTAGGCGTGTGATGCTGGCAAACGAGGGTGTATAAGTGCAGGCGAGCGCTGCGGCAGCAAGGCAGGGTGTGGTCTGCGAGCGGCGTGGGGATGTGGCTGCGCCTGCCCACCCCCCGGGCGGCGGGAAGGTTCCCACCCCGGGGGCATGGCGCTGCACGCTCAAAACGAACGTGCGGCAGGTTGGGCAGGCCGCAGCGTTACTGTGGCCCCCCAATGGAGGTGCACTCAGCCGGCTAAGGAGCAGCTGGCGACCAACGAGAGGGGCAGGTGGGGTGGATGGGTGGATGGAAGGGAGCAGTGCACACATTCAGGCAGTCCTGGTGACCAACGGCAGAAGCAGGTGCAGCGGCCGCAAAGGCAGCAGTTCAGGGCAGCCAACTGGTGTGTGTGTGTGTGTGTGTGTGTGTGTGTGTGTGTGTGTGTGTGTGTGTGTGTGTGTGTGTGCAATGGCTGTCCTGCCCTGCCCTCACGCCCGCCTCACTTTGCCATGAGCTCCTGCCGCCGCCCGGTGAACTGAGAGGGGAAGAGGCCGGGGAAGTAGCGCTGGATGAAGCCAAAGATAAGGACGTGGCCCTGCAGAGGTGAAGGCGAGTTGGGGAGAGAACACAGATGAGTTGGGTGATGAGCAAAGATGAGGCAGGTCGGGCAGGCAGGCAGGCAGGCTGGGCTGTGTGCCGCACCGGGACCCGTCGCCTCTGTTGAGACGCACACGGTGTGACAGGAAGTAAGGCAGGCAGGCAGGCGCTGCAGGCAGGCAGGCAGGCAGGCGCTGCAGGCAGGCAGGCAGGCAGGCGCTGCAGGCAGGCAGGCAGGCGCGTGCTGCAGGCAGGCAGGCAGGCGCGTGCTGCAATCAGGCAGGCAGGCCCACAGAAGGCGGGCAGCACAGCGGGTGCACGTGCGGCCAGACAACACGGAGGTGCGGGCTGGAGCTGAGGGCGGCCCAGGCAGGGCAGCCGGGCACGGGCAGCAGAGCGAGGGGGCGGGGGCTCTTCAAATGATATGTAAGAAAAACACAGAATTGATGAATTGGGGGCGCACCACTGGTGTGAGGGGGACGATGAGGATGATGGTGAAGGGGATGAAGGCTAGGAGGTCCTTGATGGTGCGCCGTAGCGCCTGCACCTCCCGAGGCTTCAGCGTGCCGCCTGCAGCACATGAGGGGGGCCAAGGGTGAGGAGGCCGGGGAGTGGGGAGGCAGGGAGGGCAGCGGAAGGAGGGGCGCGTCCACGTGCCCGGGTGCAGTCTCTTTTCTTAAACTAGAACACCCTGAGTTTCGGTTTCCCATAATGCTGGGATGACGCATCTACAGCACACTTTTGTGTTGCTGCGGCGCTGTAAATGAATGATTGAATCAATGAGTGCGCGTGCCGGGCTGCGCCGGACAGGGTGTGGAGGCAGGTGTGTAGGTGCGCAGACAAGAGGGTTGCGGCCAGGAGCCGCGGTGGGGCAGAGTGGAGGCAGGAAGGAGGGTGATGAACCCCTCAGGGTGGGGCAGCACGCAAGCAGGCTGCCGTGCATGCGCGTGTGCTCAGCCCACTAGTGGCCCAGGATGTGAGTGCCCCGCAGCCGAGCAGGGAGGCACGCAGGCAGGCCAGCAGGCAGGCAGTTGCGGGGTGGCGCCCCCGGGACCTGTGGCATGCAGCAGGGGGAGGGGGCCGCACTCACCGCGCACCGCCCGCCAGAAGAGCTTGCCGGCGGATCCACAGTCTGAGCCCAGCAGCTTCACGCCACGTACGCCAAAGAGCACGCCATCCACAATCTTCACCACACCCTCACGAATCTGCGGTGCGGCATACAGTGGAGCACAGAATAAGGTGAGCGGAGTGGTGACCAAACAGCACGCCGTTTAGAATCGTCGCCACGCCCTCGCGAAACAGCGGTGCAGCATACAGAAGTATGGTGAGCAGAGTGGTGACCAAACAGCACGTCTCCACGGATGTGGATGTGCAGTGCAGCATACCATGAGGGCAGCATCAAAGTGGGCAGAGAGACCGACACGACAAGGGCACCTCAGAAAGCCGTGCTTCCAGCTGTGCTTCCAGCCGTGCTTCCAGCTATGCTGTGCTGTGCTTGTACAAGCAAGCGACACGCCACACCCCCCCTGTGCGCCCCTCTGCCACGTCACCTCACCAACGCCGGAGATCACTGTGCATGCCTCGCACTGGAAAGCAGTAAAGGCAAGACCAGACCCGTCCAAGGTTGTGGGCCCCGCCCTCCCTCGTTCCTCTCTCCCTGCCCCTCCCCTCGCATGCACCCTCCCTCCCCCCGCCCCTCCTCTCCTCCTCACCTGCAGCTGCGCCCTGCTCAGGGAGACGCCCAAGCTGTCAAACACTGTAACGACAAGGGAGTAGAGCACGCCCCAACCACAAATTGTGCCCCCCCACCTCCCCCGGCCCCTCTTCCTCTCACCTGCAGCTGCATCTTAATGAGGGAGAAGCCCTGGCCGCCAAACACGACTGTGTCGCCAATGCCCAGGCGCACGCGCAGGTCTGGGATGTCTGTTGCCAGGCGGGCCAGCTCACTGTCATCGATGAAAAGTGCCTCCTCAGCTTCCACGGCAGCCGCCATGCCCGACAGCTGCTCGTCCAGCATGCCGAACTCTGCATGAGGTTAAACAGGTGAAGCACATAATATGAAGGGGTGGCGTCGGAAGGGTGAGCGTGGGAAGGGGAGGGACCGCAGGGTGGAGCAGCCATGGGAGGGGACATGGCAGGCTGCCCTGCCCAGAAGCCTGAGCTTTTTCTAGCTTTGCAACCGAGGCTGTTGTAAACATGTGCTACCCGTCCAGGGTGATAGTCAGGAAGGCTTAGGGCACGTGCTGCCAGCAGCGCCACCTTGGCACGGCCAGCGCCTGCACAGAGCGTCACATCAAGAGGCACAGCAGAGCAGCACAGCGCGCACAGCGCACCTGCCACAGCAGCGCCCCCCTCATCACACCCCTAGGCACAGCAGCGCCGCGCAGCACTAATCCGACAGCCCCGCCCGGATGGAGGGAGCAAGTGCATTGGGTGTATTGGAGACAGGGTTCTCGAAATGTAAAACCAGCACAGCACTATGTCTAGAGCCCTGCCAAACGGGGGGGTCGAGTCGGCAGGGGCGGCACAGCAGGCACAGCGCACCTGCCACCAACAGCGCCACCTCATCGCTGCTCCCCCGCCGGCTCAGCGCCAGCTTCAGGTCGCTGCCCTTGCTGTCTCCCACAATGTCGCGTGCCTCGTCCTCCAGGGAGCCATACGCGTACTGCATCTCCAGCTGCAGCGTGCGCACCTGCAGCGCGGGGGGAAGAGGGCGGGCGGGAGCGGAAGAGGCGTGAGAGCAGGGTGTCACGTGCCGAGGTAAGTGACGGTCCCCAAAAGGTGGCAAGCAGGGCATTTCCAGGCAGGCACCAACTAGCATGCCCTGCGTCTAGTCAGAGCGTGAGCCCTGGAAAATCGAGGATGCAGGGGTGAGGGCAGGGCAGCCTTCCCCTGCACACCCCGCCTGCTTGCTGCCGCACGACATTGCACAGGCACATTCCACTCGCCGCCATGGCGCGCCAAGGAAGCGCATCTGCTTGCCAAAAAGCTGCACACTCAGCCACACACTCAGCTTTACGCCAGCTGCACACTCGGCTACTGTCAGCTGCACGCCAGCTACACACTGCGCTACGCTCAGCTGCACGCCACCTGCACACTCAGCTACACACATCCAGCTGTTCACTGAGCTAGAAACCCAGCTATACAATGAGCTACAATGAGCTCCGAGCTACACTCAGCTACACACTCAGCTGCACACTCAGCAGGCCACGCACTCACCGCCAGTGCCTTGGACAGCGCGGCAATGTCGTTATCCATGTCCCTCAGCTCTGAGGCCATGCGGGCACGGCCCTGCAGCCCCGCCTTGCGCAGCCGGTTCTCCCTCGCCTTGCTGGCATCCTGCAGCTTCTTCTCCAGCACATCCAGCTGCCTCTCTAGCTGCTGCACCGCCTGCGTGCGCTGCTCCTCGGTGCTGCTGACGGGCAGGGGCAGGCCGTAGGGGGCATCCGCCAGGGGCTGCCCAGGGGATCCGTTGAGGCGGGTCCACAGGCCCTTGGCCCACACGGCGCCTGCGGGGAAGGCGTGGCGTGGCGTGGTGTGGAGTGAGGAGGGAGGGCTGTCAGCCAGGGGTAGCGGGGACGGGTGCTGCCCGCCATGCACACGACGGGGTGGCGGGCTGATGCCTGCCTGCTTGTTTGCCTGGATGCCGCCCCCTGCTGGACAGGCGGCCACCAGGCCCGCCACTGCCTTGCCTTGCCGCACACGACAGCACAGGTGGGCCGGCTACCAGCCCTGCTGCGCCCGCCTTCCACAGCCTGCCCTGCCCGTCATTAACCAACGCTGCCAGCACAACAGAGCTAGCACACGGCTGCCTGCATTGCAATGCATCTTGGAGCTGACACTCATCCACCCGCCCCGCTTCCCATGCCTCTACCCACATCCCCACTCACTCGTCTTCAGCCCCTCCCCCGTCCCCTCCGGCAACGCCTCCTGAGTGCAACATGGGCGGCCTGCTCCCGCCACAACAACACCCACTCTGCCCCACAGCTGCACCCCACACCCCCACTCACTCGACTTCAGCCCCTCCACCACCCCCTCTGGCGACGTCTCCTTGACTCGCTGCACCGCGGGCTGCAAACGCCGTGCCACGAAATATTCGGCCGCTTTCTCCGCCTTGCTGAGCCGCTCTCCGAGCGCCACAGCTGCGCCCCCCTGCTGCGGCCCCTCCTCCTCGCCGCCGCCCTCCGAGGGGCCCGCGGCGGCGGCGGGGGTCCAAGGAATGGACAGGCGGAAGCGTGCATTGCGTGCGTCGATGGCGGCGTGTGCCGCCGCCTCGGAAAGGAATGGCAGCACCGTGATTTCGTGGGCGGCACGCTCGGACAGCTCGCCAAACAGGGATGCCACGCGTGCCTCCATCTCGGCGGCCACCCCCGCCTGCTCCTCCCGTTTGAAGAGGTGTGGGAAGTTGTAGGGGCACGATTTGAGGGCGCGCAGGCCTGCCTTGAGCTGCTCGGCGGTGAGCTCCATTTCTGCCACCACCTCCACCGCCTCCGCCAGCCGCCGCTGAGCCTCCGCCTCTGCCGCTGTCACCGCCGCGGCATCCGGCTCCTCCTCCTCCTCGCTGCTGTCACTGTTGCTGGCTGCGGCGGCTGTGGGGGCGGCGCTGGCGGCGGCGCTCCTGCTGCTGCTGCCTGCCACCTTCTTGGTTGTGCCGGGCTCGACAGGCGCCTCATACACGGGTGATGGGTGCTGCAGCAGGACCTCGGCACGCAACAGGTTGCGGTACAGCTTGCGCAGCTGGATCATGGACTCCAGGCGTTGGCCACGCTCCTCGCTGACCGCCGCCGCATCGCTGGCAGGCGGCGAGGACGCAGTGGAAGACGCCGCGGCAGCGGCGGGCACCCCAAGCGGGCGCCTGCGTGTTGGGACAAGTGTCGGGGGAACAGGGAGGCTGTAAGGGGGTGCCAGCTGGCAGAGTGTGCCAAGGCTGGGGAATGCCAGGGATGTGCGGCGGGGCGGCGGTGGCAGGCTGCAACAGGTGCGGCTACGGCGGCACAGAAAAGACGGGTAGAGGCTGCATCTTTGCAGGCCAGCAGCACCAACAGCAGCGCTCGCATACTGATGCACCTGTGCAGACACCTGGTGCGGTAGCCCTGCATGACAGGCTCACCTGCCAAGCCCCGTCGCCGCAACGCTGCGTGACTTGCGCCAATGGGCGGCGGCGCCGCGCAGGTTTGCTGTCACGCCGTTGCGCCTGGCGCACTGCTGCTGGGCAGTCGTGGATGGCCTGCACAAGGGAATAGTGATTGGAGGTAAGACGGTTGCCATGTGTGGCCGGCTGGGCGCGGAACGGCGGTGAGAGGGCTGGCAGGCACCGCCCACCAGCGGGCCCTCGGCACACCTGCTCAGCGTGGCTACAGTCGGAAGTGGGCGTCCATGGCGCCTGCAGACGCCGCTGGGCTGCAGGGCCGCTGACATATTTTTGTTGCGCCACCCAGTGCTGCCCACTTCCTCTAGCTGTTAACGCCGCGTTGCAGTGCTCAAAGACTCCCTACGTGATGTGAGCGCGTGGCGATTGGGCCAGGAGGGCAATGCGCCGATGGGTTGGACAGCCGGAACTTGCAGCAGCCAGCTCAGCGGCTCGTTCTGAATCGGGGAAGCTGTCTTGCAGTGCCCCGTTCTCCAATCAACCCTGACACCTGTATTCGTGTACAGCAGCAGCGTTGGAGGACAACATCGTCACTTGCTCGGGATCACACACTGCAGGCTCGGAGCAGCGCCCCAAAACAACTGGGCGGCCACTAAGCATACCCAGGCAAACGGCAGTGCCCCCGCGTAAGCTCAGTCCGCGTAAGCGGGCCCCTTCGTTGTGCTACTGCCTGGGACGTTTTACCGGCCCTGTGCGGCCCACACGCCTGTTTTAAGCTCCAAGGAGGGTTGCAATTGATGCTGGAGGCGGGGTGAGACTGCCCAGCCTTCTGCTCAGCACCGCCTGTCCGTCACCCCCGCTCACCCGCCACCGTCCTGCGCAAACGCCTGCAGGCCACCGCTTCTCTGCTCAGTGGTTGCGCTTCAGGGCAGCTTGTGCCCTTCTTCTGCAGCAGCACACGCCTAGCCAGCAGCTATGTCGACGGCAGCGCGCAAGCGGTTGATACGCGACTTCAAGCGTGCGTCTTGCTGCTGTGCTGCCGCCTGGTGCTGCTGCAATGTTGGCGCCCTTGGGGCTACCCACAGCCTGCGGGGGGCCACGCATCATGCAGTATAGCCGATGCAACTCATCCTGTGTGCACAGTGCGCGGACAGGCACCCAGGGCGCTGCCCCCGCCCTCGCTGCCGCCACATCTCACCCCACCCCACTCCTGGCAGCCACAGAACCGCCAGCTGTTTGCCCTCCCACATGTGGCCATATGATATTTCACCCTCTGGTACTGTGCTCTAAGACACGCTGCTGGCGTGCAGTGGGGGCAGGCTGAGGCTGCCCACGCCTCTCCCATGGCACACAAACCAACCAGCTAGTGCCATGCCCATCACCCGCCCTTGACCTCGCCTCACCACCTCTTCTTCCTCTCTTTTTCGCCCCGCAGGGCTGCAGCAGGACCCGCCCGAGGGTGTCAATGCCTCGCCGCTAGCAGAAAACATCATGCGCTGGAACGCCATCATCTTTGGGCCGGATGACACCGTGTGGGATGGCGGCGTGTTCAAGCTGAGCATGGAGTTTTCAGAGGACTACCCAAACAAGGCACCCCTGGTCAAGTTCCGCACCACCATGTTCCACCCAAACAGTAAGCCCACCCGCCTGCTGCTGCCCCTTGCCTTCCCACCTCCTGCATGCATGCCTGGCACGCCCACGACTGCCCCGACGAGTCGCTGCTGGCCAATTGACGCACGCACGCAGGCGTTTCTGACGTGCTTGCTGCAAAGGGCATTGTTCTGCAGAGTGAGTGCCCCTCTCCTTTGTCTTCTTCCTGCCTTCTCCCTCTCCCCCGGGCAGCCCCGACCTCCCCCCTTCCTTCGCCCGCCTGTGCCCCTTCCCCAGCTTTGTCAAAACGCAGCACTTGCGGGGACATCCCCCCCACCCTGTGCCTCCCCTCTCCCCTGCCGCCCTGCCTTCCGTCTCCCCCCCCACCCTGTGCCTCACCGTCTCCCCTGCCGCCCTGCCTTCCGTCTCCACCCCCGGCTCCCCCTGGCAGCCTGCTAGTATAATCTAGTCGTTACAGCTTTTCACGTCCCCTGAAAGAGGGTGCAACTTCACGACGATCCAAATTCTGAGAGGTTGACAAGGCAGGCTGCGCCGGTGCCCCCCCGGCTGCCCCCCATTCCCTTGGCCCATGTCCTCCGCCCATCAGCATGCACGTTCTCTCGCCACGCGCCTGCACTCCTCCCCTAGACCCCCTTCGTGCAGTGTGTGCGGACGGAGCAATTTTCCTGGCCATCCTGCTGACGCAGTGGGGCCTGCTCACACACCCTCCCTCCCTGTCCCTCATTGCTGCACTCTGCGCAGACGGTTGGCGGCATTGCCTGGATGCCTTCAAACAGTCCATTACCCTCTCACACACCCTGTGTGAGGCCTGCTCACACACCCTCCCTCCCTCCCTGCCCCTTGCGCCACCCCCGGTGTGCAGTCTACGCTGACGGCGGCATTTGCTTGGACATCCTGCAAAACCAGTGGAGCCCGATCTACGATGTGTCTGCCATCCTCACCTCCATCCAATCCCTACTCTCAGACCCCAACCCCAACTCGCCAGCAAATTCAGAGGTGAGCGTTTTGCTGTTTTACTTTCTGAAAAGGCGCTGCAATACACACTATTGGGGGTATCAAGGCCACTCTGAGGCAGGGTCGGCTCACAACATGAATGGTTGGGAAAGCGCTGCAATGCACAGACCACCGGGGTATGCATGCCACAGCCGGGGATGTATCGTGCAAATGCGGGCGGGCATGCTTGGGCACGGTACCCGTGTAGCAGCACGGCAGGCAGCACGCTACCGCACTGGCGGCATGTGGCGGCTGATTCGGGGGTGTGCTGCCACGCTGCCCGCACCCCCTAGTATCGGCACCCCCCAGTGTCGGCCACCTCAGCTGCCGCATGCGTGGGCTGCCCAACTGCCTGTGTCCCTCAAGCTTGAGCCCCCTGCCACTGCGTGCATCGATTGCTGTTGTGTGGGTGTGGGTGGCATGCCGGGGCGTGCTGCTGTTCTGAATGCACAGCTCCAGCTGGCCGTCGGAACTGTTCAACAAAGGTGGGTGGTGCCCTGCTGCGGATCAGTTGTGAGGCAAGTGGAGGTGGGCAGACACACTTTTGCACGGCTGAATGAGCCTGCATGCTCAGATCCACTTTCCCTGCAACCCTCTGCCCTGTCTTGCTGCAGGCGGCGCGGCTGTACAACGACGACCGGAAGGAATACAACCGGCGGGTCAAGGCTGTCGTGGAGGCCAGCTGGGCGGATGATGGGGAGGATCCAGAGGACGATGACGAGGAGGAGGAGGCGTAGCAGGCCCAGCCCAGCGCAGCATAGCACAGCACAGCACAGCATAGCACAGCTCAGCAGGCACAGCACAGCGCAGCACCGTGTGGTGCAGGGTGGCCTTACCCCACTCATGCGCAGCCTGAGGCTGGCAGGGCTGTCAAAGCGCTGCTCCCTGTGCCAGGACCTGGGCTTCATCACATGACCGCACGCCCCTGCCCTGTGCAGCTTTGTCCCAAATGGGTGCTCCTCCGTATGGTTGTGTCACGCTGTGCAAACCTCTTGCCGCCCACTGCATGCATTGCACACCTGTACACTAGCTAGCACCAGGCCCCCCATGTATCCTTGTTGCCACCACTACTGTGCACGCCTCCTGCCGCCACCCTTGCCTCCTTCCCTCAGTTTTCACGGCAGCTCGCCCCACCTCAACTCGCCTGCCCTCCACCTCGAGACCACCTCACCTCGCCTGCCTGCTACGCACCATGCGTCTCCTCCGTTTCTGCCTACAATCAGGATCCATTCCATTGCCTATTGGCCCATGCACCCCACTCATTCATTGTGTGAATCGACTGAGCGAGCGCCTCCCGCAAAGCCTCCGACAGCAGACGGCGCCACACTGGCGCAGGGAACACTTGCCTGCTGCTGCCGCTTGCCATCTGCTGCTTGCCTGCTGCTGCCGCTTGCCATCTGCTGCTTGCCTGCTGCTTGTCAGCTGCCTGGTTTGCTGCCTGCCGTTGGTCAGGGGCACACCAGCTGCCCGGGCACAGAGCTGTAGGGCGGTTACATTCGGATGTCGTGGGCTAATAAAAGCAGGAACGAAAGGAAAGAATGGGACGCGTCAAAGTCGCGTCAGTCTTTGGGGGTTTACACACAAGGACGGGACGTTTGTGGGTAAAGGGGCGGCGCCGGAAACGGGGAGGCGAAAAATCACAGGACACCAGGCGCCTGAGGTGCAAGTTTGGTGCAGCAGCAGCTGTGCTGCTCCAGGGGCTTGCTGAGCGGCGTAATCAATGTGTGGGGGCGTGTGCAGGCGGTCCGGGCGGGGAGCCGGGCGGCGCTGCTCTCATGGAAGAATGGGTATTGAGCGGACAGGGGGCAGGGCCCCGAGTTGGATCAATCAAAAAAAGGCGAGGCAGCGCATACGGGGGGGGGGGGGGCTACAACAGGAGGGCGTGTGCGGGGGCAGGATGCACATCAGGGCACGGCTGAAAGGCTGGGCGCTGCAGCAAGAAGCACAGGGTGCCTAGCTGTCTCCCAGTAGTACGAGGGCCGCACGCGTCCGACTTTCGACCTGCCTGAAGCAGCATCGTAGGGCTGCCAGGTGCAGCAGGTGCCAGGCAGCTGCCTTGCAGGTGCCGGCTGCCCAGCACCTGCTGCTTGGCGACATGGCGCTATGCTTAGAGCAGCTTCTTCATTTGGCGGCGTGCCACGGGGCGACGGTCCTTGGGGTTGAGCTTGGAGTCAAACTCGCGGAAAAAGGTGTTGAAGCCGCCCTGCAGGCAGGCGGAACAGATGGGATGGAACAGGTGAGCAACGTGGCATTGCACAGAGGGGGGGGTGCAGGTGTGCCACAAATGCCCCCCCCGCATCCCTGTGTTTTTAGAGCCTTGTTTTGTTGGGGGGGAACATGACATATCCAGCCTCCCGACGCCCTCCCTGCCGGCCCACAATGATCTGTGTGGCCTTCATCCTTGAACACCGGCAGCAGCTGCACTGCTGGCTCCCCCCTCGCTGTTCCTTCCCACCTCCCTTTCAGCTCACCATCATCGAAGAACCATGCGGTGGGTACCCACACATCCCTCCCTTCCCTAACTTAACGGCACTCATCACCAAGCGCTCCGCCCCGCCCACCATCACGCCCAAACTGTGGGTGTACCCCTCCTCCCCCTCAGCCCAGAATCGCCGCACTTTCAACATCCCTCCCTTCCCTAGCAGAGCGGCACTCACAACACCAACGCCCCACACCGCCCCGCTCACCATAATGCCCACAATGTTGGTGTACCCCTCGTCCCCTTCAGCCATCGCACTTTCAACATCCCTCCCTTCACTCAGAACCGAATTCCCCGCCCCGCCCCACCTCACCATCATGCCCACAATGTTGGTGTACCCCTCCTCCCCTGCAGCCCCCGCACTTTCAACATCCCTCCCTTCCCCTAGAGCAGCGGCACTCAACACCCGCCCCCCTCACCATCATGCCCACAATGTTGGTGTACCCCTCGTCCTCCAGCGCCTCCAGCACGTCGATGCTGTACTGCTTGCCGTTGCCGCAGGCCACAATGATGCGCGAGTCCTTGCGCGGGAACTTGCGCATCACCTGGGCCAGGAAGGCGGGGTTGTCGGCCTCGCTGGTCACCTGCGGGGGGAAGAAGATGGGCGGGAGGGATGCAGGGGGAGGTTAGGAAGGGAAGCAGGGGAGGGAGGGAGGTCAGGCAGGTAAGGGCTGAGTGAGCCGGCAAATGGAGGGGCAATAGGGTTACTTGCAGGCCTCTCCAAGAGGGCAGGCAGTTGATCCCTCTGGAAACACAGCCAGTGAGCCCTCTGCAACCCCTGCTCCCTGTGTTGTGATCCCATGGTCACAACTGCCCGCAGCCCCGCATCCGCGGCGTCTGCAGCACACTGTTGTGTTGCTGCAGCCGTGACTCAACCACCTCTGCCGCCGCTGAACAGGCGCTCTCTGCTGTTCAAGCTCGCATGCGGCAATGGCTTGCAGTCCACCCCAGCCATGCCCTTCCGGCACAGTGTGAAGCACCGTGTCTGCTGCCACCCACCATCTCGTTGCGTGTCGAGTCAAACTGTTGGCGCTGGAAGACGCAGGGCATGGGGACGGAGCCGCGCAGCTTGCCGCGTGCGTTGGTCTCCAGCTCCGGCCGCACATCCATGACCACGTAGCCGGCGTCAATCAGGCACTGCACGCAGGAAGGGTGCGGAAGAGGCGGGCAGGTTTCAGAGACGGAGAGCGGCACGTGGGGTGGCTGCGCTGCGCACTCCAGCACACAGACATACATGCACCATGTCGCCACAATCCTTCAGGCTGGCTCGACTGGTGTGGAGGGCGCAAGAAGAGCAGGCATGCCCCTTTGACTCCCTGGAAGACCGGCAGGCACTCGGCTGCTGCACATGCCTCCAGCCCAGGCAACGCCCAGCCCCCATGCCCCGCCCCCCACTCACCCGCGCCTCCTCTGGGTTGCACACCGCCTTGGCGGGGAAGGCTGCCACGGTCTGGTGGAAGAAGGCGGGGTCGGGCCAGCGGCCAGTAGAGGGGCCCGTGGGCTGCAGCAGGGCAGGACAGGTGAGGGGCAGGTGTAGCGGTGAGGGGCAGGTACGGTGGGTGCGGGCTGGGACAAGTGTGGGAAGCGAGAGGCGGCAGCAGCTTGCAGCTGGAAGAGCAGGCGGGGGGCCACCCAGGGTGTGTTCGACTCAATCACCCTCACCCACCACCAAAGGGTTGGCAAGCTGGCTGGCCGGCGGGCAGGGCGCGCACCTGCACCTGGGGTGCCTGGGGGCGGGGTGCGGGCGGCGCCTGTGCGGGTGGCGCCGCCTGGTCGCGCGGGTGCACCGCCGACGGCACCTGGGTGATTGTGCGCTCCAGTGCTGCCCGTGCAAACTCCACGTCACCCGTGCGGGGCTCAGAGGCGGCAGGGGTGGAGGCCTGCGGCACGCGAGCAAGAGGCGGGAGGGGGGTGGAGGCAGGGGCAGGGGATGAGGGGGGCAGGCGGGCGGTGGGTGGGGTCGCATGTGTCAGATGAGACCCCACAAGGGACAGCAGCTGCCGGGGGAGCTCACCGTTGGCGGGGGCCAAGGGGAAGGCAGCTTCAAACGCAGTCTTACAGCAGCCCAGCGCCCAGTGACGAACAAACACGCCCTGGCGGTGGCCAACTCCCACAGAGACTGCAATTGGGTGGCCCAGCCCACCTGGAATCTGCCGGTGCCACGGGGGCGCGGGAGCTGGGGCGCACAGAGGCGGGGCGCTGGGAACCGGAGCGGCCGCGGGTCGGGGCATCAGACGCGGGGGGGCGAGACTCCTGCTGCTTGCGACGCAGGAACTCCTGCTGCTCGGCGCTCATGCCGCCAGTGGGGGCGGCGGCCGCCGGGGCGCTGGGCGCCGGTGGGGCAGAGTAGGAGGAGGCAGGGGTGCTGGGGGTGTAGGAAGCTGCCGGCTGCACGGGGGCGCGGGAGCTGGGGCGCACAGAGGCGGGGCGCTGGGAACCGGAGCGGCCGCGGGTCGGGGCGTCTGTCGCGGGGGGGCGAGACTCCTGCTGCCGGCGCCGCAGGAACTCCTGCTGCTCGGCGCTCATGCCGGCGACGGGGGCGGCCGGGGCAGAGTAGCTGGGAGCGGGGGCGCTGGGGGTGTAGGAAGCTGCCGGTGCCACGGGGGCGCGAGAGCTGGGGCGCACAGAGGCGGGGCGCTGGGAGCCGGAGCGGCCGCGGGTGGGGGCCGCGGCGGGGGACGCAGAGCGAACCTCCTGCTGCCTGCGCCGCAGGAACTCTTGCTGCTCGGCGCTCAGSCCGGCAGCGGGGGCAGCSGGGGCAGAGTAGCTGGGGGCGGGGGCGCTGGGGGTGTAGGACGCTGCCGGTGCCACGGGGGCGCGRGAGCTGGGGCGCACAGAGGCAGGGCGCTGGGAGCCAGAGCGGCCGCGGGTGGGGGCATCAGACGCGGGGGGGCGAGACTCCTGCTGCCTGCGCCGCAGGAACTCTTGCTGCTCGGCGCTCAGTCCGGCAGCGGGGGCGGCCGGGGCAGAGTAGCTGGGCGCGGGGGCGCTGGGGGTGTAGGACGCTGCCGGTGCCACGGGGGCGCGAGAGCTGGGGCGCACAGAGGCGGGGCGCTGGGAGCCGGAGCGGCCGCGGGTCGGGGCCGGCGTCGGAGAGGAGGTGCGCTGAAAAGACAGGGAGGGAAATCGGCAAAGGCCTAAAGCTTTGAAGTGCAGGAAGGAGCAAAGGCCCATCGACATGTGCACAGAGGTAGCACCCACATGCAGCGTCGGCCACGTGCACTCTGCCTCCCTGCAAGTTGGATCTATACAGTGAAGATTGCCCCCGCCTGGTGCCCACCTCGCGGGCCTGGCGGTCAATGAACGCCTGCTGCTCCGGGGACAGGCCGGCAGCAATCACCTGCAACAGACCAGAAAGAGCAGGGCCCAGTAACTGTCAGAGGAGGGGAAGGGCGAACAGGGGACGGCTGACACGGTTGCAGAGCGGTGGCGGTGGCAGCTGACGCGGTTGGGTGGGACGCCGCCGCTGGGAAGCGTGCACCGAGCGGCGGTCCAGCCGAGCGCGCCTATCAGGCACCCAAGTGCATCTATAAGCCAATGGCGAGGGAAGCAGCCCCTGGTATGGTGGCCGGGCGAGGGCCACCCGCTCAGCTAGCCGGGATGGCAGAGTCCAAGGCAGGCTGCAGGGCAGCCGGTGTCCCATTCCATATGACAGGACATCTGTAGCACGCTGGCATACGGGATCTGGCTTGCGGCACTCACCCGCAAGCGCCGGCCTGCGACGGGCTGGGCCTTGCCCAGGCGCCCTACCGGGCGCGCGCTGGTGGCCTGCAGCGCGCTCTGCATGTTTGTATCGAATATGTCGAGCTAAGAAGGCCAAATGTGGCAAGATACAACACACTGCACAGCCAACTCCTTCCAGCCACAACACTACCACTGCCGCCAGCTCAGCATGCACTTTTTGCCCAGACTCCCTATGACACACTCTCTATGACACACCGTGCTCGCTATGTGCGATGGCCTTGTTGCTTGAGGGCGGTTAGCTGGTTCCATTCAATTCATCAGCAGTGAACCAGGCACACGTCAGTAGCTGCCCAGCCTGGCTGGCCGTGCCGATGTAAACTTCAGCCGCCGGTACCCAGCCGGAGCGGGCAGCGCTGTGCTTCCAAGCCATGCATCTGCACACCGGCACAAAAAAAAAATAAAAAAAAATGGCACGATGCAGTCCACTCCGTCCCCACTGATCACTGGCTTGCCAAAACCCTTACGTTTGGCCTCCACTCGCCCACCCAGCCACCCCACTTGTGCGTACCTGCAACAGCAAGTTGACCTGGCACATGTGCTGTGCACCCGAAAAGCCACACCTGTCTAGGCCGCAGCAGTGTGCCGATCTAGCGCAGCGAGGGCTTGGGGCCCCCCATTCTGGCTCCCTGCTGCAAACTAGCGCCAGGGAAGCAGCGTGGTGACAGCTCCCACCATTGATGCCTTCTAGATGTGCATTTTTTTCTTTTGTGCCCTTGCAGGTGGGTTCTAGGGCCGCGTGCTGCGTTGCTTGACAGCTGCTGTGTGGCTCTTGGCAGCACGCTGTACGTCTTTACCTTGCCTGGCTACCTCCTGGGCAGGGAGAGCCAGGACCGCGTGCTTATTACCACCGCCAGGCAGCTGGTCCCTGTGCGCCTCAAGTCATGCAAATCCGTCAAGCAGCCGTGGCGGCCTCTGTCTGCGGGCCGAAAAGGGTCCTGTCGCCAGACACACCTGCCCTCCCCGCAGGCTTGCCTTGTGCACATATACACACACTCACACAGCTTCATTGAGGTCTCAGCAGGGGGCTGCTCATCACGCCGGCACCAGCATGCCACTGCCCTCGCCACCAGTGCCGCCCCAGCATGCATGTGAGCTTGGCGGGACGGCACTGTTGTGCCTGCTGAGCCCGCTGTGGGTGCAGACGTGGTCGGAGCTGAGGTGCAGGGTGTGGGCTGGGGCTGCTCTCTTGCAGCTTGCCAGGACGAATGCGCGCTCTCAGCACGGCCACCCCAATGCGCATTTTGATTGCCTGGCTGCGCAGTGTACCAGTGCCGCATGGAGAAGGTTCATACAAACCAAAGGACCTTTGGACATGGGGAGGCTGCAGCTGCTCTTCACCGTCCCACATGCAAGGAGGGTTGGATGCCAGTTTGATGTGCATGCTCAGCACCGCTATGCCCAGCCCATGCCCTCTTGACTTTACTTGATGGCCATGCAGCAGCCGGCAATGTGTGCAGCGGCGGCGGCAGCTTCCATGCATCATCCACACTGTGGCTGCACAGCTGCTGGTCACACGAAGACCAAATGCTTCGCAGTGTGCCCAGGCTGTCACAAGATTGCACCAAGCCTGGCCAGCTGCTCGTACAGCAAGCAGATGCATTGCTGCACACAAGAACGGTGGCCTCAGCGTCACCACCCCGCGCACACAGCGTTCGCGTCACCTGCCTCTGCCGCAACCGAGGAGGAACGTCTCGTCCTGTTGGCACAGCTGCAACTCTTCAGCTGCCCTTTAGCTGTCATTTTTTAACAGTCCGCGCGGAAAGTGATCTTGGCCACGCTGCAAAGACACTGGTAGGCTGCTCATTGTGGATAGACAGTGGCACCTCTGCCGACCCGCGGCGGTGGCTCCACAGCCTGCCCGAGCACAGTCAGCCGACTGCTCACTGGGGCGCGCCTAACGCTGCGCTTCCGTCGACCCACTTGCCCTCGATCGTGTGTGGGCGGTCTGGCCGGATGGAAGGCCCTGCAAGGGCTGCCTGTGCCAACACGATGGTGGGCATGGCGCGGGCTGCCTGCAAGCGTACAGGAGGCGCCTCCTCCACAGACAGAGTGCACGCGGCTCAAGACATCTGGCTTTGCAAGAGAAGCGCAAGCAAAGCGTTCTCCGACCGTTGTGCCACGCCGGCAACTTTTCTTGGTGGTGGTAGAATGGATGGGGCCATGGAGCGGCATGCACATTCGGCGCTTTTCGGCAGCTCTGTATCAACCCACTGCCGTCTGTGGCGGCTAAAATGCAGTCCAGCGCGCGTGTTACCGCGGTGCAGCCGGGTGTGGTGCGGCGACATGGTGCACACGCCCGTGGCAAGACAGTGCACCGCCCCCAGGTGCGCTTGCAGGCGCTTGGCCGCCTGTTGGGTTGGCCGCGGGGCGCCCTGGGCCACCAGCCAAGTTGAACGTTGCGCTGGCTGTCGGCGTTGTGTTGGGCGGCAGGTGGCCCTGCGGCGGCAGGCCCTGCGGCGGGCTCGCCGGGGAACGCGGAACTCTGCTGTCGAGCGCAGGAGCGCCTCGAGATACAGAAGGCCAGGGTGCGCGAGCGCGTCCCCCGCCACCCGCCACCCGCCCCGCCCCCTCGCCACTGGCCGCACGCGGCAGCCCGCAGCCCCGCCCAGGCGTCCCCAACAGCCCTCCCTCCCACTGCATGCCCCCCTGTGCCATACCCACCCAAGCTCCTGCCCCCCATGTCTTTTCTTTCTGCGCCACAGGCGCAGGCGGGTGTGCGCCAGGCGGGCGGTGTGTTTGACGCCGTCATTCAGGGCTACGTGTCGGATGGAGTGATTTCTCGGGAGGAGGCCACCTCCATGTCACCCGACCAGCTGGAGTTCCTGATCCGCAAGCGCACACGCAACAACGACCCCAACGCATTCCTGGTGGCCCCCCCGCCACCCATGTCCGCACCGCCCACACAGGTAGGGGCGCCGCGCAGCGTCGCCCCTGCCAACTGCGGCGCGCGCTCTTGCTGCCTGCACCTCTTACGGCAGCACCCCTGTGCACGGTGTCACCCGTGGCGGCTAGCTTGGCGGCACGAAAGAAAGTCCCTTCCCGATGCCTGGAATCTGGTCTCGCCGCCCAAGTGGCTGGTCAGCGACCACCGCTCACCGCGCCCCTCCGTGTGCCCTGCTGTGCTGTGCAGGCCAGCGTGCAGGCCTTCATCGAGCAGGGCGTGATCACCCGGGACGAGGCCAACGCCATGTCCTCCACCCAGCTCGAGTTCCTCATCCGCAAGCGCACCCGCGACGCCAGCGGCTCCCCCGTCCCCGCCCCCGGCGCCTCCTCTGTTGTCAACTACCGCCCAGCCAACCCCACGCCCCGCGCACCATCGGCACCCATCGCCTCCACGCCGGTGAGCCGCTGCTGTGGTGGGCCGCAGAAGACGGAAGGCAGATACAAAGTTGGGCAGCAGCCCAGCTGTGCATGCTTGGCCCCCCTGTCAAGCTTGCTCTTCTCTTTCCCCAGCAAGGCTGTTAACCTACTCTGCTGACCCCCGCTTGTTGATGCGCTGCATGTGCTGCCCTAGGCACATGTGCCGCCGTTCCCAGCCCGGCCTGCGCCCACCCAGCCCTCACCTCTGCCCGCCTCCTCCTGCATGAATGCCCGCAGGTGTCTGGCGGCATGGCCAGCGGGCTGGACGTGAACGAGGCAGAGCTGTCTTCGGAGCAGCTGGAGCTGCTGCAGGTGTGTGGGTGGGTGTACTGCATTCAGAGCGCACAGGCGTACTGCCTTGCTGTCACATCGAGCGAGGCACAAGCATCGGCTGATGTGCTGTCTTGTCTGTTGATGCCTTGGCACTGCAGGGCTGCATCACTCCCGCTCGTTCGCCCCTTCACTCCACCAGACTTCTCACCCATTCCCTGTTTTACATGCCTGCACTTCACTGCCTGCAGGAGTACATTCGCATCAAGGAGCAGGAGGAGCTGCTGCAGCAGCAGGAGGCAATCCTGCAGCAGCAGGTGGCCAGCCTCAAAACCGAGGTGGGCACCAGCAGCAGCCGCAGCAGGAACTGGGCTGAGGTGATGGGGCATGTGGGGTGTGTGGGGGTGGAAGAGACGGGGGCTGGCTGGCTGCGCCGCTGGCTGCGCCTGCAAGCACGCAGTGTGCCAACCCTTGGCCTGTCTGCGTGCCTAACGGCCTCCCTTGCTGCCTGCCTGCCCCGCAGGTTGAGGAGTTGGAGGGCACTTCGGGCGGCCAGGCACAGAGCGTGTTCCGCGACGCACCGCCCCTGCGGGTGAGAGCACTGCCCTGAAATGCAGCGCAGGTGCTGCGCCTGGCTGGAGGGCCAAGGCTGGTGTGGGTGGCAGCTGGGTGGGTGGGCGGGCGTTGCATGCATGCCGTCTCCTGCTGTGCCTGCTGTGTTGGCTTGGGCGCTGAGCTTCCCTAGCTGTGCCCAGGGTGCCCTCCTGCCCTGCCCTCACCCTATCCACCGCCCGTGACCGCGCCTCCTGCCTGCAGGACCGCTCACCCTCCCCTGGCCCCGTCAGCGCCGCTGCCATGGCGGCGGTTGCTGCCCAGCGCGGCGCCGCACCCACGGGGGGCGTGGCCGGAGCGGCCGACGCAGCCAAGGCCGCGGTTGCATCCAACCCGTGGGCAGCTGTGGCGGCGGGCGCTGTCGCCCTCGCCGGCCTCTCTGCCGGCATCTACTTTGCGCCGGACAACCTGTTCAAGCCCAAGCCCGCCAGCGACGGCCTGCAGCAGAAAGCGCCCGCCACGGTGCGCGCATTGGGGAGGGGGCGGAAGCGGCGGGGTGGCGCGTGCCCTTGCGCGGGGATGGCCTGGGGTTGCTCCTGCACCACCCATTCGTGCGTCCATGCGCTGCCGTCGAGTTTTGGTACTGCCCGCGTCCCTCCAAACCGCTGCTGCACGCCTTGCTGTTCCCCTCCCCTACGCCCCGGCTTCTGGCTCTCATGCATGTCTGCCTGTCCCCTCCCACCCGCCCGCCTGCCTCCTGCAGACCCCCACCGAGGCGGCTCGCCTGGTGGACCGCCCCGCCGATGTCCCCGCAATCCCCTCCGGCGCCGGCGAGCTGACGGCGGCTGAGGAGGTGAAGGAGGCGTCTGATGCCCAGCAGGCGGCCGAGGCAACCATGGCTCTGGAGGCCAAGGCAGGGCAGGAGGCGCAGGTGGCAGAGGCCAAGGCAGCGGGCGAGGCACGCGCTGCAGAGGAGGCCAAGTCGGCCGCAGAGGCGCGGGCGGCTGTGGAGGCCAAGAAGGCGGCAGAGGCCAAGGCGTCTGCCGATGCCCAGGCCGCAGCCCAGGCCAAGGCGGCAGAGGCCAAGGCGGCGGCAGAGGCAAAGGCCGCCACGGAGGCCAAGGCGGTGGCCGAGGCGCGGGCTGCAGAGGAGGCTAAGAAGGTGACGGAGGCCAAGGCGGCACAGGCCAAGGCGGCAGCAGAGGCCAAGGCGGCGCAGGAGGCCAAGGCGGCGGCCGAGGCGCGGGGTGTCGCCGAGGCCAAGGCGGCACAGGAGGCCAAGGCGGCGCAGGAGGCCAAGGCAGCACAGGAGGCTGCTGCAAAGTCAGCCGCCGAGGCCAAGCGGGCAGAGGAGGCCAAGGCGGCGGCTGCGCTGGGCTCTGTCGACCTGCCGGCAGTCAAGGCGGGGGAGCCTGCTGCACCCAAGGTGGGCAGGCGGCCGGGGTGGGCTGTGTGTGGACGAGGCTTATGGCTGGGAACACGGGCGTGCACATGTCCCCATGTGTGGGAGCTTCCTCTGTGCCTTGCGCATCATCCTGCACCAGCACCCCTTCATCTGCCCAGCTTTCCCGTGCACCCACACTTCCCTCTGCCAGCCTACTCATCCCCGCCGCCCTTGTGCCCCATATACGTCTTCCCTGCAGGAGGAGGTGAAGCCTGCTGAGCAGCTGGCCAAGGCGTCTCTTGAGACCAAGGCGCCAGCTGCTGCGCCCACCCTCTCCAGCACCTGGCAGTCTCTGTTTGGCCAGAAGACTGCTGTCGCCGACAAGCCGGGCGCGGATGTGACGGCCAAGATTGCTGCCGCAGCGGTGCCAGTGCCAAAGGCGCCCAGCCAGCCCTCTTACGCCCCCCTCACCCTCTCCTCCGAGGTGCGTGGGGCGGTGGGCAGCTAGACAACTGGTTGGGCTGGCTGTGGGATGGGTTGTTGCTAGCTGGTGCGAGGTCAACGGGGTGATGGCACAATTGCGAAAGCAAGGCTGCCTCCAGACATTGTGGGCAAGTGCTTGTACCACTGCTTCCTGAGCAGCGGTGCGCTCGAGACACACACCCGCTGCTGTTGTTACCTGGCCGGCACAGGCCCAGCAGGCTGCCTGAGCAGGCGGCCCGCAAGACCTGGTCCTGACCCCGCCCCAGCTGCAAATGCACCTGAGACGTGTGTGTGTGCCCCCACCGCCCACCCCTGCAGGCCGAGGCGCTGAAGAGCAAGATGCAGGGTGGCAGCAGCACGGCAGCACCCGCCTCCAGCTCCCAGGAGAGCTCTTCCTTCAAGTTTGGGCTGGGGGCGGAGGCCGGCGCCTTCCTGGCGGCGGGCGTGGCGGCGGCGGCGGCGCTGGCCGTGCGCAGCGGGTGCGTGGGCGGGCAAGCAAGGGACTGCAGGCGGGCCGGGCCTGCAGCTGTAAAGGGAAGACGTGTTGTGCTGCGGGTGGCAGCTGTTGAAAGAGCAACCAGCCATGGGTGGGCAAGCAAACAGCCGCCACGCGTGTGTGCCCGCCGCCCCGCCCTCGGTCGCAGCCCCTGCTCTCCTGTGCTGACCTCCTCACTTCCCATGCCCCCTACCCTACCCTCGCCCGTCTGCCTGCAGCAACAAGAACCCCGCCAACCTGCTGCGCACGGCAGAGGGGCGCGTGAGCAGCCTGCGTGAGAGCCTGGAGGTGCAGCAGGCCGACCTGCGGGCGGCGCAGGACAAGGTGGTGGAGGCGCAGGCAGAGTATGCGCGGGGCCTGTCGGCGCTGCGCACCGCAAACTCGGAGCTCCAAAACCTGTCCACCCGCGTGCTGAGCAGCGAGAAGGCGGCCAACGGTGAGCGGCACCGCTGATGTGCGGCCTGTGTCTGTGTGTGTGGTGTGTGCGTTTCTGGGGTGGAGCGGGCGTGGGTGTGCGGCGGGGCCGCTAGGCGTGCTGTGCCATGCAACATCATGCTGGGCTCAGCAGAGCAGCGAGAAGAGGACTGTCGGTGCGCAGAGCTTGTACACGAGTATGAGGATCATTTGTCTAAGCCAAAGCAACTTGATGTCTCCTTCTCCACCTTGTATTCATGCGCCCCTCCCTCCCTCCCCGCCCCTCTCTCACTTGCCCCTCATCGCTGCCTCTGCCTTCCTGCCCCGCCCGCCCTCCACCATGCAGCCCTGGTTGCCGACCTTGACAAGCTGAACAAGAAGGGGGACAAGAACACAGACCGCCTGCGCAACGAGGCCGCCGCAATCGCCTCCCAGGTACGAGGCACTCGCAGCAGCAGCAGTGCCAGTCAGGCCAGCATTGGTCAGCCCAGCCCAGCGGCAGGCTTGGCAGAATGTAGCAGGCGTGGCGCCGCCCAGGCTCCGCTATGTGGCAGCCCCCGCCTTGGCCTCCTGCGCACCACCTCCCTATGCCCTCCCCTCCCACACTCTGCCGCCCGCCTGCCTCACACGCCTCCCCAGTCCCACCCCATGCCTCCTCCACTGCCTCCCATCCCTGCCCCTCCACCCATGCCTCATTTTTACAAACCCACCCATACATCCCTTGCCCCCCGCCCCTGCCTCCCGCTCCCGCAGGTGACCAAGCAGCGCGAGCTGGTGTCTGCCCAAGTCATGAAGCAGCGGCAGGTGGTGGAGGCAGCGCTGAACAAGGCCCTGTCTGAGGTGGCGTCTGCATGAGCTGGCGCCAGCGAGGCACGCGGCTGAGCGCTGAGCTGGCGCCTCATGGGCAGCCAGCCAGCCGCCCCGAGGAGCTGGCGCCGGCGAGACCAGCCGCAGAGAGTGCACGGTCCCCGCGTCGCCTGGGGGCGGCCTTTGTACACACCAAGCGTAGCTGCCCAGCCGCCCCGCCCCAACCCCTCTCCATGTTGCTTGCCTTCTCTTGCCTTCTCTCTCTTGCGCTTCGATTGCCTGCCCCCCTGACCTACCCCAACATACGATGTGCACCACCGTTCCGCCTTACCCTTATTGCTACTAGTCTAGAGACCCGCCCTGCCCCCTCACCTCCCCGCCGGTGCCCCCCGGGCTCCCCCTGCCCGGGGCAGGCCAGGCAGCCAAGCCACAACACCAGACGACGATCTCAGAAACACAACTCGCACTTGTCCTGCCATTCATCTGCGGCTGGGGAGCCCCTCCCTCCCTTGCGCGCGCCCCCCCTTCCATACTGGCCTCCTCGATCCCAGCACCGCACCGCGTGCAGCACGGCGCGCCCGTGTTTTTGCTCCCATTCGCCCCTCCCCACGTCCATCCCTAATGCGCGCCGCCTCCGCCGCTTGCCACGCCTCCCAGGCCGGCAGCCGTTCCGGCCGGCCCCCGTGCTCCCCTGCGCAAAGGTCCTCGGTTGCACGCCTTTGCACCCTTTCATTCGTCTGTCGCTCCTGTTGCGCGCTGCACGCAGGCGCCCCGCCCCGCCCTGCCGCAGCGTGCTCACCCCCCGATACCACAGCAGTGTTGTGCCTGTGTTGCGGTGCACTGCCACCCCCCATATGACTGGCTCGCAGCCCATCCCGAGTCGATTTCTTTTGTTTGACGCCGCCCATGTGCAACCCACCATCCCGCCCTCGTGTATATACATACGCTCACGACCAGCCTCCTGGCACATCCCTTCGTAGACTGACGTGTGACGCAGCTGTAACACGTTGTTGGGCTGAGCTGGCGGTCCTGGAAGAGTGGGGAGGTGAGGGAAGGGGCCGCGCCCCCCGCTATGGGGCAGCTGAGGGAAGGGTTTGCCGAGGAGAGGAGGAAAAAAGGGCCTGGCCAGGCCTCCGGTTAGTGGGTGGGGTGGCTGAGGGGAGGGCAGGGCGGTGGCTGGGAGGGCAAGGATGCGTAGGGAAGCTAGGCCCCCCATGCAGAGTGTGCTTGACGCGGCGCAGGGAATGGTGGGAAGAGGACGGGGGAAGAAGGAGGTTGGGAGAGCGGGGGAGGGGAGAGGCAGTGTTGGAGTGCAGTGCTGGCAGGTGCTCAGCTCAACACAGAGCAAGGATGAGGCAGGGCAGAGGGAAGAAGGCCTGGAGAAGGGACGGAGGCGCGGCCAGGTCCAAACAGCGGCGGCAGGACGCAACGCGCTGCCGCCCGGCAAGCCAGCCACCTTACAGCCGTGTGGCTGTCATGCCCACTGCTGCTGGTGCTGCCGGTGTCGTTGCCGCTGTCATTGCTGGTGCCGCTGTCGCTGCCGCTGGCGCCGCTGGGTTGGTCAGTCAGGCGTTGCCGTGCTCCTCCAGAAACCGTTCCACCTCGAGCGCCGCCATGCAGCCTGCAGGGAATGGGGTGCCTTGGGACTCAGCAGCGCCTTGTAGTCATACTGCAGCCCGCATACTGCAGCCCGCAATATGACGCCTCCCTAGCCCATCCCCCGACTGGCCACACGCATGATCTCAGTGCCACCACCACAAATTATTCCCACACACATCACACCAAACACATCACACCATGCACCACACGTGCCTGCTACAGCGCACTGCGCTGGCCCAACAGGCCTTACTGTAATGCAAGGTGACCCTGCTCCTGCGCTGTCGCTCAACCCACGCCAGGCGCCGCATGGCCTGCCTGCCCAGCAGACCACCACCCGGCCGTCACTCCACACCGCCTACCACTGCACATCAGCTTCCGCTCTCGCATCCACCCACCACGGATTGCCTGCCCAGCAGCCCACACCAACCCCATTCTGTTTCTTCAAATCCTCCACACCCCACTCACCCGTGCCCGCCGCTGTGATTGCCTGCCGGAACTTTTTGTCCTGCACGTCGCCCGCAGCATACACGCCTGCAGGGGCCAAGGGCCGGGGGGGCAGTGGCATGCGTTCAGTGCGGGGTGAACACAGTGCGGGCACCGGTGACTAGGCATCAGAGCCGTGAGCCCCTGCAAAATTGCCCGCTGCAGCGCTGTGAATGTGTTGCTGCAGCACTGTAAATGAACGACCAAACAGACTGGTGCAAACACACCGCAGGAGCAGGACCATGGGCAGGGCCGGCAGCCGTGAGGCAGGCAAGCACAGCAAGCAGTTCATAGTCAGGGCAGGGCGGGCGGGGCGGGCAGGGGAGGCAGCCAGGCGGCACAGGCAGGATGGCAGCATAGAAAGGAGGGCCCGCGAGATTTTGGATGGCAGCATGGCGGGCGTGGTCAGTCACCCTGCTACCTGGCACCCGCTGCTGACCTGGCACTGAGGTGGCGGTGGAGTCTGGGGCGGTCACAACATACTTGTCATCATCCAACTCAAGCTGCATAGATTAGGTTGGGCGCAGCAGGGAATATGTGGGGTTTACTTGACAGAAGATGTGAGCAGGAGGGGACGGCCACAGGCGGGAGAAGTGCACCGCGTGAGGGGCACGGGTCGAGTGGGCCGGCACGCCCTACCTATGATTGATATGTTGGATCACATACCACATGCAGCTGCAGCTGGTGAATCGTTTGAATCCACTCTGGTCACCAAGCCTGGCCGTTGGACTGTCACAGCCCGTACTGCCAGTGCAAGGAAGCTGAGACCAGGCACAGACCCCCACCTGGCCCGCCAAGAAGCCGGTGGCCGGCTCGTGCCCAATGGCAAAGAACAGGCCCGCCAGTGGCAGGTCGGACACCTCGCCTGCGGGAGGGAGGGGGAGGGAGAGGAGGGGGGAGGGAGGGGGCAGATGGGAGGCATGGGAGGGTTGGGGGAAGGGGGAGATTATGGAAGGAAGGGAAGCGAGGGTGGACGGAAGGGAAAGCGAGGGTGGAAGGAAGGGAAGCGAGGGTGGAGGGCAGGGTGAGCAAGGGTGCAAGGCAGAGCGAGGGTGGCAGGGCAAGGGGGGACCGTGAGACGGAGGGGGCAGAGGAGCAGCCTAGCACCGGGGTGCTCAGCCCTGCCAGCACATGTGATGTGCAGTCGGCACCCTGCCCAGGCGCCCCGCTCACACAAGGCTCGCCACCCTGCCCATAATCGCCACCCCGCCCACACAGTGGGAGCCTGCGGCCACGACGAGCACTCGTGTCCCAGCAGCGCCTGCCCCCACACCCGGTTGTGTGCCGCACCGGGCACCGACCTCTCTGTTGAGACGGTGTAACAGACAGGAAGGAAGGAAGGAAGGAAGGGAGGAAGGAAGAAAGGAGGAACACAAGCACGCCAGCACCCACGTCGCTTCATCAGCGCCCCTCTCCTGCTCCCCCACCTCTCATCACACACCCTCACACACCCCGCATCCGCAAGCCCAGCACGCACAAACCAGCAAGCCAAACCAAACCCGCCATTAACCAAGCCCAGCACCCACCGGTCTTCACGTTCTTGATCTTCACGCCGCCCAGCATGCCCTTTGCATTGGGATATGCCTCCTCCACCACGCTGTTCCACAGAACCTCGATCTTGGGGTGCTCCAGCACACGCTTCTGCGGCACAGGAGGAGGGCAGAGACATGTGTTGCTTGCTTGCATGGTTCCTATGCAGGGGAGTGTTCTACTGCACCTCATGTTTCGGGTGCTCCAGCGCCCGCTTCTGCGGGAGAGGAACATGTGTTGCTTGTGAGTTCTGTTGTAAGGCAGGCGGGTGTTCTACAGCACCCGCTTCTGTGGAGAGGGGGGGAATGGGAACTATGTGTTGCTGTGCATTTTCCCCGTCGTGCCAAGAAGCGGGAAGTGCCAAGAAGCGGGAGTAGAGGAGATGAGAAGTGTATGTTGCTGTACAGTTCCACGTGTAGTGCCCAGCGGGACGGCACTGGGGTGTTCAAGCACCCGTACGCAGCAGTGCACAAGCCCACACACCCGGCCCCGGCCCCTGCCCACCTGCATGATCTTGGATGCCCGCAGCTCTTCCCGCCGGTGCACGATGTATACCTGGGACCCGTACTTTGTCAGGAAGTGGGCCTCCTCCATGGCTGGGGAGGAAAGGAGGGGAAGGGCAAAGGGAGGGTCAGCGGGGCAGGGCAGGGCAGGGGAGGACAAGGAGGTAAGCAAGGTGTGCAATGTATTTTGGTTGGGTGGGTGGCAGGAAAGCCACCTCTAGGCCTACACTCATGCCAAGCGGTCGTCGGGCGGCGGGACCAGATGATTGGAAACCCTAAGCCCCAAACCCTAAACCCTAAACCCCTAATCCACCCCTCAATCCACCCCTCACCCGAGTCCCCGCCGCCAATGACCGCAATGGGCTGGTTGCGGAACATGGGTGCTGCGCCGTCGCACACCGCGCAGGCGCTGATGCCCTTGTTCCAGAAGCCGCCGGGGCCCTCGTCGCTGCCTTTGAAGGGCAGGCGGCGGGCCACGGCACCCGTGGCAAGAATGATGGTGTCTGCCACAACCTCCCGCTCATCTGCACATGCAGATAAGGAAAGGGGGGGCGGGCGGGGGTGGAGAGGGGAAGGCAATGAGTGACAGGAAAAGGGGGGTGGAGGGGGGAGGAATGACAGTGGCAAGAGAGGGTGGCGGCGCAGGGCAGAGAGGCCACCCACTGCTTCAGCTGATCTGCCGCCTGCTGCTGGGCCCGAGGAGGCAGGGGGAGGGCTGGGCGGTTATGCAGCACAGAGGCGCAGTCCACCGCTTGCGCAGCACACCCAGGAGGCAAGAGTGCAGATGCAGGCCAATCGGGCGTGCGCTCCGCTTCAGAGACGGTTTCCGACACGCCACGCAAAGCATGCACAGCGCGCAGCACCGCCCGGGCGCACCGGTGAAGATGTGGAAGGGGCGTGCCGAGAGGTCCACTTTGGAGACGGTTTCCGAGTAGATCTTGGTGCCAAAGCGCGCGGACTGGGCGCGAAAGCGTTCACAGATTTCGCCGCCCAGGATGCCCTCTGGGAAGCCCGGGAAGTTCTCCACCTGAGCACAGGACGAGGGGCAGGGGGGCCAGGAGCAGGGGAGAGGTCCGTGATGCAAAAGAGGGGGCAGGGTACTGAGAGCGGGGCAGAGGGGAAGGGCTGTGATGCAGTGGAGGAAGCAGAGCTTGAGCTGTGTGCCCCATTCAGTAAGCGTGGCGCCGGTGCCGCCTGCTACATCAAAGGGCAGGTCAGCGCCCCATTGCAGATCAGCGCCCCATTGCAGGCGCGGACTTTGAGGTGCACCATGGCCGCAAGTGCTGCGCTGCATCTGTGCGTGCCCGTGCGCATGCGTGCCCGTGCCCGTCACGCTTTGCAGAGCGGCGGCCCCTCACCGAACCAGCGTGCACCCGCCTACCTCGTGAGTGGTGGTCAGCTGGCCGCCGGCGGCGATGCCGTTGGCCATCCACCCCTCCAGCATCACCGGCTGCAGCTCTGTGGGTGGTGGAACGGGCCGAGGTACAGGCATTTGTGGCGGCGGGGACAGCGGGGGCGCGTGCAGGCGGGAAGCAGGCGGGTGGCGGCGGGTGGACAGACCGGTGCTCACCCCACCCCAGCCGCCGCTCAGTGACCCCACGCATGCGACCCATACTGCCCTCCGCTCTAAAGCTCTGGCTGCGTGGCCCTCACCAGCACGGGCGGCGTAGATGGCTGCAGTGTGGCCCGCAGGCCCCGAGCCAATGATACACACTTTGGTACGTTCCACAGTCATCTCTGCTGCCGCTACAAAGAGTCGAGCGAGTGTAGACTTCAGCGTGAACAACTTTCAATTTGTGATCGCGCTGCCAAGCAGAGGGTCGTGGGGTCTGGGTGTATCTGAAGGGATCGACGGCAATTGCACTTCCACCGAGCAGGCAGGGGGAACGAGGTTGGAACGCTCCACTCGGCCCCGCTGGCAGATGGGCAGGCAGGCCTCATCTGAAACCCGCATTGCACCCTTGCCATCGCGTTTCATTGCAAGGCCTGTGATTGTTCGACACGCCGTGTCGCCTTAGGGCCTGTTCTCCGCGCTGCGTCCGCTTCACACCCACACTCCAGCCCAGCCCGGGGTCCCCCAGGCCACCATGACGGCCACAACAGTTGCAGCATTCAGCAGCAGCCCCGCCCAGCTGCGGCAGCCCCGCTGCGTGCGGGTGGCAGCTGCCCAGCGAGCGGCGGCGGCGGCAGGGCGGCACCAGCGTACAGCACCCGTGCTGTGCCAGCAGCAGGAGCAGCGGCAGCAGGAGCAGCAGCAGCAGCAGCAACTGCCTGTGACGCGGCGCGGGCTGCTGGCGCTGCCAGCGGGCCTTGCGGCTGTGGCGGCACTGGCCATGCTGCCAGCGGGCCCCGCCGCCGCTCTGCTCATCCCGCCACCTGGCTTCCGGTATCACGAAGATAAGCTTGATGGCTACTCTTTCCTCTATCCCGAGGACTGGCAACCCGTCACGGTGGGTGTGCGTCAGGGATGAATGGTTGTCAGGGCGTGTGCACACGGGGTGTGGGTGTGGGGAGTGTGTGGCAGTGTGAGCGTTAGAACGGTGGGTGTATGCGCACAGCACAGAATCAATGAGAGGCTTTTTCAACAGCACACCAGAGGAAGAAAGGAATTGTGCTGCGCTGCAGGAGTGGGCCAGTTGGTGGGGGTGTTTGGTAGCATGCATGACAGTACCTTTCATGCAGGAAGCATTTGGCAGGGCATGTGCCCTCAGCAACATTGTTGGAGCGCCACAGCAAGTTGGAGCGGGCACGGTGCCCGCAGGTGAAATCAGCCTGTACCGGCACTCACCCACACACACAGTTTGCCCGCCTCTCCCCCTGCCCCAACCCCACGCACTTTCCTCAGTCACCCTGTGTGCTCATCACTTCTTCCACTGGCGTGCTCCTTTGCCCCCATTCTGCCACACTGCCACTCGCCGCCCCTAGAGGCCTCTCGCCACCCCCACAGCTCACCCGCCCCTTCCGCTGCTCCCCTCTCGCCGCCCCCCCAATCCAACTTCCCTGCTTCTTCCCTTGACCCCACTCCTCTGCCTCCCATACCGCCCCCCCCGCTCTGCAGACCAGCGGCAACGACATCTTCTTCCGCAACCCGTTCAACGTGGAGGAAAACGTGTTTGTGGATGCTTCCTCCCCGTCCTCCTCCAAGTATGAGACCGTGGCGGACCTGGGCACGCCAGAGGACGCCGCAAAGCGCATCACGGGGCAGGTGCGGGGGTGGATGGGCGGCGGGGGGGTGGGGTGGCGCATCTGCGGAACACTTTTGTGTTGCTGCGGCGCTGTAAATGAATGAATGAATGGGGTGGGGTGGTTGGAGGGAGGGGTGGAAAGCTTTGCGCAGGACGCCAGGCAGCAGGCGCGTGGGCCCAGACCTGTGGGGGCGGCGGGTGGAGGCAGCGCTGCACAGCGCGCCACGGGGCAGGTGCCAGGGGGGCGGCAGGGTGATGGAGCCAGCTACGCACAGCGCATCATGGGGGCAGGTGCGAGGGGCTGCAGACATCTATGCACAGCGCACGAGGCGGCAGGTGCGGAGAGGGTGGATGTGTCTGGAAGGGGTGGCGCTGATGGTGCACAACAGGCCAAGCAGCAGGGGGCGCAGCATGGGCCAGGGGTGCGGGGCCAGATGATGTACAGGGAACAGCGGTTGGGCTGCACAGTGCATATCGCAGCAGCGGTAAAGTGCAAACACCGCAGACGGTGCTCGGGCGGGGTGTATGTAGCTTCTGCCCTGCGCAGTAATGCTCGTTTTAGGGGTGGGAAGGCGGGCGGCGCTGGGTTGACGGGGGTGGCACACAGCAACTCCGTTTGTGTGCAGTTGCTGGTCAACATTCACCTGGTTATTGTTGCTTCTATCAACTTCCCTTCTCCTCACAGTGAGCAGCTCACAAGGACGCCAGCCTGTCCCCACACCGCCGTCCTTCACTTCCCTCCCTCCCTTCCCTCCTTCACTTCCTCTTACACTCTCCCTCCCTTGCTATCTCTCTCCTCCCACCCCCACCTCCGTTGTACACCCGTCTCTACATTCCTTGCACTTGCTCTCCCTCACCCTGTGCAGCTCATGGATGGGTTTGTGAGCACGCCTTCCCCTCCACGGCTTCCTCCCTGGCTTCGCATCCTTGTCACACTTCCTCTCACAATTTGCCTCCCCTCTTTTGCCCCACCCTTGTGCAGTTTGTGGGGAAGCTTAGGAGCACGTCAGCCTGTCCCATGCTTCCCTCCTTCACTCAGTTTTAACGCTCCTTCTTTACAACCCCCCACCCTCCCTCGCCTCCCTCACCTCCCCCTCACGCCTCCTGCAGTTCCTGGAGGAGTTCATGAGCACGCCAGCCTGTCCCCACGCTTCTTTCCCTCACTCGGTGCCAACGCTCACTCCCCTTTCAAACTCCCTCTGACTGCTACCCCACCCTCCCTCGCCTCCCTCACCTCCCCCTCACCCCTCCTTCAGTTCCTGGAGGAGTTCATGAGCACCCGGCTGGGTGTGCGCAGGACGGCAGAGGTGGTGGCGGCCTCTCAGCGCACCGACCCCGAGGGCCGACTCTACTACGACATCTACACCCGCGCCAAGTCGTATGCCTCACGCAATCAGCTGGCAGTGACGCAGGCGGAGATCGAAGAGGGGGTGAGCTGAACAAATTGTTTGTGTGTGTGTGTGTGTGTGCGCGCGCGGACAGGCGGCGACGCAGGCGGAGATTGACGAGGGGGTGAGGTTCAGCATCGGAGTGTTGTGTGTGTGTGTGTGTGTGTGTTCGTGTGTGTGTGTGTCCGTGTGTGTGCGTGTGTGTGCGTGTGTGTGCGTTTTGGGTAACGGCTGGTGGGCAGTTGAGAGTTGAGGGGTGCTGGGCGTACGGCCAGATGGCGGCAACGGGACAGGGATCGAGGAGGGGGTGAGCTCAAGCATGTCAGAGCGGCTGCCTGTGAAGATGGAGGATGTGTTGTGTGAGGTGGGGAAGTGGGCAGGTGGGAGTTGAAGGTCCGAGCGCACGGCCAGGTGGCGGCGGTGCAGGCAGATAAGGGAGGCAGGGGTGGACCTCTGCGCCTGATGTGATTCCCCTAGCGCACGTGAACTTGGCGGTGGCAGGCATGTGGGGTAGAGGTGGGGATCTCAATGGCGGATGTTCCGGAGAGCCAGCGCAAGGAGCCAGGGCAAGGAGAGCCAGGGCAAGGGGATGCAGCGCAAGGAGAAGCAGGCGTTGGAACAGGTGGGGCCGCACGTGCAGTACAAGGCGGTGCCGGGACTGAACACCACCTGGCACACCTCTCTTCCAAGCTTTTTGACTTGATGCTGCCCAACTGCGTTGCCAACTGCAGGTCATTCTTGAGTGGGACCGCACCTACCTCACAGTGCTGGGAGTGGCTGGCAAGCGGCTGTACCAGCTGCGCCTGCAGGTGGGCAGNGCCCATGCAGGGCAACCGACAGCTCCCTCCTCTCTGCCTGCAAGGGGCGGCACGCATGCGGGCAGAAGGTGTTTGGCCAGCCACAACCCGTAGCCAGACAAGGTACAGGCAAGGCAGGGCATGCATCCAAGAACACAGAATGCACAATCAGATGACCACAAGCCGCGCTACGCCCCGCTCCCCACCACCCATCGTCTACAGCCCCACGCCTCACCGCTTCTATCCGCCGTGCGCACGCGCTGCACATCTCCAAGCGCGACGGCGGCTGCTGTAGCGCCCCTGGCAGGTGCAGGCGTATGGTGGGCTGTACCACCAGGGCAGCCGGGCGCCGCGCCTCTGCCGCTGCGAGCTCTTCGGTCAACTGTGCTCAGGGCAGGGTGGGGACATGTCTTGATGACAGGGTCCGAGATGAAGAGCAAACATCGAGCAGGGCAGTAAAAACAGCGTGCCGGCGTCCGGGGGGCTAAGCAAGCAGGCGGGCAGGTAAGCGATTGCCCACAGCAGCGCTTCACCCCGTCCTTGACCCCACCTGCTGAATTCGCTGGTGGTCATAATCCTGCATAGCTCGGTGTGATGCAGCCAGGCGCTGGCGAGCCCAGCCAGCAGCAGTGCAGCACTCGAAGCCGGGCTGCTCAAACTTTGCAGCAGTTCGCCCGTACGAGTCCGCCTCGACCTGCAAGGTAAGATAGCAGGCAGGCATCCGCCTCACGCGCAAGTCAGTGCAGCTCAGATATGAGCCGGCCCTGCCTGCGTTCAAGGAGGCAGCGAGAAACCTTGCACCCCGCACCCGGCGCCGCCGCCCGCCGCCGCCAGCCCCACGCCCCCAGGCCCACCTGCGCGTTCAAAAGCTGTGCCTTGCGGTATTGCACACGCAGCCTGTGCACCAGCTCCTCGTCCTGCTGCTCCGGCGGCTTGGTTAGCTCCKTCCGCAGCAGCCCGCTCTGGCGGAGCGCCTCCAGGCGGGGTGGTAGGCTTTCGGGCACCGGGCCCCACCAGCCGGACGCGCGGGCGAGGCCTGCCAGCCAGTCCAGCCACGTCGAGGAGCCCGACATCCCGCTGAGGAACTTCTTGCTGTGGGTTTGCACCACACGCTAGCCAGAGCGTCTAGCACGAAACAGTCAGAGCGTCTAGAGGCCTGTCGCCCTGAGGCCCCCTGCTGAGCCCACCTGCTGGCTCGGCCGGCGCAGGCGCATCACTGAGGACTCTCAAGCTCTCTCTCTATATCTATCTAAGCCGGGCTGTGAGACAGGCCCACAACCGAGCGGGCGGGTTGGCGGGGGAAGTGAGGGGAGGGGGCAGCGGTGCCGCCGCCGGCGGCGGCAGCAGTGAACCTAGGAGGGGTCCTGGCGAGTGCTTACGGCTGCGCATGGCAAGCAGCACAACTGGCAGTGCGTAGTGCTCATACACGCTGGTGAAAGGGCAGGAGCACACCTGAAAACAGGGGCGCGGGCGCGGAGCTTGGCCGGGTCAGCAACACGGGGGGAAGGGCTGTCGACAGGGGGACTGCAGCGCACGGGGCCGGGCACTTGCGCAGGACTGGCGGAGAGGTGAAGGGAAAGAGGTTATGTAAAAGGCGTGGGGTGCTATGCATGCTGCGGCTGACTGTGAGTGTAGGTGTGGTGCAGGGCATGTCAAACTGGTGTGACAACGGCTGACCCAATTGATCATAGTGAACAGGCAGGTAATTGCAGTTGCGGGAAGCAAGTCATGCCCCTGCCTACTGCTTTCTTGCCGGCGGTGCCCTCCGGCGGTGCCGGCAAGAAAGCAGTGTCATGTGCCCTCCTGCAGAGCTGCAGCCCGGGCGTTCTTTGCGTTCCCCAGGCTGGGCAAGTTGCCAAGTGCAACTTGTTCTTTTTTTCATAGGCTTCGGGCGTGCACTCAACGTTCGGTTGCGCTTGCATGTTACAGAGGGATCTAGCGCAACATTGCGTTGAGTTTCTGCATAACTTCTTTGTAAAGCCAGGTGTGTTAGGTGGAGTAGAGGGAGTTGTGGTGCTGCCGTAGCCTTGACATTCAAAACGAGCATAATGCACACAGAGCAGCATGCGTGCACGCCAGGGATCGGTGTGGGCAGCCTGCAGTGAGGAAGGAGAGGGCGCCTGCGCCTGCAGGGTGCCCACAACAGCGCCGGTGTGCACAACTGCAAGCCACAAGGCACAGCTGGAGAGGTGGAGCAACCGAGAGCTATAGCGGCATTGGAATGCAGCTGGCTGCGCTCAGGGCTAACACGACTGCCACTTGCCGCGTTCCTCTCTCGTTATGTGAGTGCAGAAGCAGCGAAATCGCGGAGGTACGGGCGCGCGGGCTGCCACCCGCCGCCAGGCTGGCGCCCCGCCGTCTCAGGCGGCCCTCAGCCTGGCCTCCGCCGCCCGATTGCTGCTGCCAGCGCTGCCTAGGGTCCTCCCGCTGGCTTTTGCTTCTGATAGTCCCGCACCACCTTCTCCTTGCCCACAACCATCAGAGCCTGCTGCTTTGCAGCTGCCTCGTGCTGCTGCCGGGCGGCGCCAGCGGGCGCTGCGCTGTCGCCGCTGAACAAGCGCTGCACGCAGGCCGCCTCCTGCTGCTGTTGGTTGTAGGGGGCCTTGGCACTGGCAGGCAGCGACAGGCCATTGCTCGCATTCCGGCGCGCCGCAATCAGAAAGGCAATGGAGCGCAGGAGAGCACCATGTGCAGCACCGCTGTGAAGCCGCACCAGCGCACAATACTCGAGAACTCTGGTTCCAAGTCGTTGGTCAGGAAAGAGCGCTCTACCAGCACATGTGTACACCCTTCGGATCCGGGTGGCGCTGCAGCAGCTGCTGACAGCTGTCGCCGCCATTCTGCATTGGCCAAGATGGCTGCCGGCACCAGCAGGTCACGGGGGAAGCCGCCCAGCGCTGCCCGCTGCCACCAGTCTGCCTTCGAGTCGCACACACCCTGTGTAACCAGTGTTTGCGGTACTCGGTAAGCGGTCTTGCCAGTGTGGACAGGGGTAGACAGAGGTGGAGGATGTGGGTGCTGGCCGCTGGCAAGCCCAGCACAGAAAGTGGCAAGGGAAGAGTCATAAGACTCTTCCCTTGCCTAAGCTTGGGGAAGATATACATGAATGGCATTTAACACTCAGGCTTTGAGAGACTTGCCCACTGGCAGCATCTTCAAGAATAAAAACAGAGAATGGAAAGGGAAACGCCGCGGATACGGCAGTGTGGGGCGGTGCCCGCTTGGCACCCTAGTTGTGCACTACTCTTACTGCGGTGTCAGCTGTCCTGCGACGGCTTGTTGGTTGGCAGCCCCAATGTTTCCGGTGTGCTGCTGCTCCTCTATTAAAGAGGCGTGCTGCCGCTGCTGCTGCTGCTGCTGCTGCGGCGGCGGCTGCGTGGGCGTGGCAGGGTCGTCCGCCTTGACACCACCGTCAGTGCCGGCACCGCACTGCTGCTGTCGCTGCTGCGAGCCCTGCTGTGCCTCAAAGGCACGTGGCGCCTCTGCTGCCGCTGCTGCCTTTGCCGCCTCTGGGCTGGCAGCAACATGGGCAGGTTGCAGGCCCCTACCCCGATATCGTTTCTGCAGGTCCTGCCCATGCAGGACAAGCGACAGCTCCCTCATCTCTGCCTGCAAGGGGCGGCACGCATGCGGGCAGAAGGTGTTTGGCCAGCCACAACCCGTAGCCCGACAAGGTACAGGCAAGGCAAGGCATGCANCCATCTTGGTCCCCACCCATGCAGGGTGCCACCTCCACCTATGAGAAGGGAGATGACCGCCTGCTGGCCATCGCCCGCTCCTTCCGGTGCCGCGAAGTGGCGCAGGTCTGAGGGGGCGCCGGTCTGAGGGGGGCCAGCCTGAGAGGGGCCCGAGGTGGCGACACACCCTTGACGGGAGATGGACCTGACGTGGCGCCCCGCAAGCAGGCCCAGCCAGCCAGCCATCCAGCCAGACAGATGCAGACAGCAACGCGGGAGGTGCCCAGCCTTGACAGAGGGAGAAGGGGGTTTAAGGGGCATCCAGGCAGCCAACCAGCCTCCAGGCAAGTTTGCTTGAGGCAGCGCGCACAGCAGGCGGCGGCGGCAGCCAGCCTGTTATCAGGGCACAAGCAGGGTGCTGGCCCCACCCCCACTGGGATGCGACCACAGCGTATTGGTGTGCTCAACTCAACCCTGCCTCCAGCCCACTGGATCTTTCATTGCTCTTTGTTCACAGTGTTTAAGAGAGCAAATCAATGAGTGGGGGTGCTGTCCAGAATTGGCATGAACCAAGAACGGGCAGGGCACCACAGAGCAAGGCGACTTGGGTGGGGGCAGTGCAGCAACACAGGGGCAGTGAGTTAGAGGCGGCAGGGTCAGGGGGGCCAAAACTGGGCAGGGTGGGAGGATGGCCCCTTGGTGCAGGGGAGTGATGTGCTGTGAACAGTAGCGGCTGCCGGCGCTTCAGCTCCAGTGGCTGTGCGTCTTCGTCCAGCCCTTGCCGCTGGGGGTGAAGAGGGCGTTGTCAGCAGCCGCCGCCAATGTCTGTGGGCTCCCCCGCTGCTGCTGCCGCATACCCTCGGCGTTGTGCCATAATCTCCGCAGGGGGCTCCGCCAGGGTTGGAGTGTTGCGCTGCCGGGTTTCAAGGCCGGGATGCCAGAGACGTGCCGGATCCCGCTGCTGCTGCTCTTCTGTGCGTTGCTGACTGGTGGTTTCAAAGACGGAGTGTGCGCTTGACAGCTAGAGCCAGGTCGTCAAGATGGGGTGAGGCCCCGGCTGTAAGCAGGGGAGGCGGGCAAGTAGGCGGGGGAGGCAGCGGGGCTGTGCTGCTCCAGCGAGAGGGCGGGAAGAGCATCCAGGATGGAAGGGGAGTAGGCACAGGACGCGGGGCCATAGGCGGGAGAGGAAGGGTCGTAGGTGGGGGAGGAGCGGTAGTAGGCGGGGGAGGCAGGGCTGTGAGCAGCGCTGTAGTGTGGCGAGGGGGCGGGAGGGGCGTCCAGGATAAGAGGGGAGTGGGCAGGGCTGGAAGTGGGACTGCACTCGGGGCTCAAGGCGGGGGACGCAGGGTCATACTCGGGCGAGGCGGGTGAGGGGGCAGGGGAGAAGGTGTAGGGGCCCAGGCAGCTGCTGGGGCTGCAGCCAGGAGAGGGGGGGATGGAGGTCGGAGAGGCGAGAGGCGAGGGGGATCATACTCGGGAGACGCAGACGGGGACGGTGAGGGGGCAGGGGTGCCGGCAGGGGAGGTGTCGTAGGACAGAGGGTCGTAGTAGTGTGGAGGAGAGGGTGCCGGGGGAGCGTCCAGGATTGAAGGGGAGCATGCGGGGGAGGCGGGGTCGTTGTTGGCGAAGGCGGGGTCGTTGTTGGCAAAGGTGGGGGCGGAGGGCTGGTAGGTGTAGGGGTGGTGCCCTGGGTAGGAAGGGGCATAAGGTTGGTACCAGACACCAGGGTAGGCGGGCCACAGCCACAGCATGGGCCCGTTTGGACCAGCAGGGAACATGGGACTGCACACTGCGAGAGGACACACAGCTTGCCGCTCTTCGCCCAACAACAGCTGTACCCTGGCTGCCCCTGCTGCAGCATCCACACTCGTGCTCTGCTGTGCTACCTGCTGCTGTTTTTGCTGCGGCTGCGGCTGCTGCGGCGGCGGCGGGGGCACGTCGGTCGCAGGCATGCCTGGCGGTGGGTTGCATCCCAGCAGAGTGGCAGGGGCCCCCGTCGCCCGCGGCACTGCAGTCGCTGCAGCACCCGCCGCCTTGACACTGCCTGCCCACCGCACGGCCAGCAGCTCGCCGGCGCCGGCTGGCCTGCTCAGCTGGGCGGCGTATCGCTCCCCTTGCTCGCCTCCTGCACATTAAATGCAGCAGTACCAGCATGCATTGGATTGCCTACCGGTCTGAAAGTAGGCAGGCAGGCAGGCAGGCAGGCAGGCAGGCAGGCAGGCAGGCAGGCAGGTAGGCAGGCAGGCAGGGGGAGCAGGTGTGTGCACATGACTTGCTTCCATCAAGCCTCCAGCGCCTCCCGCAACTGCCAGCCAGAAGATGAAGAAGAGGGAGATTACAGCCCGAAGCCGTGGGGTTGAGGAAGCCAACAGGAAATGAAAAGCCAAAGGCACCAGTCAGCTACCATGCAAATGCCAGCCACGAGATTGGCAATGTGCCAGAAGGCTGTGCAACACCTGTGTGCCGCCCCTGCTACTTTGCACATGTCGAGCCAGGAAACTTCCTGCCTGCCTGCCATCCACCTCTGCCCTGCACAAGATGTTGCGCTCACCTCCACCACGCGTGCTGCCAGCCACTCCAGCATGGAAGGATGCAGCGCATAAATCATCATGCCGACTGCACAAAAGCAGAGGGCATCATGCGTGCACGTCAGGATCGTGCGGGCAGCGGGCAACCAGGGACAGGGGGAGGCTCCGGCACTGCAATTGAGCACTAACCGTCCCGGCACGTGCGAGCTGACGGCCCCACTGTCATCCGGCCAGCACTCAACCGGCCCCACGCACAGCTAAAGATGAGCAGGAAGAACGCCAGGTTACGCAGCACGGCCTTGCATTCGTCATTGCTCACAGGCCGGGGGCCTGTAGGTGAGGAAGGAGGGGAGCAATCAAGGTTCTTGAGCAGGAAGGCGTTTCTGCCAATTGGTTTCTTGTAGATGAGGAGACGTGAAAGCCACCAGAACCACCCCCTGACAGCAAGCGCTGTGGCATGCACACAAGCCATTGTGCCTTGCAACGCAGCAGGGGGAGGTGACGCAGCTGAGGGCTACTGTGCAAGCTGCGCTCAGAGGGCATACCTGTCCGGATGATAAGCCATGCCCGCAGCGTGCCAGGGAGGAGGGAGAAGGGGAAGTACGAGATAGCGCCAAGGACCGCACACCAGAACAGGCCAGCGCTCAGCGACACGATGGGCGCGCTGGTGGTCGGCGTCCACAGGGCGACTAGAATCACGCCAGCAGACGCCCCTGTGGACACGTGCATGGCTGCGCTGAGCCCCCAGTGGTCTGACTGGCGGCGGCGCGCGATCTTGAAAATCACGCCTGCAAGGCAATGAGACAAACCACAGTCAATTGACGTGTGCAAACACTGAGTGCACAGCGGCATGTTGATGAAGATTGGCGTGAAAAGGCGGGCGCCTGGGTGAGCTGCTGCGCCCCCTCTCCTGCCTGCCTTCCTCGCTCACTTCCCGTGCCTCTCCTGCCTCCCCCTGCTGTCACAACGCTGAGCTGCTGCGCCCCCTCTCCTGCCTGCCTGCCGCGCTTGACCCACGCTCACGTCCCCTGCCTCCCCTGCCTCCCCCTGTCAACAGGTTGGCAGCAGGCCTGCCTGCCAGCTTGACCCACGTTCACATCCCCTGCCTCCCCTGCCTCC
>JTEE01000205.1:1452048-1466636 GCA_002896455.3 Chlorella sp. ArM0029B | reverse complement strand
GCTGCTGCTGCTGCTGCTGCTGCTGCTGCTGCGGTTGCTGCTGCTGCTGCTGCTGCTGCTGCTGCTGCTGCTGCTGCTGCTGCCCTGGGGTGCCACCTGCCCAGCGTCTGCTGCTACCCGCCTGCTCCAAGGCGGCCGGGTGTCCAGTTCCCATCACCGCCTCGTGCACCGCCTGCTCCTCCTGCGCATCTGTGAATGCGCCGCGCCAGGCAGGGCCCTGCTGCGCCTGAAACAAGGCAGCCACTGACGCCTTGGCGGCCTGCACAAGAACAGGAAGGAATGGCACGAGAGCCGGGGATGCACGGTGGGCAAGTATTGTATTTGGAGGCAGCTGAGGTAGGGAGCAGCCAGTTGGGGAGGACGGGTGGCACGTCGTGTCCAAGAACCGGCCCTGCTAGCGCATGTGCAAGGGGCATGAGCTACCAGAGCACAGACAGACGTTGCGTGGGCCGCCATACAAAAAGCACACCGTGCACAAGCAAGGGGAACCCTGCAAAAACAAAGCCGCTGCGTGTGTCAACCCACTCGCACCACAACAACCCCGCCGCCAGCAAGCGTGCCACCTGCCAGGCCAGGCTTCAGCACCGGCTTCAGCCTCCCTTCAAAAAGAGCACCGCGTAGCCCACCACAAGCAAGCCTGTCGGTGGGCCCTGCTGTTGTCTGTGTCGCGAGTTTCTTTGCGGTCAAACAGACTGTAAGCCCCAAAAAGCAAGCAAAAGCTGGCTCACCAATTTGTAGGTGTCCCGGTTGAGCAGGCCCTCTGCCAGGTGGCGCTTCAATATCGGCTTCAGCTGCTCCATGATCTCCCCTTTGGTCAGACAGCGCTGTGCAGGGATGCCCGCTGGTCCGCCGGCATGCCCCTGCTGCCCCTGCTGCTCCTGCTGCCCCTGCTGCTCCTGCTGCCGCTGCTGCGGGGTCTGCGGGGACTGCTGCTGCTGCTGCTGCCCCGGGGTGCCACCTGCCCAGCGTCGGCGCCTGCCCGCCTGCTCCTCGGCAGCCGGGTGTTCCGCTGCCTCATCATCAGCACGTGCACATGGCTCCCGCTCACGCCGCCGCCTGTGCCCCCTGCGCCGCGGCGGTGGCAGCGGTGGGGCCGCCCAGCGTGGGCCGCCCAGGGCGGGCTGCCAGTCTGCAGAGAAACAGTGTCGAAGAGCCACCGTGGCATGCTTGCGGGCAGTCGCTGGTGCTTGGATCATGAGAGCACCACATGCGTCCTCACTAGCTGCCTCCTCCCTGGCTGGTGGCCCTCAGCGCTGGCCCCGGACAGATATGCACTTGTGCTTCAACACAAAAGCCATTGCTGCACTTATGAGCCGGCAGGCCCAGCCATCCAAGCCACATTTCCCACCCTGCACAGCCTCTCACCAGCAGGGTCCAGCCTGGCAGTTGCACCACCTGCCTGCTGCCCCTCCCCCCCCTCCTCCCCATCCCACTGCACCAGCTCCAGCCAGCGCTGCCGCCGCTCCTCACGCTGCTGATCTGCCTCCTGGCCGCCGCCGGCGGCGCCGCCGCCAAAGGCCTGCCCAGCGTGCTGTGCATGCCCAGCAGGCGCAGCGGCAGCAGCCAGCTCAGCATCCTCCTCAGCACCGGGAGGCAGCCAGCCAGCTGGCAGCTCCCAATGAGCGTGTGCTGCCGCCCGCTCGGCTGCGGTTGTGCGTGGCCTCCCGCCCCCAGCCTGCCGCACACCCCTGGCCACCTCCTCTGCACCTGCCTCCTCCTCAACTGCTGCTGCCGCTGCCGGCCGCTGCTGCCGCTGCCGCTGCCGCCGCTGGCCCCGTGGCCAGTGCACCTCGTGCCGCTCCTCCCAGTTTGCCTGAACTAGCGCCCATGGCCGCATCCTGCCCTTCATGCGCCACGCGTGATGGTAACACGTGGCACACAGCCTCTGGTTGGTGCGTGGGTGGAAGTAAGTGTGGTGTGCCTTGCCCTCTGCAGCAGAAGAAGCGCACAGGGGCGGGAGGGTTGGCAGGCCCCCCGTTGCCAGACGGGTTGAAGTGGCAGCAAAGCGCCCAATGAACACACAGGCTGAGCCTGCGCGTACTGAGCCTACAAATGACACTTTAAAATGCGTAAACACCGATACACACACACGTGCGTTGGGGCTGGTATAGAGCCCTCGTCCGCCTGCGCTGCGGCAACCACTGGCTTGCTGAACACACCTCCCGCTACCAAAAATCTGCAGAAAAGGCCCGCCACCACAAAAAACCATGCATGCACTGTGCCGCCCCCACCTGGCCTGCCCACAACCCCCTCTTACTCTGCGACTATTGCGACAAGGCATGGCACTGCCAATGCCTTGACCCTCCCCTCCCAGAGCCGCCACCCGGTTTTTGGTTCTGCCCCACGTGCATTTCACACGATCGGTGCCTCCCCCTCGCCCGAGAGGCAGCCTCTGCCCGACGCGCACACGCCCTGCACTGCCCCCACTGCTCTNATGTATGCCGCTGACGTGTCTGCCAAGATCCCCCGCTCTGAGCTCCGCCGCCTGTGCGAGGGCCGCCCCGACCTCTTTGAAGCCGCAGCCAGCAAATCGCAATGGAACAATTACTTCTCTATCAGCAGCTAGACCACTCATACATACCCCGGTGCGGCACCCACACTTTCGTTGATTCACACAGCCAGTTTGTTTTTAGTACCCTGTTTTCATGTTTTCATGTTTTCAGGGCCTTGTGGTGCATGCCTCGTCAACCTCTCAGGATTTGGTTCGTCCTGAAGTTGAATCCCCTTTCAGGGGATGTGAAAAGCTGTAACGACTAGACTAGCAGCACCATCCCGCACTCCATCGTCAGCATCAGTGGTGAGGGAGGTGAAAGCAAAGAATCAGAGCACAAAGAACGTGGCGCCTGCGGGGCGGAGGAACGGGCGGGCTCATGCAGCGGCGAGGGAGGTGAAGGCGAAGTAGCAGAGCACACGAAGAGAAGAACATGGCACGTGCGGAGCAGAGGGATGCAGGGGGGCGTGGGTTAGGCGGGTAGTGCAGCGGCGTGCATGCTGCGGTGGGGGAGGTCAAGGCGGGGGAGGAGAGTGCGAATATGGCGCCTGTCGGTGGGTTCGTTGGGGCGGCAAGAGAGGACTAGGCAAATTGGAGGCAAAGGCAAGCGTGGCACAGCAGTGCGGTGGGAGTGGTTGACGCAGCCAGGGTGGGCAGCAGGGCTGGCTGGATTTTTTGACAACAGCAGGTGGCCAGGGCCAATCACAGAAAGGCAAGCACATCATGAAGCCGAGGGCAGATAAGCCACTGCGGAACCCTGGCCTGACCGGCCCAGCCGCGACACTCACCCATTCGGTTCTGTGCGCTCGACACGCCAAACGTGACGCCGGGGAAAACGGCGCCCACATGCCCCCATCAGCAGCGCCAGAGCCCTGCACCCACCAACAGGGCGGACAAGCAGGTTAGCAGCAGCTTGTTACAACACATGGGGGGTGAGTGCTCGAGGCGAATCCCAAGCAGCTGGGACGGCAGAGGCGGCGGCCGCACAAGGCGCAGGCGGGGTCAAGGGAGGGAGGTACAGCCCCAAGCAGCACAAAAGGGAGGCAGCAGCAGCAAGGGGCAGCGCCAGCGGCTGCTGTAGGGCAGGGCAGGGCGCTGGACCCTCACCCATGCAGCAGCAGCAGTTCTGGGTCGCGCACAATGTCGACCCTAGGGTGCGCCAGAAGACGACCGCCAGCTCACCACTCAGGCTGTGCTGCCAGCGGGGCGCCTGGCTGTCTGCAGCGCCGCCTGCCCACGCCCTTGCCTCTGCTGCCACCACCACGCTCCTGCTGCTGTCGCCGTTCGACCCAGCGCCATCCCCGCGTGGCTGGCCCTCCATCTTGCCATTGCCGTGGCTGCTGTCAGAGCCCTTGGTGCCAAGTGAGGCATCCCCCCGCTCTGGGCCCGCCGCTGTGCCAGCAGGGCTGGCGGTCCCCGCCTGCTGCTTTGCACGCTGTGCCAGCAGCTGTGCCAGGGTGGCAGGGTCACTCACAGGTCCAACATGTGCTCAGCAATTGCCATTCCCACTAGGCAGGGCAGGCCCTGGTCTGCAAACCAGGCATCGGCGGAGGCTGGGGGGGCGGAGAAGATGCATTGCCCTTGGGCCCTGAGCAGGGTGCTGTCCAAGAAGCTGAGCATGGTGGGGGGGCTGGTGGAAGGACGGGAGCATCTGTGCGGACACATTGATCACCTAACCTAATGATTGTTGAACTTAACACGTAACAGGAAATCCTTGTCCAGCTTCATTGTTACCGGCAACCTGCCAAGGCACACATACCGCACGCTCCTTCCAAGCACACCCACCCACCCGCAGACAACTTACACCCGCACGCACAGCCCACCTGCTTCAGGCCCTCATCCGGTGGAGTGCTGCGGATCAGGCGAAGGACAGGGTGAAGGTTGAGGCATGGGGGGCAGGATCAGGGTGCAGCCGGCATGCTCGGCGGCGAGCCAAGGCGCCAGGAGAAGCAGCGCAGCGCCACCAGAACGCCCGCCGACGACGACAACAAGCACTTGCCGGGTGAGCGGCCCCCYGCCCGACGCATTGCTGAGGCATGTCGATGGTACACACGCGTCCTTGAGACACGCAGCGCGCAGACTAAAAGCGGAGAGAGAGGGGCGTGGGTGGGCGCTCGCTGAGGTGGGTCGCTCACGCCTGTCTGGCGCGTTGGAGCGAAGCGGGACGATTTATTTTGTATACAAAACTGCTGCACCACTAAAAAGGCTCATGGCGGCCGCGCTCGAACGGTTCCACTGCACAGCTGGCGCCCTCAGGGCTGTCCCTTGGACGCAGTTTTGCACCACACCAACATGTCTGTTCATTCCGTTACTAAACTTCTGACGATAACGGCGGCGAGCAGCGGCCTGGACCCGCCAAAGGGTGGACCTGTAGGTACTGCGACGTGCATTTTTGTGGCAGTGCACTGGCGCCGCCCCTCGCACCGGCCCTCCCATCCCTTCTGCAGTGGCATTTCTGTGGCAATTGCACTGGCGCCGCCCCTCCGCACCGGCCCTCCCATCCCCTCTGCAGTGGCATCCAGCTCAGCTTTGATATCTTCTTCACACCACAACGCGTCCTCTGATGCATTCCGATGCATTGACTCTGGTTACAGGCGCTGGGCAGCCGTAGCTGCCTGGCAAGGTGAGGGCCATCGGGGACACTGTGCGTGGATGCAGTGCGGTGCATGGCATTCAGCACTCAGGCTTTGAGAGACTTGCCCACTGGCAGCATGTTGAAAAAACAAAACAGAGAATGGAAAGGGGAACGCCGCGAATACGGCAGTGTGGGGCGCTGCCCGCTTGGCAACCTAGATGTGCGCTAATCTTTCTGCGGTGCCAGCTGTGTTGCGACGGCTTGTTGGGTGGCAGCAACAATGTTTCAGGTGTGCTGCTGCTCCTCTATCAAAGAGGCGTGCTGCTGCTGCCGCCGCTGCTGCTGCTGCCGCTGCTGCAGCTGCGTGGGCGTGGCGGGGTCGTCCGCCCTGACACCACCGKCAKTGCCGGCACYGCACTGCTGCTGTCGCTGCTGCGAGCCCTGCTGTGCCTCAAAGGCACRTGGCGCCTCTGCTGCCGCYGCTGCCKYYGCYGCCTCTGGGCTGGCAGCRACATGGGCAGGYTGCAGGCCCCTASCCYGATATCGTTTCTGCAGGTCCTGCCCATGCAGGRCAASCGACAGCTCCCTCMTCTCTGCCTGCAAGGGGCGGCACGCATGCGGGCAGAAGGTGTTTGGCCAGCCACAACCCGTAGCCCGACAAGGTACAGGCAAGGCAAGGCATGCATCCAAGAACACAGAATGCACAATCAGATGACCACAAGCCGCGCTACGCCCCGCTCCCCACCACCCATCGTCTACAGTCCCACGCCTCACCACTTCCAACCGCCGTGCGCACGCGCTGCACATCTCCAAGCGTGACGGCGGGTGCTGCAGCGCCCCTGGCAGGTGCAGGCGTATGGTGGGCTGGACCACCAGAGCAGCCGGGCGCCGCGCCTCTGCCGCGGCGAGCTCTTCAGTCAACTGTGCTCAGGGCAGGGTGGGGACATGTCTTGATGACAGGGTCCGGGATGAAGAGCAAACACCGAGCAGGGCAGCAAGAACAACGTGCCGACGTGCAGGGAGCTAGGCAAGCAGGCACGCAGGTAAGCGGTTGCCCACAGCAGCGTTTCACCCCGTCCTTCACCACACCTGCTGAATATATTGTTGGTCATAATCCTGCATAGCTCGGTGTGATGCAGCCTGGCGCTGGCGCACCCAGCCAGCAGCAGTGCAGCACTCGAAGCCGGGCCGCACAAGCTTTGCAGCAATTCGCCCGTGCGAGTCCGCCTCGACCTGCAAGGTAAGATAGCAGGCAGGAATCAGTCTCACGCGCAGGCCAGTGCAGCTCAGATATGAGCCGGCCCTGCCTGCGTTCAAGGAGGCAGCAACAGCATTGCCCCCGCACCCGGGAGGCAGCCAGAAACCTTGCCCCCGCACACCCGGCACCGCCGCCCGCCGCCGCCAGCCCCACGCCCCCAGGCCCACCTGCGCGTTCCAAAGCTGTAGCTTGCGGTATTGCACACGCAGCCTGTGCACCAGCTCCTCGTCCCGCTGCTCTGGCGGCTTGGTTAGCTCCTTCCGCAGCAGCCCGCTCACGCGTTGCTCCTCCAGGCGGGGCGGGCACCGGCTTTCGGGCACCGGGCCCCACCAGCCGGACGAGCGGGCGAGGCCTGCCAGCCAGTCCAGCCACGTCGAGGAGCCCGACATCCCGCTAAGGAACTTGTGTTTGCACCACAGGCTGCTAATGGATAGCGTCTAGACAGCACGACACGACAACCTCTTGCCACTGCCCTGCTTGCTTAGTGATGCTGAGGCCTGCTGAGCGGTGCTAGGGTTTTAGGGTTCTACTTTAGTACCGCCACCGCCGTTACTTTAGTACCGCCACCGCCGTTCGTGACGTAACACAGACAGGGTTAGAGAGAGGTGGCGGATGTGCTGCGGATGTGGCTGCTGGCCGCTGGCAAGCCAAGCACAGAAAGGTGCCAGGGAAGAGTTTCAGGGAAGACATACATGCTTTTGCCAGCCCTGAGGGAAGAGTGTGCATTACAAGTGCGGGGGTCGCGAGATCACCTTGATGAGCCGCCCGGCAGCTAGACGGATCAAAGCGCTGCCCCACAGTTACAGACCGCCCCAGGGGCGAAACGACCACCCAGGGGGCCTTTCTGGTCTCTCCATTGAGGGTACAAATGCTGACCCACGGGGCGACTGCAAGTAGGTGGTTTCTTGCCCTTTCTGTTACAACAGCGCCACAGGTAGGGGTGGGGGTGGGGGCGGGTTTGACACCACAACGTCCCCCGGGGCCGGTTTGAGAGCCTTCAGGCGCGGTGACTTGAGGGTCCAAATGCTGCCCCGTGGGAAGCCATTAGAGGAGCGCTAGCGGGTGTCAGGGCCAAATTGCTGCCCCAAGTGGAAGTCACCACGGGGCGGTCACTTCAGGGTCCAAATGCTGCCGCGGGATGTGCACAGCTCCTTGACAACCTTTGAGTAGAGGGTGTCGCTGACCACCAGACCCTTGCCCTTGGCTGCTTCCAGGATGTCGCTGCGCTTCAGCTGCTCGTTCTCTTGCAGCAGCGCGATCAGCACGTTGCTGCAGCGAGGGTGGGGGGGGGGACAGGGGGCAGAGAGGGGAGACGTGCAGGGCGGTAAGAGTGGGCTTGTGATTCACAGGGAACCAGTATGGGGGGGCGGAGTTGGCGACACGGGGAGAGCGGTAGGTTGGGGAGGGGGGAGGGGGGAGGAGGCGATGGCCCACCGGCGCTTGTGGCTCTCTCAGCACCCACCGAACCACGGCTGTCACCCCCCTGTTCCTCTTGGCAACAGGGCCCCTGCCTGCCTCCCCTGATCCCTTTTGCGACACCCCCTCCCTCCATCCCCTTGGCAACAGGCTGTGCCCTTCCCCCAGCCAGCCCCCTCCCTCACTCACCGCAGCGGGTCGAGCGTGGCGTTGCCCAGCCGCGCCGGGAAGTAGCTCTTTCGCAGGTGGCTGATCTCCCCGCTGGCCAGCACGGCCTGGTGCAGCGCCACGTCAGCAACAGACGAGGCGGCCGACTTGACCGCGGCGTCCGCGTGGCGAGACAGCACCGCCCTGATTTGGTCAATGTTGACGACCTGAATGAGCACAAGAAGAAATGGTATCCGTAGGGGGAAAGAGGGAGGGGGGAAAGTAAGGAATGATTGGTGGTGCGACAGCACCGCCTGAGTTGGTCAACGCACACAACCTGAATGAACGAAGTAGGGTAACGTGGGGGCACGCGGGCGGGGGGAGGAAAAGAGGAGGGGTGGCGCGGCAGCACCGCCCTGATTTGGTCAATGTTCACGACCTGAATGAGCGAAGGGAGGGGGACATGGCAGGAATCTGCTCTTTTGTGAGGGTGGGGCACGCCGGCAGCGCAGCAGATGAGGGGCATTTGCTGTGGGAGGGGGGCGGAAACAAGCAAGGGATGACTGGTGGGAGGGAGGAGCCAGACTAACACAGCCTGGCCGACGCTCACAGCTGAACAAGGGGTGGCCGACGCTCACAACTGAACAAGGGGTCGAGAAAGCTCCTTCTCCAACATGGGCAAGGCGTGATTAAATGGGGTACAATTGGGAGACGAGTGTGGGTGCGGGTGGGCAGTGGCAGGCACGGAAGCAAAAAGGAAGAAAAAAGAAAAGAAAAAGGCATGGAAGCAAGCAGCTGGAGAATCGGGCATGACTCCATGGGCCACAACGGGCCGCCTCCACCCCTCGTTCCCCTGTGCCAGACCCCCCACCCTGCCCAGCAGCACACCCTCCTCATCCCACGACCACGCACCATCACCCCACCTCCCTGCACACCCACCCACTGCACCCACTACACCCTCCCTTCTGCCACCCGCCGCACCCACTACACCCTCCCTTCTGCCACCCGCCGCACCCACTACACCCTCCCTTCTGCCACCTGCCACCTGAACGCACCTGGGCCGCCTTGAGGAGCGTCAGCGTGGATGCAATGATGGACGGCTGCAGCTCTGTGGGAACCGGCAAGTCCTCTGGCACGGCTGCGCTGGTCCCCGGTGCCACAGAGGTTGGCTTGCCCATGTCTCGCTGCACCATTGTGCCCACGGCCCAGTTGGCTGATGTCTCCTGCCCGTGAAGCGTGGTGGAGCCTGCGGGGGGTGCAAGGGGGAGGGGGAGTAGTGGGAGGGTCGGGTGGTGCGATAGGATTAGGAGGTTAGGGTTTAGGGTTCAATCCTATCGGTCGAGATGACGGCCCACGGAAGCTGCTTGATGACAGCCAACCAGCAAACCAGCGGCTCCACACGCAGAAGCAAGCTAGGGCGCAGCAAAGTGCCAGCTCAGCAGTCCCAAGGCAGCAGGGAGGCCGCCCCCTCACATTCTGATACACTCACCCCCCACCCTGTCCCATGAGACCTTGCTGGCTCCCCCTGGACTTGAAATGTAATTGATTGATTGATTGACAACGCGTCGAAGCTCTGTCACGAGCAAAGTGTGAGCAGGCGCGCCACCATTGGCTGCCCTGGCACTCTGTGCCCAGCCCACACACTTCACATGAATGCTGGCCCCAAGGCTGCGGTACCACCCGCCCACCTGGCACAATGGCGTCTAGGTACTGCTCTCGTGTGAGCGTGTGGGCCACATCCTGCGCCCCATCCACGGTCGCCAGCCGCTGCCACACACCCTGCGCCAGCTCTGCAGGCGGGCAGGCAACATTGTTTTTCGGTACAAGCAAAAAGGAATACCTAGGAAGGCAGGAGGGGGACAGCAGCGGCGGCAGGGGTGAGGCAAGAGGAGGCCGGCAGCTTGCGGTGTGTTTGTGCACCGCACCCGCTGCCTGACCGCTCGCCCGCCCGCCTGCCTGCCTGCCTGCCTGCCTGCCTGCCTGCCTGCCTGCCGCATTTCCGTCCACTGCCAGGCCGCCGCGAACATCACGTCACAGCTCGGCACAGCGCAGCGCTGCACAGCATAGCACAGCACGACCCAGCACGGCCCAGCCCAGCCCAGCACAGTTTCAACCACCCCAGCCACCCATCCACTCTCACCTGACGTCTCCCCGTGGTATTCGAGAGGTACCCACTGGTCTGCCTCCTCTTGTGCTGCCAGGTGAGCATACGACCGCAGCCGCGCCTCTGTCTGCTGCTCCGTCTCCCGCCGCTTGACCTGCACCGGGCCGGTACCAAGAAAGGCTTGAAGGTTCTGTTGTTGTGCGGCGCAATCAACCATTGAAGCGAAAAGAAACAGATCTCGAAAGCTAGCTCACACTCGCGCTGCCAGCATCCCCCACACGCCCCCACTTTCAATGCAACACCTCCCCGCAATTGTCAGCAATGCCTGCGATAGAGAATGTGAAGTCCGCCCCGCCCACACGCACCCACACGGCTAGCTGCATCAGCCTGATCCCGCCCACACGCACCCACACGGCTAGTTGCATCAGCCTGACCCCAGCGAAAGGCACCTGCACGGCTAGCTGCATCAGCCCGTCCTGCCCCCCCGCACCTGCACGGCTAGCTGCATCAGTCTGCCCCGCCCACACGCACCTGCACCGTGAGCTGCATCAGCTCCGCCGGCTTCTGCTCCTCCTCTAGCTGCTGCTGCGCCTTCTTCTTGCCCGCTGCCGACATGTCTTTTTCCTTGTCCAGGTGTGACAGGGAGGGCCGCAGCTGTAGCGCCTGCAGGCGAAAGAACATGCCACATGAGGCTTCATCTCAGCAAGTGTGAGGGAGAAAGGAGGACAGCACTTTGTGGGGAAAAAGGAGGGCACCGCGGGTGTTGCGCCTGCAGTTGAAGGACACACATGTCCTACACTCGACCCAAACATGACAGCGAGGGACACAGTTGTGACATCTGTGGTCAAGGAGAGGCGCGGCAAACAGCTCCTTGTCGCTGCCCAGGGCTTGAGAGGGAGGGCCGCAGCTGTAGCGCTCATCGGCAACAAGAACCCACGCTTCCGTTGTTATCAACCAAATGCGACGACAAGGCACGCTGAACCGCTGCAGGCACGGCAACCTTCACAACGGCAGGTAGCACAAGCTACCAGACTGCTTGTTCGGTAGTAAACACAAAGGCTGGCCCCTCACCTCATCCACCGGGAAGAGCAGCAGTCTGTCCTCCTCCACAAAGCCGGCGGCAAAGGAGGTGCGCAGGTCCAGCCGTGCGCTCTGCAGGGTGACCGTGTTGATCTTGCTGCAGCCACAGGGGCACACCAGTGGTACAATGGTGGTGGCAGAACAGTGGCACAAGGGGCAGGGAGGGAGGGCAGCGGGCACAGCGGTGGGCGTGTTGATCTTGCTGCAAAGCTGGTGGCACAACAGTGGCGCAACAGTGGCACTAGGGGCAGGCAGAGAGGGCAGCAGGCATGGCGGTGGGTGTGCTGTTGTGCACACTTGGGGCATTCGGAAACAGCAGCGGCAGGTGGGCGGCGCCTGGCGGGGTCTGCTGTGCACGCTGTGCGCTGCAGCACGGCGCGCTCTACTGTCACAGCGAGCAGCTGCCTCACTCCGCCATGTCCGGCTGCATCACAGAAGTGAAAGCACTACAGCCGCACAACAGCCGCACTACAGCCGCACTACAGCCGGGGTTGTCACGACAGCTTTTCACAGCTGCATTACAGCTGCCCTACAGCTGCCCTACAGCTGCCTCACCGCGTGGGTTCCACATTGTCGTTGTAGTTGCGGCTGCGTGTGTCCAGAGGCACCTCGCACTGCAGCTTCTTCACCTGAAGGCGGGCAGGCGGGGCAGAGCGGCGGCATGGGTGGACGGGGCGGGGCGGGGCGGGAAGGAAAGGGTTGTGTTGCCAGGAGAAGAGGCAGGGGCTGGCTGGGAGCGGAGCGGCCATGGTGCACGGGCAGGAGGCCAGGGTGTGGGGCAGCACAGCGCCAGCACAGAAGGGCTGTGCTTCTTCAAGACCTGGGGCCCGCAGGCTTCCGACCTCACCAACCAAACGGTCAACCTGTGGCGCAGGGTTTGAATCACCTGCTGCACTGTTGTTGATTTGCAGCGCTGCTACGCTGAGGCTGCATGGCAGCCCCTCAACAGGCCCTCCTCCCGCATGCCGTTGTTTAGCCGTGATGTAAACAGCTTTCCACATCCCCCGAGAGAGGATGCAACTCCACCTGCCCTGCCTCCTCTGCCCGTGCTGCCCCACAAGACCCTGCAGCGCCCCCCTTCCCACGTGCCTTGGGCTTGATCTTCATGTTTCGCAGTCCCGAGGTGTCGCTATGGTAGGGGCGCCAGGGGGGGCGCAGCGGGAACTGCAGCAGGTAGGTCTGCAAGGGCAGGGAAGACGCGGCGCCGACAGCAACTCGAATGAGTGCAGGGCAGAGGCAGAGGCAGCGGCAGCGGCAACCTGCATGTGGCCACGCCTGGCACGACCAAGTATGCATGTGCTCAGTCAAGTCAGTACAGGCATGCCCGTGCAGCCAGCTGCAAGCACACGACTTGCTGCCTGCCTGTCAGCTGCAGGTGGAGGCGGCAGGCAGCAGTGGCGGCAGCAGCAGCCCAGACTTGCCTGTGTGCCGCCGCCCAGCTCGCCGTTGCAAAGATATACATCTAGCTCGCGAACGATGTGGTCGTCGTCTCCAGGCAGCGCACCAGCCGTCTCGCTAGGCAGCACCGAAGGCGTGGCCTCGGGCTGCGCCATGCTGGGCGCTCGACCGCTGATGAGCGTCCACAACGTCTTGAGATGCGTGCTGCCGGCTGCTTTGCTCCTGTATCAGTGCCTCCGCAACATGCAAAATTGCGGCGTCCGCTGGGTGGACCAGGCGCTCGCTGAGGGATGGTAATCGCAAATTCACGTATTCCAGCAGGTGCAGCGAGGTGAATGAAGCACGCCAGGCTCCCCTCTCCGAAAGTGCCACTTGGCAGGGTTTGCATTAAGCTGGCTTGAAGCCTGCGAGGCCCCTGGGCAGCTTGCCAATCGAAACTGGGTTCCGGGTGCCACTCCCACGTGCTGGCCACCTGATCGACAGCCGATTTGCGCAGGAAGCGGCAGGGCCTTACGGGAGTCGCACAGGCGGAGGTCGCGGCGCTTGGAGTAGGTATTCTTTGTCGCTGATCGGAGGGTAGCAGTTGGCTCCACCGTGCCGGGCGGCCCGCGGCCAGCGTTGCGGGGTGTCTGCCTACTTCGCTTCGAACGGCAGGCCTGGTAAGGCTTACCACATGCATGGGGCTGGAGTGGGAGGCTGGAGGGTTGCGGAGCCGGTCAAAAGGACCATGTTTGCAGCTGCTGCCGCTCCCGCCCCCGCCCGCTGCCACTGCTGCGGTGCCGCCACCCTGCTGTTGTCGCCCTGCTGTCGTCTCCCAGCCCGCTGCCACCCTACCCTTGCCACCATATGCAGGCACATCACTTTCTGAGTGCCGGACCGAGCTTCTCTCAGCATGGCACAGCCGCAGCCTTCTGCCTGGGACGCCAGCATCCGCTCGCCCGCCCAGCGCTACTTGTCGGTGGAAGGCTGCCGCGTCAAGTACATTGGGCCAGGCAGCGACGACCGGGATGCTGCGGCGGTGCGGGCCAACCACCCAGCCCCCTCAGACTGCCCCATCTTTTATTTTGAGGTGGAGGTGACCAGCCGGGGGCGAGACGGCTTCATCGGTGCGCTCCCGCCTGCCTGCCTGCATGTTTGCGGTCTCTGCTTCGGGCCAGGGTGTGGGGTGCACGCACCTAGGGCACGGGTTTATGAGTCTTGCGTGCAGGCAGATTTTCAACAGCGGCTGGGTGGAGGTGTGTGGCCTAGAGCCTGCCCCCAACTGGCAGCGGCTGGACACTGCACTCGCTTGCACCTTGCTGCCTTCCCCGCAAGGCCCTGGCTTCTTCGCTGCACAGCGAGAGTGCAGCTCTGCCCAGCAAGAGTGCAGCCGGACAGCCGAGTCACCGAGTACATGCATCCTGACCTTGATCCATGTCCTCCATGATACTACCTCCATGGTACTGCATCTATGGTACTACCTCCATGGTACTGCATCTGTGGTACTACCTCCATGGTACCTCCTCCATGGTCCCACCTCCATGGTACCTCCTCCATTCCTCCATGTCCTCCTTTGGCACCACAGGCATCGGCTTCTCCACACCGGAGGTGAAGCTGGACCGTCTGCCGGGCTGGGAGCCCCACAGCTATGGGTACCACGGGGACGACGGGCATGCTTTCAGCGGGCGCGGGACGGGGCGCGCCTACGGGCCGATCTACACGACAGGTGGAAGGGAGGGAGGGAGGGAGGGAGGGAGGGAGGGAGGTGCCAGCACAGGGCAGCACTGCCGCGCACACAGCACAGCGCAGCGCAGAACAGAACAGAACAGAACAGCACAGATTGCAGGACAGTGGAGCGCAGAAGGGGACCAGCAGGGACTTTGGTGCGCAATACCGGAACCTTGGGTGCTGTGAGTGCACGGCAGGTCAGGGCAGGGCTGGGCTGAGCAGCAATGGGTCGGCCAAGCCTTGCCCCGCCGGTGCTGGTGCACACAGGGGAGCCTGCTGGTTCTGTGCAGTTGTGCAGAGCACCACAAGCAGCCCGTGCCTGCTGTCCTCTTCTGTCACATGCCCACGCCCGCATGCACTCAACTCGGCCTCCCTTCCAAGGCCACCTCCTCCCGCATTCCCACCCTCCCGC
>JTEE01000205.1:1426356-1445119 GCA_002896455.3 Chlorella sp. ArM0029B | reverse complement strand
GGGCTGGGCGGGGCAAGGCAAGGCAGGGCAGGGCAGGGCAGGGCTGGGCTGGGCTGGGCTGGGCTGGGCTGAGCACAGCGAGCACAGCGAGCGAGGCGAGGACAGAGGGGGAAGGCAGAGGCTGTGGTTTGACCTGCCCTTGCGACGGTTGCTTTGTGTGCTGCGCCCACATGAGGCTTTTGCAGACGTCGGTTGGCTGCTCCACCGCCCCCGCTGCACCCCTGCATGCCTTCTGGCAGGCAGGGCGGGCCAGCACCTGTTTGGAGCACACAACCTAGCATTGTTGTGTCTGGCCTCCCTCCCTTGCTAGCCCATAGCTCGGCTATCACGTGCCAGGCTTCCCGCCCCTGTGCCCCTCGGTTCCTTGCCTGCCCATTGGGAGCTCGGTGTCTTTGTACACCACCCCAGTCCAGTCGACCTCTCTGACCATACGACTCTGCTTTCCCCTCTCCTCTGTGCAGGGCCAGAACGTGATTGGAGAGCTGTTGTTTGGGTACCTGCGCCAGCATGGCCACTGGGACACGGCGGCCGCTGTGGCACGGGACGTGCTGGGGGGCGCTGTGGTGGTGGCACCGCAGGACGTGCAGGACATGCAGGTGTGGGGTGGGCCCATGCTGCCGGTGGCCACCTGGCATGCGTGCTGTGTGCTGTGGTGGTGGCACCGCGGGATGTGCAAGGCATGCAGGTGTGCGGGGTGGGTCCAGAATTGTGGGGTCCAGAAGTGTGGTAATTAGGGCTGCTTGGGGCCATCTGGCATGCGTGCTGTGCGCTGCGGTCGTGGTCCCGCAGGACGTGCAGGACATGCAGGTGGGTGGCCGCTGGAAGGGCACCTATAGGTCCAGCCTTCTTCTTCTGCCTGGTGCACAGCTGTGGTGTTGTAGGTCGTGCTGGGCGGGCGCTTTGCTTTCTCCCTTTATGGTGGCCAGCGCTGTGTTACGGTTAATGCTGGGCTGCATTGTGGTTCCAACCTTCATTTTGGACAGCGCTGTGTCACCGTCATGCTGGGCTGCCTGTGGTGCGATGGTACGCTGGGCATGTTTCATGCTGGGCGGCGTTTGATACACTTCACGCTGAGCCGTGCTGTGGTCGTGGCCCCACCACCACTTCCCAAGCCACTAGCCGCGCTTCTAACCCTGCCACCTCCCACCCTGCTGCTCGCCCTGCCCCGTCCCGCCCTGCCCTGCCCTGCTGCAGCTGCGGAAGAAGTTGGGTGAGCAGGTGGCGGCGGGCAGCATTGACGCCGCACTGGGCCTGATTCGCCAGCTGGCGCCGGGGCTGCTGGAGGCGGACAGGCACATCCACTTCCGCCTGCAGTGCCAGAAGTTTGCAGAAATGGTGAGTGGGGGGACATGACATGTGTGTTCTGCAGTCATTCAGGCACTTCTGCAGCGCCACGTTGTGACACCCATTAGCGCCCGCTCTCGCACTGTTCAGCGGGCAGGCATGCCGTCAATCCGGGCCAGCCAGGGCATAGACGGGCTGCAGGTGCGAGCGTTCGCTGCTTTGGATGTGTGGGGTTGGGTTGCGGTGGGCAGGCCCGGTGCCGCCTGCCGCAGGGCTTGCAGAAGTGCACTGGGGGGTTGGGTGGGCAGGTGGCTGGCGACTGGGGTGGATTGGGGCAGATGTGGGTGGGAAAAGAAGCAGGGAGCAGCTGGGCAGGTGCAAACTGCAGAGGTTAAGGCGCTGTTGTGCAGCTGGGCGGATGTAGGCGGCACATGCGGTTGGGAGATGGTAGGGGCACCTGCACACACACACACACACACACACACACGCCTTGCCTGCGCCTGCTGCCCATCCCGCTGCCCCCATCTCTTGCCTGCAGATCAAGTCTGGGCAGGTGGCAGAAGCAATAGAGTACGGGCGCACGCACGTGGTCCCTCTCGTAGCGGCAGCAGGCAGCGGCGGCAGCAGCAGCAGCAGTGCCGCCACGGCGGCGGCAGAGAGGGAGCTTTTGGAGGATGCAACTGCCCTGCTAGCCTATGAAGACCCCACAACAGGTCCCACGGGTGAGCCACTGACAGTGGGTGGGCCCTTTTGAAGTTAGTTAGTTAGTTGAAGCACTGTTTAGAGTTGAAGCACTGTTTGAGGGCTTGCCCACTGTGTCTGCCTGCTGAAACCCGGCCCTCTGCATGGAGATTCAGCCTGCCGCTGCCGCTGCCGTGGGCTGGCTGCTGCTGGGGCAATGGCGTGCTGGCGGCTGAGGGGGGTATGCCGTGCTTGGCGGCAAGCCGCTGCTTGGCCATTCCCATGCATCCTCCCCCACAACTCCCCTCCCTTTGCCCGGGCATGCCGGCCCATCCATCTGCCCTGGGCACCTGGTTGCTCACCCTCCACCGCTTGCCTCCCCTTGTGCCCCTGCCCTCCCCTCTCCCCCTCCCCCCCCCACACGCTGCCCCAGGCCACCTTCTCATGCCGGCTCACCGCTGCGAGCTGGCGGCAGCTGTCAACCGCGCCATCCTGGCGCACAGCGGGCGCAGCGAGGACTCGGCGCTGGAAGCGGTGGCGAGGCAGGCCAGCGCTGTGCTTCAGGTGAACAAGGCGGGGCGGGGTGGTGGGGTGAGGTGGGGTGGGGGTGGCTGGGCACATCCTAAGCGTGTCGAGGCGGGGTGGGTGGTTCGTTTTGGGCTGGGTGGCTGGCAGCAGGCCAGCGACGTGCTGCAGGTGTACAAGGCAGGGCGTGGTGGTGGGATGTGGTGGGATGTGGTGGCGTGTGGTGGGGTGGGTGGTGGGCACATCCTGGGCTGGGCTGGGTTGGGTTGGGTGAGGTGGGTGGGCATTTTCTTGAGCGGGTTGGGTGGGCAGCCAGCTGGCGATTGCTGTGCAAGCATTCACCTCAGGCTGAGCGGGCGGGTGGCTGGCTGGCTGGCCAACCAGTCGAAGGGTGCACCCGTCCAGTGCCCTCACTCTCCGCAACTTACCCTCCCCTTCTGCTGACCGCTCGCCTGCCTGGTGGTGTGCTCGCCCGCTTGCTTGCGTGCCTGCAGGAGCTGAAGCGGGGTGGGCACCCAGCGGCGCAGCTGCTCGATGTGCAAACGGTGCTGCAGCAGTCGCGGGACCCCCAGCAGCAGCAGCAGCAGCAGCAGGGGGCGGGCGGGAGCTGACCGGTGCGAGGCGGTGGACAGGCACGATCGCCCGCCTGCAGCCTGCTGCTTCTGTAAACACCCGCACCGCCTGCCGTGCCGCTGTGATGTATCCCCTTCCCACTGTACTCTTTATACGTTGTACTGTAAAATCTGCTCCTCCACTAATGATATTAAGGTGGCCGCCGCATGCGTTGCCAGCCGCCTCGCAAGAGGGCAGGGGTTGGCAGGCCCTTCTCGCAAAATGCCAAACCGAAAGATTCAAGCGCCTAAACCTTCAGGCATGCGCTTCTCTTGATTGCTACCAGACATGGCACAGTTTTGCAAGCGCTCTGCGGCTGCAGAGGGAGTAGCCTCAGCCAGGGCAGCCAGTGTGCGCTGCGCCCTGCTCCTTCTCGCAGTCAGCGGCGTCACTGCTCGTAACGGTGAGCCACCTTACAAGTGTTGCGCCAGCGCGCGTTGGTTATTGGGCGCGCGGTTGTTGTATTGCGCGGTGCCAAGCTCGGGTTCAACAAGTTGTTGCAGCTGTTGTTGCCTCGTTGGTGCGTCCGCCTGCCCCATGGCCTTCTGTTGCTCCTGATGCAGCTTCGAGTGCGTGCCTCGACGGCTGGAGCGGCCCGGGCTGCGCGCTGTGCACCTCGGCCGCCGCCTGCGCCGCCAGCACCGGCGACGCAGCGTCTACCTGCTCTACTGACCTAGCTTTTGCTCCCACCTCGAGCCTCAAGTCCTGGGCATGCAGCCTGCCGGCCGGCGGTCTGGCTGCGTTTCTGGAGCCGGGCAGCCTGCTGCTGCAATGCAGCACGGGGTTGTCGGCGGGGCAGCTGTGGCGGCTGGTAACCCCAAGTCAGCTGGCAACTGCAGTCTCGGTTTCCGTATGGCTAGCACCAAGGTGGAGGTGAAGTGTGGCGCCAGCAACTGCACACTCACGGCCGGGCAAGCCAGCTTTGTATGCAGCACCACGGCTTGCTCCTGCCCCGCCGGCGCGACTTGCGGCGGTGATGGTGAGCTGGCGGGGCGGGGGGCCTTCCTGGCTGCTCGGCCGGCGCTGTGGTTGCATGAGAGTAGCTGGGGGCTGCACTGCAGAGCAGCATTGCTAAAGAATGCCAGCGCGCTGCGTGTGCGGGGCTGTGTGTATTGCCAACGACTGCCAGATGTGATGCTGGTGCCAGCAGACTGCTGGCATGCCAGGATTTCATGCCTGCTGCCCTGGCCGCCGGCGGAGGCATGCTAAGCTGTGCCCCGACCTCTCGCCTGCCCCTCCCGGTGCTGCATGCAACTCTGCTGGCAGGCCTGGTCCCCAGTATCAGCGGCGCAAGCAGCCTGACGTGCGCTGCAGGCGGCACATGCAACGTAAAGATCGGCAGCCTTCTCAACTTGAATGCAACGTGCATGTCCGCAGAGTGCCTGTCGGGTGAGAGGTTGGCACGTGCAGTCCTGATGTACGCACACACAAACGGGCGCCCTGCCCTGCCCTGCCCTGCCCCGCCCTGCCCTGCCCTGCCTTGCTGCCGCAGCTCAGCTGGGGCAGGCTGTGCCACTCGACTTCTTGTGGCAGGGTGGGCCTTCGATGCAGCAGCGGGCGCTTGGTGTGCCTTCTAAGGAGGCCTCTGCTTGCGGCCCGCTGTGCCCCCCGCAGCGCTGCAGCCTTCAAACAGGAACCCCTCTTGGCATACTGCTGCAGGCACAGATGCAGCACCGGCGCCCGAACCCCAGCCGTCGCTTTCGGCCCTGCCGCAGCCGTCGCTCTTGGCCCCCCCGGCTGTGCCGCCACCGCCCCCGCCAACGACCATGCTGCCCCCGCCGCCCTCGCTGGCCGTGCCACCGGCTGCCTCCCCGCCGTCATCGCCCACCCCTGCTCCCCTCCCTCCCACCGACGCCACGTGCGGCAACCACTGGGAAGGCCCTGGCTGCGTGCTCTGCAAGACCGACTTTGCCTGCATGACTGATGACTTCACAGGGGCGGGCGACACAGAGGCCACCTGCAGCCGCGCCTTCCCGCTGGCTCCCAACTCCATCCTCAAGTCGTGGAGCTGCCAAATGCCTGGAGGAAACCTGCTGACGGACGTCATCTCAAACCTCGTGGTGCAGTGCCGCACCGGGCTGCAAGCTGAGGAGCAGCAGGCAGCGGCGCCAGCGCCGCTGTTCCCGCTGCCCGCCCCCGCCCCGGCGCCTGCATCCACAAACAGCACTGTCGGGGGGTCTGTTGCCGATTTCATTGACGCCGTGACGAACACGATCCCGCCCCCTGCAAGCCAGGCTGGCGCCGGCCGGAGGCGGCTGCTGGCGCTGCCCGTGCTGGGCCGCGCTGGGGAGCCGCTGTGCCAGATCAGCTTTGATGCTGAGGTGGACGGCCAGCAGTCGTCCGTGGTGTGCGATGCACTGGACTGCGCCTTTGTGCCAGGGCTGCCCGAGGTTACGTGCGCCAAGACGACATGCACTTGCCCCGACTCTCCGACCTGCAACGGCATTCGTGAGTGGGTGAGGGGGTGGCGCGTGCGCGCCTGTGGACTCACTTCTTGTGCGGCCTTTACAGCAGCAGTGCTATGGGGGTGACAGGAGTGGTGCAGCAGCAGCAATGGAATGGGTGTTTCAGCAAGGCGCACACGTGTTTGCAGAGGCCACTGCTTCATGGCAGCTCGTGCCGGCCATGTTCCCCGCTCCTAATCTCAACTTACCCTCCTCCCTGCTCTCTGTGCCGTGAACCTCTCTCCTCCCCCGCTCCCTCCTCGCCTCATGACCTCTGCAGCCCTCATTGAAGGCTTGGTCAATGCTGTGGCTGGCGGCAGTGCGCTCGAGTGCCCTGTGCCAGCTGGCGCAGACGCCAACGACACCTCCCCCCGCAGCTGCATGCTGAACCTGGAAGGGATGCCCATTTCCTATTTAGACATCATCTGCCAATCCGCGGAGTGCCTGGTGCCCACAAGCAGCGATCAGCAACAGCAGCGGGGGGCGGGGGGGAGATGACCGAGGCGAGGCGGCGCGCCGGGCAAGATTGCCCGCCCGCAGCCAGCGGGGGCTGCTGCAAAAGGCCTGCCCCTTCCCGTGTGGGGCTCTGTGGTGTACTCCCTTTCTTCTGTACTCCATGTGTGCACACTGTAATGCCCACCTGTCCACTAAGGGTGGATCGCCCAGACTCTGGCTGGGGAGACATGAGTCCCCCGTCGTGAAGGGCAGCAGCGCGGCGCCACCCGTTGGCAGCGAGCCACCCCGGCACATCCCCAACACTGTGCTCATGGCCACCTGTGCGCAGCCCAGCATTGAGATGCAACTGCTGCGCCAGCGAGGCTGCTGGGTGGGACACATCCTGAGAATGAAAGCAGCTGTTTTTTGGTGACATTGTCTCATCCGCACCCGCACAGAGCCGCATGCCCCCCTGTCCATGTATGCCGGTGACGTGTCTGCCAAGATTCCCCGCTCTGAGCTCCGTCGCCTGTGCGAGGGCCCCGACCTCTTGGAAGCCGCAGCCAGCAACTCGCAATGGAACAATTGCTTCTCTATCAGCAGCTAGACCACTCATACATCCCCCGGTGCTGCACCCACACTTTCGTTGATGCACACAGCCAGTTTGTTTTTTAGACCCTGTTTTCATGTTTTCATGTTTTCAGGGCCTTGTGGTGCATGCCTCGTCAACCTCTCAGGATTTGGTTCGTCCTGAAGTTGAATCCCCTTTCAGGGGATGTGAAAAGCTGTAACGACTAGACTTCCTCCCGTTGCCCTTCAGGGTGCCTGCCGTGCCCGTGCCTGTGTCCTACCGCCGCCCCGCCACAGCCTGCTCCCCTCCTTCGCTCACAGTCCAAGCTCCGCTCCCGGGTCCCTGCCCTCCAGGTGACTTACAGCAGATCAGCACCCTGCAAATGCCACAGCCTGCCTGCTGCGCACCCGTTAGCACCCTGTTGGGCCCTTCACCCCTACTCCCAGCGTCATGCCCGCCAATCCGCCACATCTACCGCTCAGCGTCGCGCCGCACGGATGTGGGTTGACCTCACTGCCCGTGCTCAGAGAGAGAGAGAGAGAGAGAGAGAGACTAGACTAGACTAGACTAGACTAGACTAGACTAGACTAGACTAGACTAGACTAGATCACTAGACTAGACTAGACTAGAGACACATGCGAGTCCAGTGCGTCAGGGGTCACTTTATGGACAGGGTCACTTTTTGCCTGAGTCGCCGGATAGCAGGCTTCTGTTCTATCCGATCCTGTGAGCGAGATAAAGTGAGCGAGTCCTGTGCGCACAGCAACTTGCCAGAATTGCTCGTTCTGGGCTGGGCAAGTTCAAGTGCGCCCCGCCGGGCCCCTCTGATGAGTAGCTGCGGAACCCCAATGGCCACTCCTGCAGGTAACAGGGGTCGCTTCACCGGCACGCGCCGCGTCACACCTACAATCCGCGCTCGCCGCCGCTGCTTGTGGCGGCCCCCGCCTGTGGCTGCATTACACCGCCTGTTGCTGGGCCACCGTGCCACGGCTGCTCACAGGCTGCGCCCTGCCTCCATCCCTTGCAGTGTGGGAGCTGCGGGAGGCGGCAGCAGAGCTTGAGCGGCAGCGCAGGGCGCCTCGCCTGCCAGCGCTGTTTGACGTCAGCGTGGCAGAGGAGGCCGCGGTCTCCGCTGAGGGAGCAAGCAACCTGCCCGGCTGCCCCTCCCTTCCCTTCCACACCCGCATCAAGATGCAGCAGGCAGCGCACACACAGTCCTTGCACCTGGTAGGAGCCGTACGTAGGCCCGCTCTCGTGGCATGCTGGGCAGCAGGGCGGCGCACCGCTTGGGCCCGCTCTCATGGCATGCTGGGCAGCGTGAGATGGCATCCCCCTGGCGGATAATTTTACCCCGCGGGACCTCCTTTCTGTGCTGGGCAGCAGGGCGGCGCACTGCTCGAACCGGAGCAGGGGCTCGCTTTCGGAATGCATGCGGGCACATGCCCCGCCCTGTCCCTCCCCCTCATGCCTCTTTCCCCCCACCCCATGTGCAGCTTTACATAGCGGTGGCGGCGCTGAGGGGCTGGCAAGGCAACTGCCCCGCCACTTGGGCCTGGGCGCTGGTTTTTGTGGGCGGCTGCTTGGCCGACATGGCATGGGGCGGCACCTGCCGCCAGGCACCGGCGCCCGCCGACAGCTACGTGCGGTGGGGGCAGCTGCTGCGGGTGCTGCTCCGCTCTGCTGTCCTCGTGCTTGGCATGCAGTCGCCAGGCCTCACGCACCCCCTGCTCGCCCAGGCACGCCCGTCGCCGCATGCCAGCAGTGCCACCGGGTGTGTGCAGAGCCTGCTGCTACTGTTGCGCTTCAGCGGAGGGCTGTACCTCCTGTCCAGCTCCTGGATGTGGCCCGTCACACAGCTGAGGTGGGCACGTGCACGCACATGGCCCAAATCACCCCACTGCTTGGTGCCTCATTGGGTTGCGCTGCTGAGTGCTTGCCAGCACCATTTCACATTGATCCTGAAGTCTTTATGGCATTGTTTTAGCGTTGGCTACTCTCCCTGTGGCTGGCCATGCACCCCATGCACCCTGCGCATCTGCCGGCTTGGGTGATGCGGCCCTGTGCTGCTCGCCTGCTGGCCTCCATTGCAAGTTGTGGCAACCAGGCTGGCTCGCCAGCTGGCGCAGCGCCCACACGTCACCCTGCATGTGCAGCAGTCACACGCCGGCTCATGCACGGATGCGCCTGGTGCTTCCCTCTGTCTCCAAGCTCCCTGCCCACCGCCCTGCCCGCCCCCTGCAGCCTGAGCGCCGTCGCCCAGACCCTGGCAGTGCTTGCCTACCGCTCCCAGCTGCGGGGCCTCTGTGAGGGGCCCCTGGCGCAGCCAGCCCTGCAGCAAGACACCCACCGGCTGTTCACTTTGCTGCACCATGGCCTGCTCAGCGGCCCCCTGCTGTCAGGCGAGCGGCACAGCCACGGTGCTGCGGGGGCTGCAGCAGAGTGCAGCGCTGTGCTGCACTGGATGCTGCTGTGCTTTGGGCTGCTCCTGCCGGTGCTGCTGCAACTGGTGGCTGCCTGCCGGTTGTTCCACTGCCACCAGCGGCAGCGACAAGCGGCAGGAGTGCCTGCAGAGCGTGGGACGCGCGCTTCCGCCTATTCCGCCCTTCTCAAACTCTTGCAGACCAGCGGTGCCCTGCCTGTTGCGGTCGCTGCATTTGTGCTCTGTGCATTTGCGTGGGATGCGTGCTCCTTCTTCTGCCTGCCGCCGCAAAATGCGTATGTCACGGCACCTAGTCACCCTGGACCACTGCCTTGACACTGGCTGTAACAAGGCGAGCCAATGCTAGATTGAGGTGGCAGTGCGGGAGCCGTGGGGTAGCTGGGAGCTTGTGCGCTCTAGACTGGGAATACCTTTAAGGCGACAGTGGAACACAGCGGAGGCCACGCCGGCACGATGGCATGTGCTGTTGCTGTGACTGGCGCACTTCCACAAGCAGCTCAATGCCTCGGAGCAAACAGCAGGAGCACAAACAGCAGAGTCGAGTGGGGGCGGTGGTGTGCCCCCAGCGGGCCACACCAAGGCAAGCCCTGCTCAGCGCAGCAACCAGGCGGTCGCCCACCCAGCTCCGAGCAGATTGCAGCTGTCATGGCTGTCTAATTCGTATACAGTTGAAGAGCAAGTAGACAGCAGGGGAATTGCACACTTCTGGCTCGGGTGCGTTGCGTCTGCAAGGGCGGGCTGGCCGAGGCGGCGGGCGGAGTAGGGGCAAGCTGCTGCTAGGCGGGTTGTGGCGCGCCACGAAGTTGCTGGTCAGGCCCTGCCTATCCACACTTGGGCACGGTGAACAGCTGGTTTCTGGCTGCCGCGCGCGAGCGCTCATTTTTTGTTTGGCGCCATTCCTCCTGAGCCTCGGCGGCGCTCAACCTTATGTGGCGCGAGCTTGGCATGTCGCGAGGCCTCTCGGGATGCCCCAATTGGGATAACCTTTCGGCGGCTTCGCCGCCTTTCCACCCTGAGCGCCGCGCTACAGCCACTCTTTTTCGCCTCTGGCATGCTAAAAACCACCGGCAGCGCATGCCACACTCGCTGGGAGTGCGCCCGGTGGTGCTAAACGCTTTTTAGGGTGTGCACAAACAGGCCCGTTGTCCCAGTCCCGCCCGGGTCCCAGAGTCGCGGTCCCCCGGCAGTTGGAACCGGACCACTTCCTGGGTGGGCAGGCGCCCATGGCCGCGCCTGAGGCAGCGGCTGGTGATGCTGCCCAGATGCCGGAGGCCGGCGATGGCGGCGGTGTTGGGGTACAGGCTGTACAGTTGGAACCCGCCCACGAGAGCCAGGCGATGGCGGTAGACGGGATGCCGCTGCACGCTCTCCCAAGTGAAACCCACTTGCTGGTCGACGAGGCGGTGACCGCCGCCACCCACCTGGCGCCGGCTGACCCTTCTGCCTACGCAACAGTTGAGCAGGTGGCAGCAGGTACAGCGGACACAGACCCGGGCGTGGCAGCAGCCGCAGCCCTCTTCCAGCAACAGGACGCCGCCATTGCTGCCGCGTTCCAGCAACACCAGGAGGCGGCGGCGGCAGCGGCGGCAGCCGCCAGCGCTGTGGACGACCCCGCGGCAGCCGCCGCAGCGGCAGACGCAGCAGCAGCAGCGGGAGCAGCAGGAGTGTTGATTGCCGCAGAGGGTTACGTGCTACACGACGAGGCCACTGCAGCGGAGCCGCTCGACTCCTTGGCAGCACCCGACACCGATGGCTACCCGCAGGCAGCGAACGATGGGGGCGCAGCCGAGGCACACGCAGCAGCTGCAGCGGCGGCGGCAGGCTACCCCACAGACCCCGATGCCGCGGCCGGCTATGCTGCCGTCGCCGGCGACATGGAGCACGACGGTACCGGCGACATGGAGCACGAGTACCCTTTGGATCAGTACCAGCAGTACCAAGAGTACTTCCAGCAGCAGCAGGGGGATGAAGATGCCGACCCAAACGCGCACACGGGGCTGTACGTGCCCAGCGAAGACGGAGGTGCGTTTTGCCCGCCGGGCTTCTCGCTTGTTTCACTGAGTTGCACACCTTTCCCTTGCGCCTGGGTGGCAGGGGCGGGGTGGGGGGCTTGCCCGCCGCACCTGGGGGTGCCTGCGGAACTGGGCGGGTGCTGCTTGCTTGCCCGCAGCGCACACGTATGAAAAGGGGCGGTTGCTGGTCGACCAGGCGTGCTCTTGTCTGCAGTGCCCCTGCCGAGCTGCGATGTTGGCCCGCTTGCTGCAGCGGCCCCACGCCTCCAGCCGCTCAGCAGCAGTCGCAGCAGGCCAGCCTCTGCAGCACCCACCCACTCGCCAGGCACACTCGCCCGCTCACCCCCCTGTCCTCCTTTCTTCCTTGTCTGCCTTGCCTGCCCCCCTGTGCAGGGGAGGAGCCGCACCAGCTGACGGTGGCTGACGTCAACCAGATGGCGCTGCACCCAGAGGGGCAGTGGACGGCAGAGGAGGAGCTTGAGCTGGCGAGGGTCATTTCTGACAGGGGCTACCGAGAGGTGGGTGCTGGGCGGGGTGGGGGTGGGGGTGCCCAGGGTGATTTCTGATAAGAGGCTGCACCCTCTTTTGAAAGAGGTGGGCCTGCACTTTCTTTTGAAAGAGGTGCGTGCTGGCCCAAGGGGGGCAGGCAAGATGTGGTGTGTGGTGGTTGGAGGGGTAGGGCATGGGGCATGAGGTGGGTGCTGTATTGTGAACTGCTCAGTGGCAAGCGTTTGTGGTCACTTGTTCTGCGGCAGTGTGCGCTGCCTGCTATGCTGCGCTGTGCTGTGCTGTGCTGTGCTGTGCTGTGCTGTGCTGTGCACAGTGCTGCTGGGTGAGCTGGGCAGCACATCAGCGGGACGGCCAGCCGGCTGCACAGGCTGCACACAGCCCAAATGCAGGCAGGCCAGCCGGCTGCACAGGCTGCACACAGCCCGTATGCAGGCAGGCAGGCTTGCTGGCTGCACTGCGCCACGTGTGCGCTTCACGATCGGTGCTCGCCCCTGACCCCCGTGCCGCCTTTGCCGCCTCCTCGTTTGTGGTGTGTAGGAGAAGATGGGCGCGGTGTGGGGGGACTGGGATGTGTCGCACAACCGCTTTGCGCCCGTGGCTGCCTACATGAAGGTGAGACCCCAGTTTTTCATCGACATTTGTACTTGATGGAATCTGCCCGCCTGCCCACTTGCCTGCCTGCCTGCCTGCCCGTGTGCCACACCGCGTCACACCTCAGACCCCCGACCAACTTTGGAACTGCAATTCGCCAAATATGAAAAGGGGCAGGCGTTGGCAGGCTGGGGAGGGGGAGGGGATGCAGAGGTGCCGAATAGTGATGAATGCATCTTGGCTCGGCGGCGGCGCCTTGCAGCAGCGCGCAGGCGAGTGGAAGCGTAGGAAGGATAGCACGCTAACCTGTGCTGCGCGGCTAGCTGGCTGGGCTTGCACGGGTGCATCTCCACGCTGCATGGCCCGCATTCTTGGCCTCAACACATTGCTCCTCTCAACCTCGTCTTGCTGTGCAGCGCACGATTGCCGACGTGCGCAGCAAGGTGCGGGAGCTGCAGGGCGCGGCCGACCCTGAAGCAGCGGCGGCAGCAGCAGCTGCAGCTGTGGATGCTGAAGGCCAGCTTGAGCACGGACAGCTTGAGCAGCACGACGCCACAGCGGCAGCGGCAGCAGCAGCAGAAGCAGAGGCAGTGGCGGCAGCAGCGGGGTCGGTACAGCACGAGGCGGGCGACATGCAGGGGGTCGTGCAGGCCCAGCAGGCCCAGCAGGCGGCGGCGACCGGGCTTCCGCAGCACTCACTGCCCATGATGGCCCATGCGGGGGCGATGATGGCCATTCCAATGGGGTGAGTGTGCAAGGGGAGGTGTGCTGGGTGGGCCGCTGGCTGGCTGGCTGGCCATGCTTGCCTGCTTTTGCAGAAGCAGCAGCAGCGGTGATTGTCAACAGCAGCGCAAGCTCTCCCTGTATTGTGTTGGCTGCAAGAGGCACGACTGAGCTGCCCAGCTGGTATGGCAATGTCTCTGGCAGGCAACGTGCTGCGCTGCCGCTGCGCCTGCTCCTGCCCGTATGCCCAGCCCGCCCAGCCCCCTCAAACCGGCTTGAGCTCTGTGCTGTGCTGTGCTGTGCCTGCCCCCCTGCAGGTACCATGTGGAGGGCATGCAGGTGCACCACCTGACGCCTGAGCAGGTGGCACAGGTGAGACCACGGCACTAGTTCCCAGCAGTAGTAGAATCCCTGTTGAGGACGGAAGGAGCGAGACGTTAGGGGGACCACAGCAGGCTCAGCGCAGCGGCAGCGCCTGGCACCCTTCATGTCCGCACGCATGCCTGCGTTGCTCTGGCTCTGCTCCCCACACCTGCCTGCCCATGTGTTGCTCCCCCTGCCCCGTCCACCCCAGCGCTGCCCAGCCCATGCCCACCTCCCCAACCCGCACCCACCCTGCGCTTCCCTCCCCCTGCCCCTTTCCTCCCTCCCATCCCGTCTTCAGATGACCCACATGGCGGCGCAGGTGCACCACGTGCAGCAGCTGACCCCGGAACAGATGGCAGCCTACCAGCAGCAGTTCCACTTCCAGCTGGCCTATGCCGCCAACCCGGCAGCACAGGCCGCGGCAGCAGAGGGCCTGCCTGCCGACGGCACGGGGGTGGCAGGGGCAGCAGTGGCATACCCGGCCATGATGGATCCGCAGCTGCTGGCCCAACAGATGGCGGCGGCAGCGCAGGCGCCCTTCCCCATCCCCATGCCTGCGGCGGCCATGTCGGCCGCGGCCCATGCGGCGGCGGCCCATGCCGCTGCGGCCCACCACCACCACCACCATCACCACCACCACCACCCGCACCTCCACCACAGCGGGAATCAGGGGCCCAACCCGCGCAACGACCGGCACTTTTGGAAGGAGCACGAGCAGCAGGAGCTGCTGCGGCTGGTGGCGGACCAGCAGTACCGGCAGAGCGTGCTGGGTGAGGGCGTGGGAGGGGAGAGGAGCGGGCACCACGGGGCTAGGGGGGAATGTACGGGCAGCCAAGACGTGCTGGTGGGGGGAGGCACCGGGACGTTTTGGGAAGGCCAGGAGGCGGGGGCGGTGAGCGGGCAGGCAGGCATGTGACGTGTATTCGCACCACACAATGTTGGCAAGCTGCTGCCTTGTGCTGTGCCCTCCTTGTGCTGTGCCCTCAGCTGGGGCGTGCTCGCCCAGTGTCCCACTGTGTCAGACGGTGCTCACCTGTCCTGCTGTGCATGGAATTGGGGTGTGATATGGGTGTCGAAACATAACAGTACCTCCTGCTGTGCATGCTGTGCCACCGCTGCAGGCATTTCCGAGCTCAACTGGGATGCGATTGCCAAGCACCTGGGGCGTGGCAAGCGCTCTGTGCAGCGCAAGTACGACAATTTGAAGGGCTCGCTTTCACATGGGCCGCCGGGCGGCTGGAAAGGTGCGTGGCTGCCGGGCCTGGAGTGTAGGTCTGGGAGGGCGGACGTGCAGCAGGTGGGGCCGGTGGGGGACTGGGTGAAGCAGTAGAAACGGCAGCAGCAGACTTGCGGGATGCCATTTCAAGCATCTGCATGCCAGAGCAGCACATGCTATGCGCTGCTGCTGCTGGTCCATGGGAGGCCGTGCCTGCTCTGGGCCCTGCTCCAGACTGTGCCTCTGCTCGCACTTCTGCCGTGTCTCTCACGTCTGCTGATTCAGCAGGCACAATGGTCTAGAGGGGCTACAAGCACGTGCTCTAGTCCTGTTGTCGACACAACGCCACACCTGCATAATGGTCTAGAGGGGCTACAAGCACGTCCTCTAGTCCTGTTGTCGACACAACGCCACACCTGATTCACCTCCAACCCCACACTCATGCTTTCCTGTTACCCCGCAGGTGCTGCCCCGCTGCCGGTGAATGACGGCAAGAAGTGGAGCCAGGAGGAGGTGCAGGAGCTGCTGCAGCTTGTGGAGGACGAGCACTACCGGCGGCAGCGGCTGGGGCTGGAGAAGGTGAGCGGGCCCTTATGCGGAGGAAAGATGCCGGGGGCGTGGGCATAGCAAAGCAAAGCGGCGTCAGGGGGTGCCTGCAGCGGTGGGGGTTGTGGCTCACCAACGGCAGCAGCTGGGGCTGGAGTGGAGAAGCTGAGAGGGCTGGGCGCACTGTGGGTATTTTGTTGTTGTGTGTGCGATGAGTGGAGGGTGCACAGCTGACAGGTGGAAAAGAAAGATTGGGACTGAGGATGCGCAGGCACCACGGGGCAGAGGGCGCACATGAGCAGGGAGCGTGACACAGGCGCACACTATGCACAGCTGCCCTGCCGCTGGTTCACCCGCTGACTCACCCGTCACCTCCTTTTGCAGGTGGACTGGCGCGCCTTTGGGCAGCACTTTGGGCGCAGTTACGAGAGCGTGAGCTACAAGTATTCGTACATCAAGAACACGGGGCGCACGGGTGGGTGCCTGCTGCCCTCCTCCTCACCTTGATTTGAGTACCTGCTGCCCTCCTCTCACCTTGAATTTTTAGTGCCTGCTGCCCTCCTCTTCACCTGTGCTTGGGTGTCTGCTGCCCTCCTCTTCCCCTTCGTTTGGTCCATCTTCTGTGGGACGCCTGCTTGGGGCTTGGGTGGTGCGATGCCGGGTGGTTTGCCAGCACTTCCGTGCGGCTTGAACCACTTGCATGCGGTGGTTGAGGTGGGCTGGGCTGCCTTGCGTGGGGTGGTGGGCATTGTCCGACCTGCCTGGCTGCCCTGGCTGGCTTGCTGCAGCGAGGGTGAACCCTGCCGTGCCAGGCTGGCACCTTACCAAGCTCAGCTTTCAACGCTCGACTCCCGACCCTTCACCCAAAACACCTTCCCGCCCCGCCTCGCCTCGCTTCTGCCTGCAGGCCAGGAGGGCAAGGCCAAGCATGCCAAGGCCAAGCACGAGACCTCCTACAAAGAGATGGCCATCTACGCGCTGCAGCAGGTGGGGGCTGGCGATGGGGCGGGTTAGGTGGGGCGGGAAGGTGTTTGGGGGTGAATAAGGTCAGGGCTTGCGGAGTAGGGCCCGACGGTAGGGCCCGACGGTAGGGCCCGACAGTAGGCGCCAGCGGATGACGAGTGTGGCTATGCATAGAGTCATGGTAGGCAAGGCTGGCCAGCACAGCACGGTTCGGCACGGCATGGCACCGTCTGGCACAGTGCAGGCCCTGTGCCTCCACTTCATCTGCCAAGTTTCTGCGCGGGTGGCCTCGATTTTGCCCTCTTCAACTCGCCAGCCAGCAGTGCAGCTGGGCACCCCAGGAGGCTAGATCAGCATCTGCTCATCTCCCATTTCCTTCGCCTGACTGGCTCTGCTCTGCCCTGCTTCTCTCGCACCCTGCCCTGCAGCTGGCCGTCAAGACGGGCATCCCTGAGGGCACGTCGGGCCAGATTTGCGGGGAGATTGCGCTCAACCCTGTGTTCCAGCCCCAGCTGGACACCGCCATTGTGAGCGGCAAGAAGACGCTGCAGAGGTGCGCAACCCCACATGGTGGTGCAGTCACGACAGCTGTTCCCTTCCTTCCAAGCACTCGGTTGATGCTAGCTGGACACCCACAAGCTTGAGTTGCCGGATGATGCAACTTGCATGCCTGGTGGTGTTGTCTCGCCCGAGAAGCAGTGGCGGCGGTCGCAGGCTGGCATTAGCCGCTGGTGGCAGCCGCTGCGGAGGCTTGCGCTGCCTTGAGACAGGCCACGGCAGCGCAGCGGGCGCTGCTGGTGGCTGGCGTGCCTGTCTGGGGGTGCTGTGGAGTTGCAGTTTGTGTCTCCCTGATCCTGCTGCCCCCCTGCCCTGCCTGTTGTCCTACCCTGCTCTCCTGCCTGCTCTCGTGCCTGCCTCTACTGCTCGCCCCTTCTCTCAACCAGCTCCTCCCCCCGCCCCGCCGCGTCTCACACCTTGACTCAGACTCTGACCTGCCCCGGCTACCCGCCCACCCACCCGCCGCCGCGCAGGTGGAAGCACGGCGTGCGCAGCGCGCTCAACGCCTTCCCCATGTTCAACAAGACGGGGGCGGTGCGGGACGGAGAGGTGGTGTGGCGCCTGGATGAAACCAGTCTGCAGCAGGAGCAGGAGGCGCAGGCGGCGGTGAGTGGGCAGGGAGCAGGGAGGGGTGGTCCCTGGCCTGGCCTGGGCGACGCCTTGGCATGCGACGCCTGGCAGGGACACAACGACACCTGGCAGGGGCACAGCGACACCTGGCAGGGGCACAGCGACTCCTTGCAGGGACGCAACGACACCTGGCAGGGGCTGGGAGGGGCTGGGCCAAGGGCACAGCACCAGCTGCCTGCTTCGTAGTCGCAGCAGACGGTGGTCACGCTGCCGCTTGCATGTGTCTCTGCCTGCTGTCTGCTCACGCGCTTGCTGCCCCCAGCGCTCAACGCCCTGCGTGCCCCCCGCCTTCCTGCTCCCTGCAGCGTGCCCAGAAGGCCAACCGATCGCGCAACAAGCCCATGTCCGGGGCCCAGCGGCGGAAGATGAAGAAGGGGGAGAGCGGCGGGGAGGGGGAGGGGGAGGAGGCGGGAGAGGAGGGGGCGCACGAGGCCCTGGCGGCTATGATGTCCTCCCAGACCGGCGAGCAGGTGGGTGGGTGAAGAGTGAGGTGGGCTTGTGGGGCTGTGGAGGTGGCAAGCCAGATGCGTGGTACTGTGTGTGTTTGCGTTGCGGCTGCCTGCGTGATGCGCCTGCTGTGAGCGCCTGCGGTAGGCAGCCATCCCGCAGACCGGTGCATTGCCCGGCCGCGCCCTGTACTGTGCGGTGCGCCCCTACCACCCAACCGCCTCGCCTCTCCTCCGTGCATCACCCCGCCCTGCCCAACCGCCTCACCTCACCCCACCACCTCGCCTTCCCACACGTTCCCCGCTGCCTTGCCTCGCTGCCTCCCGTGGCCCGCCTTCTGACCGCCTCCCCGCCCTCCCTCGCTCCTCCCTACCACCTCAAATTCCCTTCGCCCGTGCAGCGCGCACCCTCTGCCCGCCTGGCTGCCAAGAAGCCGCGTCGGGGCGATTCCGATGGGGATGCCGATTTTGAGGATGAGATGCGTGAGCGCCCCAGGAAGAAGAAGAAGCACCACGGCGCCCCCGGCATGCCTGTGTTTGGCTCCCGGCTGCCCGGCATGATGCCGCCGGGCATGGCTCCGGTGGGCATGTCCAATGGCAGCATGGCGGCGGCGGCAGCGGCGGCGGCAGCGGGCGGCATGATGCCGCAGCTTGTCATGGGGGCGGACGGCATGCTGACGGTGGCCAACCCAGAGATGTTTGCCGCCAGCATGGCGGTGAGTCAGCACAGCACACAGGGCGTGCCACGCTGGGCGCGCTGTGGTCGCCCGCCCGCCCTCGGCCGCTCTGCTGTTTGCCGGGGGGGTCTGTGCTGCTGCTGCTGCTGCTGCTGCTGCTTTCGCAAACCGCTACCTCAGCGATCCCTCACAGGCAGGCGGGGCGCTGTGCCCGCTATGCCCGCTGGCACGCTGCCCAGCAGGCGACGCAGCTGTGTGTGTGCCAGTGCAAAACGCACCGTGCGGCGGCGGCCCCCCCTACGGTCCTGCTCACCCGTGCTTGCTGCGTTTGCCTGGCCCATGCCTCCCTTAGCGCATGCAGGTGCTGCCGCTGATGATGCAGCCGGCGGCGCAGGCCTTCACATCAGACCAGCAGGCCGCCTATGTGGCAACCCTCACGCCAGCGCAGCAGCATGCGCTGGCCGAGCAGCAGAGGGCGGCGGCAGCAGCGGGCCTGCTGCGCCCGGCAAGCTCCGTGCCGCCGGCCCCTGCTG
>JTEE01000205.1:1393816-1426311 GCA_002896455.3 Chlorella sp. ArM0029B | reverse complement strand
CGTGGCCGCACCGCCTGCCATCCCCACTCCGCCCTCGGCAGCCGCCATGCCCGCCGCCCCGGCCACGCAGCCCACCCCTGCAGCCCTTCCGGCAGCAGCAGCAGACAGCGCGCCCGTGCCGCCGCCTGCGCTTGCCGATGAAGACCTGCCGGCCAGCACAGCAGCGGGTGGGGAGGCGGTGCCGTCAGCTGCAGAGATGCAGCCGTGGCTTGCCAGCCTGGCGTGGCCGCCGCTGTCTGAGGAACAGCAGGAGGCGCTGGCGCAGCAGCAGCAGGCGTTTGCTGCCACCCTGCCGCCGGATCAGCAGGCAGCGTTTGAGGCTGCCATGCAGCCGGTGCAGGCACAGCATGACGAGGCAGGCGGGCATGGCGGGCATCACCATGCAGTCGTGGACGGCTGCGAGGCCCACCCAGGCGGCTGCCAGGCAGATGGAGGCGCTGGCGCTGCCGGCATGCAGGGTATGAGTGCAGAGCAGCAGCAGGAGATGATGCTGGCGGCGATTGCCAGCGCCGCTACCACGGCAGACCAGCGTCCGGGGAGCGAGCAGGCAGGCACCGAGGGGCAGCCCGCCCTGCCCGACACGCAGCAGCAGCAGCAGCAGCAGCTGGAACTTGCGCTCTCAGGCGGTGCCGTGCAGCTGCAGCAGGAGGGGCCGCTGGCAGAGCAGCCGGCTGCCGCGGCCGAGCAGCAGCAGCAGCAGGAGGCTGCGGGGGCGGGGGCGGCTGTTGAGGGTGATGCCGGCGCCGCGCAGGCCGGCGCAGTGACGCCAACCGCGGATGTCTCCACTGAGCAGCAAATGGCGGAGCTGCAGGCCTTCTTTGCTGCCTCTGAGCGCCAGCACGGCGGGGAGGGCGGCGATGCGGCGGCGGCTGATCAGCACTTGGAGCAGGCCGCCATGATGCAGCACTTTGCTGAGATGGACCCAGCGCAGCAGCACGCCTACATGGCGTCGCACTACCATGACCCACACCAGCAGCACTACCACCACGCCCACGACCCGGCCACCGCAGGTGGGCCCCCTCTTGCAGTGCGTAGCACAGTCATGGCGGCGCGGCCATCCTCCCAGCCAGCAGCTGCCTGTGGGCCAGCTGCCGGCGGGCCGGCTGCTTGGTTACTCAGTTCTGAGCTTGCTGGCACCCGCCCCCACTGTGTTGCCCCCAGCCTGGCTTTGGGGCACCCCTCTCTGGCTCTTGCATCTGCGTGCGGCAAGATTGCATGCGCCGCACCGTGCCGTTCAGTCACGGTCAGATTTCTGTGCGCCGTATCCGCACTGATGCAGGGCTGCCCTTTGACCCCGCCGATGTGTTTGGATCCCAGGCGCACGCGTTCCATGACCCGCAACAGGCAGCCGCTTACGCAGAGCACGCGCAGCAGTACGCCACGGGGGCGGAGCAGCAGTACGCAGCGGGGGCGGAGCAGCAGTATGCAGACGGCACCGAGCATGCACAGTATGCTGAGGGTACAGAGCTTGCGCAGCAGTACGCCTTGGGGGCGGAGCACGCGCAGTATGCAGGCACGGAGCAGCAGTATGCAGCCGGCGCGGGGCAGCAATATGCAGCTGGCGTGGAGCAGCAGTACGCAGCAGGCGCGGAGCAGCAGTACGCCGCAGGCGCAGAGCAGCAGTATGCAGCCGGCGCGGAGCAGCAGTACGCCGCAGGCGCGGAGCAGCAGTACGCAGCAGGGGCGGAGCAGCAGTACGCAGCAGGCGCAGACCAGCAGTATGCAGCCGGCGCGGAGCAGCAGTATGCAGCCGCTGGCACAGAGCAGCAATATGCAGCTGGCGCCGAGCAGCAGTACGCAGCTGGTGCAGAGCAGCAGTACGCAGCAGGCGCGGAGCAGCAATATGCAGCCAGCACGGAGCAGCAATATGCAGCCGGCGCGGAGCAGCAATACGCAGCTGGTGCAGAGCAGCAGTACGCAGCAGGCGCAGAGCATGCGCAGTATGCAGCCGCTGGCGCGGAGCAGCAATACGCAGCGGGCACGGAGCAGCAATATGCTGCCGCTGGCGCAGAGCAACAGTATGCGGCTGGCACCGAGCAGCAGTACGCAGCCGGCACGGAGCAGCAGTATGCCGGAGCAGAACATGCGCAGTACGCAGCTGGCACGGAGCAGCAGTATGCCGGAGCAGGACATGCGCAGTATGCAGCCGGCGCAGAGCACGAGCAGTATGCTGCTGGCACGGAGCAGCAGTACGCAGCGAGCGAGCAGCAGTATGCCGGAGCAGAACACGCGCAGTACGCGGCTGGCACGGAGCAGCAGTACGTGGCCGGCACGGAGCAGCAGTATGTTGCCGGCGCAGAGCAGCAGTACGCGGCTGGCACGGAGCAGCAATATGCAGCGGGCACGGAGCAGCAATATGCTGCAGCTGGCGCAGAACAGCAGTACGCGGCAGGCTCCGAGTATGTGGCGGGGGCAGAACATGCTCAGCACTATGCTGCCGGGGCCGAGCAGCACTACGTCAGCGCTGAGCATGCACAGCACTATGCAGAGCATGCGCAGCACTTTGGCAGCGCAGAGCAGCAGTACGCAGCTGGCGCTGAGCAGCAGTACATGACGGCCGAGCAGTACGCTGAGCATGCTGCCCAGTACCATGCAGCGACAGCAGAGGGCCAAGTGGCAGGCAGCGACTATCAGCACCACCCCGATGCAGCAGCTTACTACCAGCACGGGGCAGAGCAAGGAGCTTACACTGCTGAGGAGCAGGCCGCGTACGAGCAGCAGGCAGCGGAGCATGCAGCATACTACCAGCAGTACGCGGAAGGGGCACCCCACGACCCCGCTGCATACTACGCCCATGACCCCGCAGCAGCCGCCGAGCACTATGCGCACCACTCGGAGCAGCAGGCAGTGGATGGCTTCACCGCGGCTGCGGTGGGCGAGCCGCAGCCGGCAGCGGGTGAGGGCCAGATGGAGTGCACGCCCGAGGATGCGGCCGCCGCCGCAGCACTCCATGGCTCGCTCATGGACCCCTCAGCAGGCGCAGTATCCCACCACGAATCGCTGGACCCCTCAGCAGCCACAGGCCTGGTGGCAGGGCCGGACGACTATGCTCTGGCTGCCTTGTTTGCGGAGCAGGCGGTGCAGCAGCAGGATGAGAAAGGGGAGGTGATGCCAGCAATGCAGGATGGTTGTGAGCCCACCATGACGTCCACCGCGGCTGCAGAGCCAGCCGTCGAGCACTCTGCCGACCTGGCAGCTGCCGAGCAGCTGCCCGAGCTGGCGGGTGTCCAACCAAAGGAGGAGCCCCTGCTGCTAGCATGAGCCCTGCAGGCTGGGGCCTGCCCCTGCCGCCTCTTCCCACCGCTCCCCTGCCTCTCCGCAGCACCTCACTCTACCCCCCACCTGCTGTGCTCCCTGCTTTCCCTGCTTTCCCTGCCCCCTTTCCCTCATGCATGTACGATCGCTTTTTCCTGGCGCCAACAGCGCAGCCCCCCGACTTGAACGCCTCTCCCACTCGAATCCTTTGACGCATCACACCTAGGCAGTCCCCTTCTTTGACCCGCCTTTCGCCTCTTTCTCCGCCATTAAGCTCGCCATCTCGCTTTGCTAGCCAGCCCCTCAACCCTGCTACGGCCCATTGCCCTAGCGCAGGCCTACCCGCAGACAAAATGTCGCCCTCCTTTTCCTGTCTCTGCCTGTTTTGCCACAACTGCAACACCAGCGTGCCCCGTCGGCATGCATGCCTGCACATTTGCGTGGCTGTGCAGTGGACGGCGCCCCTTTCCCTTCCCATCCATTTCATCACCTCACCGCCCCCCCTTGTTGACGATTTGGCTCCCGCTGTGCGTGCACAATTTGCTTGCCTCACGCCCGTGCGTGCTGCCAGTCCTGACCGCTACCCCCCAGTGCCCTCCTCTCTTGGCGTTTGGTGCAACCCATGATGGCATCCCAATCCTTCCGCACGTCCCGACCCTGTGACGTGCCCTCTGTGCTTCTTCCCACTTTCTTCGGAGCAGCGATTGCAAGAGACACAAGCAGGGACGTGACGAGCGGGACAGCAGGGGGGAGCAGGCGGCAGGCGTTGTGAGGCCTGCCGCAGGGCGAAGAATGTGAGCGCTGCTGCCAATGAGGGGGCAGCTTGCTTGCGGGGCACCGCGGCAGGCAGTGCAGCATGGCAGTGCAGTCGGGTGGGGCCAACGAAATGGCAAGAGGGAGGAGAGAGGGAGCACAGAGGGAGAAGTGGAGCAGACAGGGGAGCAGGAGAGCAGCAGGCGCCTGGCATGTGGCGCTTAGCTGGCAGTCAGGCTGCGGCAACGGAGACTGCGGCCGCTGCAGTGCTAAGCTGGCGGGGTGGTGGTGTGTGGCAAAGTAGAGTGTGGGGCTGCCACCAAAAGGTGGCACGTGCCAGCAGCTGACATGGTGTGGCTCTGAAAGCGCCATGCCGAGCACGTGCCAGGATGTGCAGCCGGAGGTCAGCAGCGAGCGGGCGAGCGGCAGTGTGGGTTGCACCAACAGATTTGAGGTGGGTTGCGCCAACTCAAATCTCTGCAGGTCGGGCGTGGCAGGGCCAAGGGAGCAACAGCAAGTGAGGCCATGTGTCAGGACTGCGCCCATAATGAATGAATCATAACAACAGCCAAAGATATTGTTCACATTCCAACCAGCAGCCAACAAGTGTACTCCAGTTGACAAGCTGTGTGACCCCACACACGCTGATGGTCGCCCCCCACAACCCATCACAACCGATAGGGAAACCCCTGTACCACTGTGAACGGTTGGTAGCGGAAGCCCAAGCAAGCGGTGTATGTTTTATTATAAGTATCTAAAATTTGTGTGGGTGAACTCACCGCTGATGTCGTCGAAGTCGATGAAATCGTCTCCCTCCCCGCCCTCCTCCTCGTTCAGCGCATCCGTGTCGTTCACGCGGACTGCACACACGGGGCGGAGCACGAAGTTTGGTGGTCAGGGTTTATGTCAGGCACAAAGACATAGAGTTGGAGTGTTGAGGGTTGCAGGGCTGGGGCAGGGAGGCAGGGGATGTCGCCAGGCAGGCTGGGTGCGTGGGAGGCGGTGCCATGTGACGGATCCAAGAAACAAGTGGCACCACGCTCAGCATGCGTGCTGAGCAGGGCAGCACTGAAAGCACCAACCGGGCATAGCACAGCACACACATGCGGGCCACCCTGCTGCACCCTGCACACCTCCAGGCCCTGCCCGAACTGGCCCTGCCCTGCCCTGCCCTGCCCTGCCCTGTCCTGTCCTGCCCTAACAGCACCCCGTGCCGCAGCCCCACACCACACTCACTGTTCTCGGGAAGCTCGCCGTATGACTTGAGGGAGCGTGCCTCGTCGGCCATGTACCTGCGGGGACAGAGACGTGCCTCGCTTACGATTGCAGCATGCTTGGAACGCCAGGATGCCAGGGTTGTAGATGCGAAACATCCGCGAGGGATGCAGGATGCTTACGATGCTCGTGATGATAGGTTTGTAGGATGGGCATCAAGCCCACCACAGCATGCACAGCACCCACTGGAGGAGGCCGTCGGCATTCTCGCCCTCGCAGTCAGTCACGCAGGCCCACAAACACAGCACAGCACAGCATGCACAGCACACTCACTTGAGGATGACGTCGGCCTTCTCGTCCTGGTAGTCACGCAGGCCCACCAGCACAATGTCCCCGGTGTTCACCCACACCTGCGGAGATTGGTCACAGCACAGCGCAGCAAAGCACAGCGGGACGTGTTCAGACCGACGGGCAGGCGCGCACTATCGGTGGCGCGTTGAGGCCATGTGTGCATCCGTCCACAGGGGGGCATGCCAGCGGGGATCAGGTGGGGTGCCGGCCAGCGAGCGCGGTTTGCTGCGCTAGCAGCAAACACGAGCTGGCAGCGGCAAGCGTGTTGTAGGGGTGGCAGTGCCGCCGCCGCGATGCGAGGCTGTGATCAAGGCAGCAGGGCCCCAGGCAAAGGTTCCGTCAGTCGTGTGGTTGCCCGCCACGTCGCGCCCCGCTGCTGCATGACGCAGTACAGGCCACAGCTGCTGCCCTATGCTGCGCTGCTGCAGCCGGCACCAGCCTCTGTGCCGCCACACAGCATGACACAGCATGACACAGCTTGAGACACGGGAAGGGCCCACCTCGCCACCTTCCCAGCGCATGCAGAATGCTCTGTGCTGCGACCACAGCGCCTGCTGTGCCGCCACCCCTCAACCGCATGAGCTTGCTGCCGACATGGCACCAGCTCCACTCGCCCAGGCAGTCTACCACAACAGAGTGCAGTACACCCCGCCCCTATACAACGGCAGGCACACAGCTTCCTGCCCACTCTACTGGTGGCGTGGCACCGCCTCCACGCGCGCAGGCAGTCAGCCTAACCAGAGTGCACGCCCCCCCCCCCGGTCCCTGTGCAACGGCAGGCACAGCGGGCGCAGCAAAGGCGCAGCAGGCGCAGCGGGCGCACCTTCTTGCGCATCTTGCCGCGGATGTGGCACAGCCGCTTGACGCCGTCCATGCAGTGTGCCTCCAGCCGCCCGTTGCCCAGCATGCGCAGCACCTGAGCATACTCTGCAGCGCCCAGATGAGGTACATCAGGCCGGCAGGTCAGGCGGGTGCGGGGGTGCTGTTGGGCCAGGCCAGGGCGGGGCAGGGCAGGGCCTGGAGGCAGGCAGGCAGGCTGCGGGTGGCAGCTGCGGCAGGCTGACGGGCCGGCCAAACTTTTGCAAGTGTTCCAGACGCGTCCCCGCTTCTTGCTGCAATTGCCACTCCAATGTGATGCATGATCCGCTGCCCGCCCCCCAGGCTGAGCTGGACCCTCCAGCCTCCAGGGGGAAGCATGGGTGGCAGTGCACCCGACAGCTGTCCAGCTGTCCCCAGCACCGGACCCAGGCTCACCCTGGCCTGCACATCAAGGGGAAGCAAGTGAGGGAGCTGCATTGTGAGACACTGCCAAGTTGGAGCTTGAAGCTTCACTAGCACTGCCCAGGGCCTCGGCTCAACTGCAGCTGCCGCAGTGGGACGGTGGCGCTGCCGCCGCCGCATTCCAAGCCTTCAGACCGCCCTGTTCCTGAAGGCCCCGGCTCACCGTCCTCCTTGAAGATCAGCTCGCGCTTGTCATCACCGTCGTTCTTTCCCCTGCGACGGTTCTTGCCGCCCTTGCCTGCAGGCGACGGGAGCGGCAGTCGGGCGGCAGGCAGCGGCGGCGGGTCAGCTCAAAATTCCGGCGACGCCTCCGCGGCTGCCCCACAGCGCTTCAAACATGCGGTACAAACTGATAGCATGCCCCCGAGTATTGGGGCGGTCGAAAAGGCTCCCTGGCCGGCGCTGCGGTGATGAGAAGCGTGCCGCCGCCGCCTGCAGGCAGCGTGCGGACAGGCGGGCTGCGGAATGCACGACGGCTGGGTACAGCAGGAGTGGCGGGCCTCACCCTTGTTCTTGGGCATGGTCGAAAGAGGTGGCGCTTCTTGCTCCGCTCTGGTTTGCTGTGCAACGTAGCACAGGCAGGGGCAGAAGCCAGGCAGCCGAAAGGAGAGAGGCTGGCCCCAGAGGCCACTGTGGGCTCCCGCTCAGAATTCAGACGTGGCAACTGTTCTCCTCACCTCGCAGATCGCACGCTCCCATCGCACATCAGCACCATCGCAATTCTCCAAACTTACAGCAGAGTCGCCGTGCACTGCCGAGCCTCCCTATCCTTCTCCCTGCCAGTGGCAGCACCCCCCTGACAGCAGGCCGCTTACGGCTTGCGGACACGCCATGCTTGGCATCCGCCTGCTTCGAGCGGCCCGACAGGCCGTCCAGGCAGCCGAGCCTTTGGGTTGGGAGGCATGCGGCTCTGGCAGCAGCAGTAGCAGCGGCAGCGGGCCCCTGCGGCAGCTCTCCGCCCTGCTGAGCCTGCCGGCGCAGCTGGCTCAGCAGCAGCCGCGGCACCAGCTGCAGCAGCGCGCAGGGCTGTCGGCGGGTCGGCGGAGGGACGACGACGAAACAGACGAGGAGGAGCCAGGTTTGCGGCACAACAGGCTCAAGCACAGCGAGCGCAAGCTGCTCATAGATCGCAAGTTGGCAGCAGCAGAAGCAGAGGAGCTGGAGGAGCAGGCAGTGCCTGGGGTGGAGGAAGAGAGCGAGGAGGCAGCAGCGCAGCGGCAGCACGCCATTCGTGGCCTGCTGAAAAGCATGGGGCGGGAGGACACCTCGGCCTCACAATTTGTAGACAGGTGGGTGGATGCCTGGGTGGCTGGCGGGCTCGGCTCTGCACACATGTATGTGTGCCGGACTGCCTGAATGTGGGATGTCTGGGCAGCTGACCACAGCGCCGTCTGCACGCCAGCGGTTGGCCAGCACGCCGTTGCTCGAGCCAGCCTGTGGGTCGGCTGTGTGGGCAGGGAGCATGCAAGCCGGCTCGCGGCAGGCAATGGGTCTTTGTGCCGTCGCTCTCCCTCCACTTGCCCGCCACACTGCCTGCCCTGTGCACTGCTACAGACCACCTCGCTGATGCCGTTGGGGCCGCCGTCTGCTGTCCATTTGCCCTGTCTGCCTGCCTATCTGCCTGCTCCCTTCCCGCACCCCACCTGACTTGCTTTCCCCCACCCTGTTTTGCATCCTGCTTCACTGCAGCTTCTTTGACGGGCAGCAGCAGGCAGGCGCAGCAGCAGGGGTGGAGCAGTACCGTGGGGAAGGCGGGCGGTACGCTGCCCCCGCCGCACCGCTGGAGGGCGCCGGCAGCATTGGGGACGATGCAGAGGAGCAGGAGGTGGAGGTTGTGCTAGATGACGATGCGTTGCTGGTGAGGGGATAGGGAGCTTCCTGTCGCCTGCTGGGTGGTGGCTGGGAGTGTGTGGGCAGTGGAGCAGTGCTTGCTTAGCGACATGCTTTTGGTACCCGAGCGGGGTGGACAGTGGAGCAGAGGAGCGGGTATCCGCGGATGGATGTCAAATCACATGCCTTTGCCGCACCAGGGGGGTGGCAATCGGGCTGCATCGCCATGCCGTCGATCGAGAGCAAGGAATTGGGGCCCTCCATGCCAGGACCTTGCCTCCCTCCCGCACCGCCTCTGCCCATTGCCAGGCCGCGCTGAGCTGCGCAGCCTAGGACGTTTCCTGGCACACGTCCTTTTCTCGCCCACCGCACCGCAGCCGCTGCCCCCGCCTCTCACGAGAGCTCACCCACCCTTCAAGTGCAGCCTTGTTCAGGCACCCTTCTTGCCTCCCAACACTGTCATCTGGTGGCTAGTCTAGTCTAGTCGTTACAGCTCTTCACATCCTCTGAAAAGAGATTCAACTTCAGGACGAACCAAGTCCTGAGAGGTTGATGAGGCATGCACCACAAGGCCTTGGAAACATGAAAACACTGTCATCTGTGGCTGTGCCTGCGCTGCCCGAATTGTGTGTAGGTGTCCACCCCGGATGAGCTGGATCATGGGGAAGAGTTGAACCTGAAGGGGATGCTGGCGGGCCTGCGCCCCGGGTCGCGCCGGTGAGCCAGGGGCGGGTTTGGGCGGGGTCCGTGATGATGTTAGGTCCAGCCTCGGCCTGGACAGCTGCTGCCCAGCTCATGCCTGTTCTTGCGCGGGGATAATATCGTGCTGCCTGCGCCCCGCCTGTGCCAATGGGAGGAGGCGGGCAAGCGGTCGAGGAGGGGTGCATGTGTTCGGCCGCTGAGCTGGAGGCCGTGATGCGTGTCGGCCCTTGTCTCTCGTTGCAGAACCTCTGTTCACTCTTGGCTCGTTCTGCTCATTACTTTCAAACTGGTCTCACGCGGTGTCGTGCTGGACAAGCGGTTGAGCGGTGAAATCATGCGCCTTGCCCCTCCCCTTTTGTATGTCGACATCAGAGCATACACGTGTGGTTTCTGACACGAATCTGTTCGATTCTCTTGCAGTGTTGTTCTGGACAAGCTGCTGAGCGGTGAGATCATGCGTTCAGACCCGGCAGCCATGGCTGAGTGGCAGGCGATTCAGGAGCAGTACCAGCCGCCCGCCGACTTCCGCATGAAGGTGAGCAGGCACCGAGGTTATGTAAAGATGCGCGTGAAGTTGAGCGGGCATAGACATGGTCTCAAGACTGCTACGCCTGCTGTGCCCAGATGTGCCCTGCTGTGTCGAGACAGCGTACTGTGTGGAGGCAGCGTGCTGCGTCTTGTATGCTGTGCTATGCTCCCAGTCATGTAAGTTTTTGGGGCTCAGGGATGTGCTGTGTCACGCCCAGTTCGCAGTGGACTTGTGCTTGCTGTTTGTGGGCGCCAAAGCCTCCTCCCTGTGCCATGCCCTTCCTCCGCACTCTCCTCTGTACCGTGCCGTGCCGTGCCTGCCCAACTGCCGACCTGCCCCCTGCCTGCTGGTCTCCCTCCCTCTGCCCGTTGTGCACGCCCTTCCAACCTTCATGCCCCTCACCGCTGCCTGAAACCTTGTTGTCCCCTCCCCAGGTTGTGGACGTCAACCGCACCTGCAAGGGAACCAGCACCGGCGGCCTGTACCGCTACGGGTGAGCGGTACCATGGGTGGTTTCCTGATCACTTTGAGCGCTGCCGCCGCCGCCACTGGTGGGGTTGGCAGGCACTGCTGGGGGCACTGCCGTGACTGCTGCTCTCGGCACTGCTGCCACACAGGCCTGGCAGCAGATGGGCAAATAGTGACATGCTGGCGCTGCAAACCCCGACTATATTGCCTGCAGCTGCCTCTGTTCACACGTCCTCGCCCTCGCCTCCCCCAACCTGACCACCCTCTCCCACTCTCTCACTCCTCCCCACCTCCTGCCCCCTGCCTTCTGTCTCTGCCCCCTGCCGCAGCTGCATGGTTGTGGTTGGCAACGGCAATGGCGTGCTGGGGTGGGGGCAGGGCAAGGCGGGCGAGGTGAACGATGCAGTGAACAAGGCGTACCTGCGCGCCTGCCGCAACCTCTTCCCGGTGCCGCGCTACGCGGACCACACCATCCCGGAGCCGATCAAGAGCAAGTTTGGGCAGGTAGGACACGCCCTGCCTTTGCTTGGCGGGGTGGATGGCAGGGAGTGGGGAGAGTTTGGCGGCTGTACACACTGCCAACTGCAAACCCCACCCTCACAGCTTCCTTCCTGCCTTCCAAAACTCCCTCCCTCCTTCCCTCCTCCCAGGTCAAGCTCGCGCTTTGTGCCTACTTCCCATCGCCCTCCCTCCTTCCCTCCTCCCAGGTCAAGCTCGCGCTTTGTGCCTACTTCCCATCGCCCTCCCTCCTTCCCTCCTCCCAGGTCAAGCTCGCGCTTTGTGCCTACTTCCCATCGCCCTCCTCTCAGGTCAAGCTCATCAATTGAATGTCCTTACTTTCCATCTCTTTTCTTAAGGCCAAGCTCATCCTTTGCGCCTTCTTCCCATCTCCCGCCTCCCAGGTCAAGCTGACCCTGTACCCTTACTTCCATCCTGCCTCCCTCCCTCCCCCTCCCAGGTCAAGCTGACCCTGTACCCCTACTTCCCATCCCTCCCTCCTCCTCCCAGTTCAAGCTCACAAATTGAATCCCTTACTTTCCATCTCTTTTCTTGACGCCAAGCTCACCCTTTGCCCCTACTTCCCATCTCCTTCCCTCCTCCCAGGTCAAGCTGACCCTGTACCCCAAGGCCAGCGGCAACGGCATCATGGCCAACGCCCTGCTGCGCGAGATTTGCAAGATGGCGGGCATCCACGATGTCGGCATCAAGCAGCACGGGTCGCGCAACGTGCGCAATGCAGGTGAGAGCAGGGCGCCCTTTGAGTTCTTTTGGGTTTTTTTATAATGGTCCTGATTAAAAAAAAAACTTGTTGTTATATCAAGTATTTCTCATGTCCTGTCCTGCGGGTAGGGGTGGACATAGTGGGAGACTGTTGGACGGGCAGGGCAGCTTGGCAGCCCTCCCTGATGCTGACCACGAACGCCCCTCCCTCTTTGCTTTTGTCCACTTTGCTTCTGTCCAACAGCTCCCCCTTTTCCCCTTCTCCCTCCCTGTTCCCCCTCGTTCAGTCAAGTGCCTGTTCAAGGCGTTTGACAAGATGCGGACGGAGGAGCAGATTGAGACAGAGGCGGCCCAGCGGGGAAGCTTTGTGGTGAAGATGCCGCCCGGGCGGTACCGCAACCTGCGCGGGTGAGGCGGGTGCTACTGCAGCGGCACTGTGGTGGACCGTTTTGTAGGCGGCGGTACCGCGGCTCGCCACCCTACCAGCCCGCAACTTGTGAGAGTGCGTGACGCATCTGCGACGTGACTGTGAACGGCGTGCGTCTTCATCCACGGCATGCGGTGGGCATGCCACAGCACGGCATGGCACGGCAGCCGCACAGCAGGCAGCGGCGGCCCTTGGGCTGAGCCAACAAGTGGCTCGGCCCGCAAGTGGCTCGGCAGCGCTGGGCCCTCTTCAGCCGGGGGCTGACGCCGCCAGGGAGAGCCCAGCGCTGCACATTTGATGTGCCACTGATGCCATGTGCCACTGATGCCATGTGCCACTGATGCCATGTGCCACTGATGCCATGTGCCACTGATGCCATGTGCCACTGATGTGCCACTGATGTGCCACTGATGCCCCCATGCCTGGCCTGCTGTAACTTGGACTCATCAGTTGCACAACAGGTACAAATGGTGTGGGGGTCTATGCATGCAACAGGGCGGGAAGAGGGGCTGGCTTGCCAAACCGGGTGGTCTGTGCCGGCAGCTTTCTGTTTGTGCGCTTTAAACAGTGCAGCAGCAGTAGCAGCGAGTGCGGCGGCAGGTTTAGGGGCAGCAGTCGGGCGGGAGGGATAGCTGTGCCACGTCACTTCGTGTGAAGCAGCAGGGGTGGCGGGGCGGCTGAGGAGGGTGAGAGGCGTGGCCTGCTGGCAGCAGCGTCTAGATGGCACCTCTCTGCTGCTTGAATCCCACCGCAACACTGACAGCAAGCTTGCAGTGGCAGGCCTGAGTTCGAACCCAACAACAAAGGAGTGGCTGCAAGTGCAAGCAGGGCCATTGGCCTGGTGGTTGACGGCAACACACGCTGGAAGGCAGGCAGCAGCTGCGGGACAGCAGCTTGTGATGAAGAGCACATCGCCGCTGGTGGGCCGGCATGCGGCCCTGCGCAGCGCATCTAATCTTGTGTGTTGTGACGGCGTGGCTTCACAACCCTCACACTGCTTACAACAGGCGTGCTGCCCGACTTGTGTACACACGGCAAATGGCAATTTCAGAGCTCAATTCCTGTCAACCTCAACCACGCTCTCAGGTCGTAGCCTCAACCGAACTGGTCGTAAATTTATGTGTCCCTCTGTTCCCCCGAAACTGAAAGGGGAGCGGCATCCCTCAGGCTGCCGGCCCCTCGTGCACCTGTGGCGCCGGGCCCCCATCTTGCAGCTCTGTCGCCGCCGCCGCCCCCTGCTGCCCCTGCCGCTGCGGTGCTGCCTGCTGCAGCTGCGGAGCCCAGCTGGACAGCGGGTAGGCAGCTTCCTCCAGGATGCGGTACATCAAATCAGGTGACAGCCTGACGGGGCGGGATAGCAGGGGAGGGAGGGGTGAGGGCCAGACGAGTCGTGATTTGCCAGCACCAGTGCTGCGCTGCCTCCTCCATCCACCAGTTAATTAGCAATTCGGCAGCTGCCTTGGTAGCACTCCAGGACACGAGTAAATGCAAGCTGTTGAGTCAAGGCGACCCCACATTGGCTGGCAGCACACATGAGGAGAGCAGGAGTCACCCCTGCCCCGGGCGTACCAGCGCAGCGGTGAGGCATCCTTGGCCCGCTTGGCCGCTGCGGTGCGTGAGCGAGAGTACATGCTCCTGCTGGCGGCTGCCTTGCGGGCAGCAAGGAGCAGCAGGGAGTGCACCGCATTGTGCTTGGCAGGGGGTGACTGGGTGAGCGCGTTTGAGTGGCTGCAAGCGGCAGCCGAGGAGGCGGCATTCTTGCGGGCGCGGGCGGCGATGAGAAGCAGGGTGCGGGCGGCGGCGCGCAGGGCTGGCGGGAAGCGGGCGTGGGTGTCGGGGGACCAGCGCGTCTGCCAGGCTGCCAGCCACAGCCACCTGCGGGGGAGCGGTGCGGGGGGAAGGATGGGTGCCCCTTGTGACTTGGCATGAACGCACTATCATGTATACCGTACTGTGTGTGCCCAATGAACGCAAAACTCTTGGCCCCCCTGCCCAGGAAACCTTGGCGGCACAGGGTGACCAGCCACCTGTTCTATAGGAGGGCCCCGCTGTGCCAGGGCACTGCCTGCTGTGCAGACAAGGGCAGGTGCCTGCTGTGCAGACAAGGGGCCAGAGTTGCTGCCCATGCCCCACCCTGCTCAGGTACGCACAGAGCCCTGCTGGTCCGCCCACCCACCTGCCGGTGCCTGCCACATCCCACTATTGCAGCGGCGCCCGCTGGGGAGCATAGTCCAGCTCCAGGCTGCCATCTGGCATGACGGCGCTCTTGAAGAGGGGGGTGGGGCGGAAGCCGAGGCCCAGCAGCGTTTCCATTATCGCCAACATCTGTGTGTGGATGGACTCATATTCCAATGCATTGTCAGCCGCGCCGGGCTGCGGGGGACAGCAGGAACACGGCAGGGGGCGGGAGTGTCAGGTGCATCCGATGCATGCTTGGGTGCTCTACTGATTCAGTAGAGCACCCAAGCTGGCGCACCGGCAGCGCCAGGTGCAGTTGGGCGGCACGGTGCAGCCAGATGATCTCTGGGTTTAGGGTTTAGGGTAACCCACTCGCACCGCGCACACTGCACAGCAGTGCGCAGGAGCACACGTGTCCCTTGCTCATGCATCCGTTCAGCCCACCGCAGTGTGCAACTCCCCACCCACCTTCAGCTGCAGGTGTGCGTGAAGAGCCAGGCAGTTGAAGATGGGGTCCCAGCTGGGCTGCATTGCGCAGTCCACCGGCATGTGCGGCAACCGCCCCCCGGCAGCACCCAGCAGGTGTTGCAGAACTTGCGCTGCAATTGAGCAGTCTGCACGGCAGAGCCGGACCACGCAGTTGAAGGTGTGGACGTTGATGGTGGCTCCAGCGTCCAGCATCCGTTTGAGGGGCCAGCTGGTGCAGCGGTAGATCCTGGCGAAAGCGGCACACGCCACCGCGTCCGAGGCAGCGTCACGCGAGTCCTCAGGGCAATGGAATGGCAGCCGACCCCGCTGCTGGGGGTCGGTCAGCCGCCACTTCTGGTACTCCCGACCCCACTCGTGCTCCCAGCGATCGGCATGCCCACGCAGCACGTCACGTGCGCGTGGGCGGGAGAGCAGCCACCCCAGCGCCGCCTCACCCTCGTGCTTCAGGCACGCTTCGAATGCCAGGTTCAGAAGGGGGAGGCGGGCCAGGCAAGGCGCGGCAGCCCACAGCTGTGTGAGGGCCAAGCTCCCCAGCGTGACAGCTGGCTGCCTCTCTCGGAGCGCTTGCAAGATGAGGGGTGGGCCGTTCGTGCCGTCGTACAGCGCGCCTTGCCAGTGCAGGTGCAGCAGCCGGTTCAGGGAGTCACGCCGTGGGTCGCCTGGTGCCGGCCAGTCGGCCCGCATCGAGCCCAGCGCGCAGGTCAGCGCGTCGGCGTCCCACTGGCCGCCCTCAGCTTCTGCTGCTGCTGCCTGCTCGCCTCCCTGCAGCGCCGCCGCCGCCTCCGCCCCAGCTGCCACCAGCAAGCAGTCCAGCATGCGCCCTGCCGCTGCCATCTCTTCTGCATCCTGCCCCGCTCCCAGCAAGCGTGACAGTGCAGCCAGGTGGGCCGAGTGCACCCGAGCCCCGCCAGCCAACAGCTGCCGAGCAGCTTCCAAATGCCCCCGCTGTGCTGCCTGCTCTAGCGGTGTGAGCATCACAAGCTCCTTCACCAAGCGCTGCGCATCGTTCTGCAGGGGAATAAGGCAGACAGGTCGCGTGAGGCAGGCACATACCAGCTACAAGGCCGGCTCGCACAGAGGTACGCCCCTGTGGCCGTCTGCCGCACAGCCCCCTGCTGTACAGCCCCACAGCAGGCGCCACCGCACCATATTGGCAAAGCAGGCGGCCTCACCTGCATCTGCTCGTCCAGGAACTGGGCATAGTGCAGGTACTGCTTCCAGTTGCCGTCAAGCCTCGCCCCGGCAGCAATAAGCAGCGGGATGGCCTCTGCAAAATTGGTGGCCGCCGCCAGGTGCAACGCCGCCTCATCCTCCTAGCCAAACCGCGGCCCCGCCAGGGCCGTCTGGACCTCTGGTAGGTCGCGGAACGCCACAGCGTAAAAGAGCGCAGGTGTGTCGGGACCTTGCTGCTGACCTCCGGCAGCAACGACATCCGCCATGGCTTGAAACGGTCAGCAGCCGACACTCCAGGGCCGCTGATGCGCGTCTCGGTACACTCTCCGAGGTGTTCTATCAGCAGCAGGGGCAGGCACACTGACTACCAGCGACGTCGGAGACAGGTGGTTGCAGGGAGGCGCGGGCTGCAGCGCGCGGTGACGGCCAATTACGAAGTGCAAATCGAATGTGGCGTGGGGTTCAATGCATCAGCCGATGGAGCCGGCTGGTGACGCTGAGCTGGCGGCGGCCCGCCGACGCGCTGCCGTCACTAACGACGTCACTCACTTCCCGAATGCATGCATCGTTATAACATACTACTGTTTGGCGTTAATGGATGCAGGGTTCGCCCCTGCTGACAGCAGAGTAGGCCGCAGCAGTGCCCCTGCCCTGCTCTCTCCGCCTGCGGGACCCGCCCAGTGACCGCCCCGGCAGCCGCTGAACACCCATTGATTCATTCACTCAGCCCCTCAACACTGCCCTAAGTCACCAGCCCTAAGTCACCAGCAGTGCTTGTTCTCCACAAACATAGTAGCCAAATCTGGTAGTACCTCCATGGTACTGTGTATAACTGCAAACACAAACTTCCATCACCCAGTGCTGCAAGCGGAAGCCTCTTGACTGCCCGTTTGCGAGAAGTTGCAGCCTGATGCACCGTCGCCACACATGCAGTGGCCATGTGGGGGCAGGGTCCCGCTTCACATTCAACAAGACCTCCTGTGAGTGCATGCGCAAAGAATGCACTGCAAACGGGCTGGCAGCCAGATGCGGCAAGCTCAAACAACACTGCTGCTGCTCCCGCTGCTGCTGCTACCATTCGCAGCATCACAACGCAAAGCGCTGCAGCATGGCGGCCCGGAACGCCTGCAAGTTTGGCGGCGCCCCCGCCCAGTAGGCCCCCGTGTCTGTCTCCCCGTCTGCCAGCGCCGCCATCGCCGCCTCCAGCGCCCCACCGCCAGCACCCGCATCCAACAGGTTTGCCTCTGCCGGCAGGCTGGCTGACAGCTGGTGATCCGCCAACTCCAGCCCCGCATTCATGGCTAGCGCCATGCCAATATCCAGGGCTGCTGAGCTGTCGCCGCTGCCCCCGCTGCCGCCGCCGCCCAGCAACTCAACCCACATGTGTGGCGAGGCAAAAAGCGGGGGAGGCATGTCGGAGGCTTCGGCCCCTGCCGCTTCGGGCAGTGTGACCAGGAGGAAGCCGCTGCGCAGGCGGCACAGCACGCCTCGCTCCACCAAGACGTCACGCAGCAGCAGGGAAGCTGGCACGCAGCCGTTTGTCATCTGCAGCTGATCGGTGAAGCAGGTGGCCAGGTCTTGCATGACGGCGGCGGGGGTGGCGGCGGCTGTGCTGGCTGGCTCGCCGCTGGGGGCGGCAGCCGTGATGCAGGTGCGCCGCGATGCCGCGCTTGCTGCAGCAGAGCGTGGCGCCTGCGGAACAAGGGGAGTACAGAGATCACTTGATAGCCGTTGATGGCCGGGGGAAGGGATGATAAGGGAGGAGGGGGAGGGCAGGCCGCTGGGGCTTTTGGTGCAGAAAGACTCGCTAAAGTGAGGCGAGAGTTGTGCACATGCATGGCAGTGTGCGCGGCGGGGCAAAGGCCGACAGCATGGCAGCGCTGCATGCCGCCGAACAAACAGAGTCTGCACCAAAACAGCATGCATGCAAGCAGTTTCATTTTAAAAAGCAAGCACCCACTCACCCAGTGCCGGTCCAGGCGGGGAATATGCCGCTGCTGACGCTGTGTGGCCGCTGTCACCGCCGCCACGGGAGGGCGGCGGCCCAGCCTGGAGGCGGCGGTCGCACAGCTGCTGCTGCAGCTGCTACTTGTAAACGCCTGCATCCCGAGTGACGATGGCGCAGCGCGGCTTTCTCTTAAGAGAAGCGTGAGCAAAGGCCTGCGCTGCGCTGCGCAGCTGTAGTCACAAAGGCCTGGCGTGAGGGCGCGGCAGCGATGCACCTATGGCGCGAGGTTGCCCTGGGCAATGCGGGCGGCCCGCATTGCCGCCCGCCGCAGCGTGCACGGCACACGCGCCGCCAACCTGCCCCCGTGTATGTTCTTATTCAGTCCCTATTCAGCTGACATAGTTGAAGATGTATACACACATATTGAAATCAGTACTGTTTGAACATCAAACATTCAGGCTGCATTCCAGCAACCGCACGGCTGGACCTCCAAGAACAAAAGCTAGTGAGGCAGCACTGCCACGGGTGTGCTGGTGATTAGTTGTCACCCAGACGCCGCTGCGTCTACCGCAACTGTCTTTACAGCTGTGGGCGCCAGCGAGACAGCGGGTAGGCGGCCATCTCAAGTATGCGGAACACCATCTCTCGAGGCAGCCTGGCAGGAGGTGGGCGGGAGGGCGGGCGGGCAGGTTAAAGGCAGGTTGGGTCGGGAGCAGGGAGTGGGCAGCAGGCAGGCGTCTCCACCACCCGTTACTTCCGACTGTAGACAAGTTTATGCACCAAGGACCTCCCCAAGGAGCCACAGGCACAAACAGGCGGCTGGCAGCCCACCTGTTTGGTGGCGGCGCAGGCTTGGTCCGCTTCAGCAAACTCACTGCACCGCTGCCACGGCAGCGTGCGGTCACCACCCGCGACGGGCCAGCCTTGCGGGCGGCGATGAGCATCAGGGTGAGGGCAGCGGCGCGCATCGCAGGCGGGAAGCGGGCGTGGGTCTCCGGGCTCCACCGTGTCTGCCAGCCGGCCAGCCACAGCCACCTGCAATGAGGGATGCGGGCAGGCAGATCGGATGCAGTGTCATGCTGTGCCGTGCTGTGTCATGCTGGGCAGCGCATTGCTGCCCCTTGCTACACATGTGAGAGAGGTGATGCCAGAGTCCCCGGTGATCCCCCCAATGCACAGCTTCAACCAGTACCACACCTGTTGTTGCCTGCCACATCCCAGGCGGCCAGAGGCGCTTGCTGGGGCGCGTAGTCCTGCTGCAGGCTGCCATCTGGCATTACGGCGCTCTTGAAGAGGGGGGTGGGGCGGAATCCAGCTGCCACCAAAGCTTCTACGACCGCCAAGCAACTGTCGTGGCCGCCCTGCCGTTTCCCAGGTGAAAAATAATGGTAGGCCCGCTGCAAAGAAGGCAGGGATGCATCAGGCACAGGCGAAGTGCATCTCAGCAGGCACAGTAATGGCACACTGTCATGGTTGAATTATTCGGGGGTGGGGCATTCGTCATGCAGGGCAGCTGCAGGAGTCACCGGGCACCCCCTCCTGCCTCCTCCCTCCCTCACCTGCTGCCGGAGGTCAGTGTGGTGATCCAGGCAGTGGAAGATGGGGTCCCATCCAGGCTGAGCCCACTCCACAGGCACTCAGGGCAGGGAGCCAGCCGCCGCTTGCAGGCGCTGGAGGCTGCATTGAGCAGCACCGTCGCCCCGCAAAGACAGCGTGATCACGTGGCTGATGCTAAGTATGCTGAGCGGCGCTCCTGCACCCAGCACCAGGCCCAGTGCCGAGCCTCCATCCTGGCTGTTGGGTTGAGCGGAGGCATATGCCACCAGATGCGCGGCAGGGTCTGCCTGGGAGGCCTCCATGCCGCTGCATGGCAGCCGTCCCCGCTGCTGGGGGTCAGCCCGCTGCCAGGCCCCATACTGCCGCCTCCAAGACTGCTCCCAGCCGGCCGCAACTCGCAGCGCGGCCCGCATGGGCGCCCGTGCCAGCAGCCATTCCAGCAGGGGCGAAGCGCCATGTGCCACGGCACGCAGCGCATGATCCATCAGTGGCAGGCGGCACAGAGCTGGTGCAGCACACCACAGCTGAATGATGGGTGTGTAGAAGCTCACACCAAACATCTGGTTGGTCAGCAGCCGGGTGTGGTCAAAGATTGCGCCCCTGCGGTGCAGATCCAGCATCAGGTGCAGTGCGTCAAAAAATGTGGGGTCTGTTGCCCTCCAGTCCTGCTGAAGCGCTGACAGTGCCGAAGTCAGTGCGCCAGAATCCCACTGCCAATCGTCAGCAGCTGCAGCCGCTTGGCTCCCTCTGTGAGGCCCCGCTGCTGCTGCTGCCGCCACTGCTGCTGCTGCTGCGTCCTGGGCGGCCGCTGCCATAGCTGACAGCATGTGCCTGGCAGAGGGCAGTGGTTCAGCATTCCACCCAGCCAGCAGCATATGATGTACTGCCGCCATGTGTGCCGACCCCAACTGAGCGCCAGCACCCAACAGCGCCTGCACAGCCGCAAGGTGGCCCTCCCATGCTGCCTGCTCCAGTGGCGTCCGGGCGTTGCAGCGGTACACCAGGTTGTGCGCCAGCTTCTGCAGGAAGGTCATCCAACAGGAGAAACACACAGGGCTCAGGCAGGCAGCATGCCGGGAGATTTGGTGGGGCACGCTCCAAGGCACAAGGCCTGGACTGTCACCATCCCACCTGTCAAGGTCTTGGGGTGTCCTCATTCCCCCCACCCCACCCTCCTACTCGTCGCCTCACCACCAAATCAGGATCCACGTCTCGAGCAAATGCCCCCCATGCGGTGCTCTGGTCGTTCAGCGGCGCGCCAGCACCCAACAGCAGAGGCACCGCGTCTGCAAAGTTGCATGCCGCTGCCATGTGCAGGGCTGTCGCCAGCTCGCCGGCACGCAGCAGGTGGGGGTCATCCAGGGCCGCTTCCACAGCTGGCAGGTCTTTGAATGCCACTGCTGCAAACAGCTTGGGCCAGTCTGCCCCTGGCCCTTCGTCGTCACTCCACCCCCCCTCCTCCTCCCATGCCTCCTCCTCCTCCTCCTCCTCCTCCTCCTCCTCAGACTGCTCATCTTCAGGATCTGCATCTTCGAAGTAATGCATAAGTTGTTCTTCTACATCGCTGAACTCTTCCTCGACGTCCCCCTCCTCGACGTCCCCCACCTGCGCCATGCCGCTGCGGCACGCCGCCAGCTGCCGCCAGGTGCCCCGCCGCCGCCGCCTGGACTGCTGTCTGGGGCGCTGCCGCCGCCCGCGCGGTGTAAAGCTGCCAGGAGCCCTGTCAGGAGCCTTGTGCGGACAGCGGGCTCTCCGCCGCGGAGGGCTGACCGGGCCTCTGCTCCAAGGCGCGTGCGACTGGAGGACAGGAGACAGCGGCGTTATATCAAGTTTGCCCTGTGTTTGAAATTCATCGAACTGAGCAGGCCTCCAATGGCCGGGATAGTCCACGCATCCGCAGCCGCCACTTGGCGCCGCCACTGCCAGCATGCAGTGCACCTAGTGACGGTTGTCGACCTGAGCGTGTGTGGAGTGGTGTGGAGTGACTGAGGTTACGCGTTTAAATGTAATCATCCTGGTTCTCTGCAAAAAGCACCGATCATTCCCATGTCAGTAGCGGCGCTTGGCAGGCGGGCCCTTGGCCTGCCTCGGGACGGCCATTCGCACGCTTGCTTTGGTCCTGTACCGCGGGTCACACTGCTACCATCGATTACAAGAGTGTCGGCATCAGCAAACATGGGTGGGTTGCAGAACAGCAGCAGATGCTGTGATGAATACCAATTTTGACTTCTGGGTGCTGGCAGGGCAAGAAAGTGTCCTTCAAGATGGGATGTAAGCAATGACGAATGATGTGAAAATGGGGCTCCAGGCATGACCGTGTGCGCAGTGCGGCGCAGTGCTGGCGGAGTGCGGTGTGCGGTAAAAACAATGGCAGGGGCGGATGGTATCACCCCACCCCAGCGCTGCCCCTCAGAGGCCGCCATTCTTATGCGGGCTCTCACTAAAGGCCGTCTTGATGCGGCGGCGGGCACTGTACGGGCTGCCTGCACAAGCGGCAGCAGCAGGCAGGGGCCGGCAGGCAATGTCAGGATGGGCGCTTGCATACCACACAACCTGCTTCTAAGTGCATGCCGCATTGCACTGGCAGCCAGACCCACGGCATCAGACCCACGCTACGCTGGCCAAGAGTTGCTGCCGGCCAGCACCCAAAATGGCAAGACAGCATATACAACTGCTGCCCACCCGCCTTGCCCACCCTGCTTCCTGGTATGGGCTTGCCGTTTGCTTCTCCTGCAACGAAACCTGCGACGCACAGGCACCCACCTGTGGCCTCCACCATCTCTGAAAGATCCATCCCATCAACCGCTCCTTCACTCAATACAGACCCGCAGGCATGCAGACCCACACTCTGACCCCACTGTGCACCGAGGGTGTGGTTACCCACTTGTTTAGACCAACAACCAACAACCGATACCACGTGTGCAGCTCAGGCCTTGCCGCCGGCCAGCACCCAACAGTTGCAACTGCTGCACTCACTCCCCCTGCCCCACCCACCTGTGGCTTCCACCACCTCTGAAAGGTCGAACCGCTCCTTGACGCCAGGGATGATCGAGAGTCGTGAGGAGGAGGGCGACGGCGCTGCATTGGGGGTGAGGGGAGGGTGGGAGCGGTGGCAAGGGAGGGTGAGGCTGCCGGATGGGCGGGGTGCCGCGGCAGCGTCAGGTGACAGAGCAACAGGTGAAATGGTCAGGCATGTGAGTGGGGCAGGGGTACTCAACGTGGCAGGAAACAAGCAGGTACGTAGCATGTGTAACAGCCTCTCCAGCCCTGCCCAGCCGCCCTTACCTGCGTGGTGCTGGTGGTGGTGGGGAGCTGGGGCGGCGTGCGAGGCGTGCACGGTTCCAGCCAGCAGGCCTGCAGGTTGCGCTGCCTGGCGGCGGTTGCGCAGCAGGACAGCCAGCAGGCAGGCAAGCAGGATGCCGACAGCGGCGCCAGCCAGGGGGCCGCCTACAGAGGGGGCGGGACGGGCAGGTGCAAGACGTCAAAGCAGTGTCAGGGTGGGAGGAGTCGTGCCCTGCTGGCCACCGTGTGGTCAAATGGCAGGCACCGCAAGCCAATGACCAATGCTGCTGCTGGTTTGGTGCTCGCCCCAAGCAGATGCTCTCATGCTCCCAGGCCGCCCACCCGCGACCGCAGGGGCCCCGCCGCCATATTTCACTTCATTTCCGAGGTGCTGCCGTGGTTCGTGTCAACACACATCGACCCTGCCCTTGGCACTCACCAACAATGGTGTGCAACACATCGCTGCTGCCGCCGCTGCCGCTGCTGCTCCCAGGGGAGCCCGCCTGGCGTGATGCCCGCCTGTAGTGCCCGCGCCTGCTGCTGGCCACCTCTGATTCCCCGTCGTCGCCAAGCGTCGCTTCCACCTCCGCCGCCTCCCGCAGCAGCTGCTCATCGCTGTCCAGCCGCTCTTTTGCATTGAACTGCTCTGCTGCGGCCGCCACCTCAGCGGGCAGCGCAGGCGCCAAGCGCCACTGCCGAAGGTCAGCCTCCTCTGCAGCATCTGTGCTGCGTGACAGGCGGTCCGATTGGTCCGACGCCTGCCGTGCCGCTGCCAACAGCTCGGGTTCACCCAGCACCTGTGCGCCCCACAGGGGGGAGGCCAGGGCCCCTTCTGCCTGCTCGCCATCCTCCTCTCGAAGGGCCTGCTCGAGGGCCTTGCGCTGGCGCCCCGGTGGCAGGCCGTGGGTGAAGCGGCTCAGGAGGGCGGGCAGGTTGGCCTTGCCGCTGCAGGGCGGGAGAGGGGTGGGGGCGGGGTGGGGGCTGAGGGGCAGAGCCCGGCGCCACACACTGGAGCGACTTAGAATCACCACTGCATGCTGACAGCATCTGCTGCAGCAGCGCGTCATCCCAACCATGCACGGCTGCGCTGCACAACCCCGCCCCCCAGCCCACCCCGCCGATGACTTCGCCCCCCTCCCACTCACAGGCTCTCAAACCACATGAAGGCGGCAGTAGCATAGTCCGAAATTATCTCGTGGTTGGCATACGCCAGGTTGAGCAGCGACCAGACCTGCGGGGATAGGGCTTGGCTACTGTGATCATTCGTTGCCATCTTGAGTTCTACTTACTGATGGCAACGTGTTCACCCGCCGGGGATGGGCGGGTGGGGTCGGGCCGCACCAGGGTGGTTGGTTCAGCACAACACTCGGCAGCCAGGCAGGCGCTCCTCTCGTGTCCCGCCTGTCTCACAGACGCGGTTGCGGGCGCCCCATGCCTGCCCGTCCGCTCACCCCACGCAGCAGCACGTCTTCGTTCTCTGGCCAGCCCGGCAGCGCCCTCATTCCCTCTTGTTGGATGCTGCCCCGCTGCAGCTCCGGCACCCGATCCTGCAGCAGCGACAGCCACGGGCGGGCGGTATACCTGCAGGAGCCCAGGAGCAGACAATCAAACCTTCAATCAATTACTCTTTTTTAAAGTGCATGGGGAGCCATCAACGGCCTCATGGGACATTGTGGAAAAAGGGTGTGTCGGACTGAAGTTTGCAGCAGCAAAACAGGGAGTTTGCGAGCCGGGGAGGGGGAGCACTGGAGGGTGGGCATGCCAGGGAGGCAGCCGGGAACCCCACCTCATCCCCAACCTTCCGAGGCCAGCCAAGGCTTTTTGCAGGCAGCAGGCTGGCGGAACGACACTTGGCGGACGCCCAGCCCCAATGCACAGCACACAGCTTGTGCCCGCTCCCATCCCCGCCCTGCCAGGTCAGCAAGGCCGCCCTCCGCCCTCCCTCCCACACTCGACACACCCCCACCACACGCTGTTGCACATCAGGACGCCCCCACCGCCTCACACCAAACACTCGAAACGCACACCTGGGATCCACCAGCACGTTCCCAGCCCCATCAATCATCCTGATCTTCTCCAAGGCCGCAGTGATCTTGAGGCTGAGATCTGCGGGGTTAGCCAGGTGGCGTAAGGATAAGGAGTAAACATGCAGGGTGAGCGACCGAGGCGTGCTGAGGGCAGCTCTGCCTTTGCTAGTGAAACCGATGGGGGGATTTGCTGAGCTATCCCCCTGCGGGCCACTAGGTGATCCTGCGGGGCTATCCCCAGGCGCTGGTGCAGCTGAGACCCTGGCTGTGCGCATGCCATGCGTGCTGCGAGCCGCTCTCAGCTGCAGGCTGCACTGCGGGTGCAGCTGGGTTGGGGTCTGCTGCTGCGGGACGCGGCGCAGTGCCGCGCCGTGCTGACGGCAGCCGTTGACCGGACATTGCTAAACAGCGTCAGCGCATGCATGCCGTATGTATGACTACTGACCCTCAGAGATCTTGGAGGGGAAGCGGTGTGAGAAGTACGTGGGGTAGACCTGGCGGGGATGCACCTGCAGGCACAGCATGCACAGCAGGGGCAGACCTGAAGGGTGTTGAGCAAGGAGCAGCAGGCCAGGCAGCACCTTGTTTGTGCAAGCAGGCAGGCAAGCAGCACCGCGTCCTCCACAGCCAAACACCCGCCCTGCCTGCCCCTGCCTCCTGCCCGCCCGCCTTGCCCCTCACTCCTGTCACCTCCCCTTCGAAGTTCATTCTCCGCTTCCCCCCACTCACGTTGGCCAGCCTGTCTAGCGGGCTAGCAAGCAAGCATCATAGTCGCACACCCAAATGCCTGCCCGCTTACGCCGCACTCACGTTGACAACCGCCACGGGGCTCTCCTTCCTCCTCAGCTCCTTCCACGCCGTCGCTATTTTGAGCGCCGTGTCCTCATCCCGCAGCATGCTCACAAACACGGTGGGCGGGTAGGCTGCAGGTGAGTGGCGGTGTGGGGCGGCAGGCAAATGGGTCATTAGAGGGGCGGGGGCGTATGTTGTGAAGCGTGCAGCAGAGTGGGGCGCACCAGAGCGTGCATCAAAGGCGGGTGGCCTGCGTGGGCATCAAGGGAGCGGGCAGGCTGGCGGCGGGCAGGTGGGAACATGTTTGGATTGCCGGCAGTTGCTGCTTGCTACTCGGTTGCAGCATGGCGGTTGCCCGCTCGGACACCGGTGAGCAGTGCAGGCAACTTTCAAGCCTTGATGGCCCGCTGACTGGATGGCGGCCGGCGGGGTGCCCTAATCACCTGTGTGGACCTTTTCAAGGCCCCACGAGTCCAAGGTCACGGCCAGTGCCTCGGCGAGGATGCCAGTGAACTGCAGGCAGGAGGAGTGGCTCCGAAACGAACTCAGTTCGAAGCAACCCACCCCATTAGTGCCTTCTGTCGCCGGCGGGAAGTCAGGGCGCAGCCGCCGCCAGGGCCTGAAACCCCAGCCAGGGAGGCAGGCGGGCAGGCCTTTGGGCAGGCAGGCAGGCCGCCCACTCACCCGCAGGTAGCGGGGCAGCTTGAGGGCAAAGGAAGCGCCCGAGGAGACCCCCAGGCCGTACAGCGGCACCCCTGTCAGCCTGCAGACAGCGGGCGGACAGCAGGAGAGGCAGGGAGGTGGGATAGGACGCAGGGACGCAGGGACAAGGGTTTCAACAACCCTGGCAGCTCGCCTTGGTGATCCCACTTGCCCTGTGGGTGCCCTGGATCCGCTTTCACTTGCACACCTCGGCAGTGGGGACCTGGCTCCCCCGTTCTGCCCACATTATGCGCCAGACAGGACCCGCATGCCAGACAGAACCCGCATGCCCCATGGGATGTGGAAGAATTTGTGAGGACATTCTGCAGCTGGTCACATGAACCTGCGCCAGGCCACCCACTGCAGCTCTTCAATCCAAATCCGCCAGCTACTTTCACCCCCCCATGCAACCAGCCAGACAGCGTAGCAGAAAGGAGGGCCAGCGGACCAAACTAAGCAGCCGACCAGTGGCATGAACAGGGCCCCGACAGGTTGCCCCACGCTGGTGCCAGTGGGCACGCCTGCATTCGGCCCCTGCTGTGCCTGCATTCGCCTCCTGCTGCGCCTGCTTTCGCCTCCTGCTGTGCCTGCTTTCGCCTCCTGCTGTGCCTGCTTTCGGCTCCTGCGGGCCACAGCCGCCCCACAGCGCCCTATACGCACGCACCTTGTTTCCCAGGCACGGAACATTGTGGGAGGTTCACTCACCCGTGCTTTTCGAGCCACCCCGTGATCAGGCTTACGACGTCGTCACAGTCGCCTTGCCAGCTCCAGCAGCCGGTGGAGGTGTTGCCAGAGTTTACGGCAATGACTGCAAGTGGGGTTGGGAGGGCAGCAGGCAGGGGCATGAAAAGGGAGGCCACCAGGCAGTCTGACCATGCTCATTTGCCTCCGCCTCAGCAGGAGGTGGGGGTGGTGGGACGAGGCACACGGCGATGACTGCTCTTGTGGTGCCAGCAGGGCTGGATTTGGATGCACAGGTGGCACAAGGAGTCACAGGGCTAGGATCACAGGCATGGCGTGATTTAAAGCACAACACAGCACAGCGTTAGCATGGCGCGGCACAGCAGGCCAGCGCACAGAGTTGCGCCACAACCCTCGCCTCATCTGCCTGCCCCCGCTTCAATGCCTGCTCTGCGTGGCTCAACACACAGGGTATGCACAGACTGGGGCATGCAATCAGCTACACAATCAGCTACACAACCAGCTACACACTTGGCTACACAACTACCCACACAACTGCCCACGCAACAACCGAGCCCCCCCTCCCCTCCCCACCTGCATACCCCCGCCTCAGCGCCTGCTCCGTGTGGCTCAGCTGCTCCGGCAGGCCCCGGCACTCGGGGCACCCTCGGCTCTGGGGGAAGAAGTTGCGGGCAGAGTGGGCGCAGCCGTGTATCATGAGCGCCACGGCGCGCGGCTGAGGCGGGATCTGCAGGCATGGCATGGCAGGCGTGTGTGTGTGCAGGCAGCCAGGCAGGGGTGAGTGTGGGGGGCAGGAGAGCGGCGGGCAGGGCTAACAGTGCAGGGGGGCGGCGCGCCAGCTGGCCCCATCTGGCTTGGCTGCCAGTTGTGGTGTGAAACATATTTGCACACCTCGTGCATTGCTGTGTGGAGTGCCCCACCACGACCACACACACACAGTGCATTTTTGAAGCCTGCCAGCCGGCACATGAAGAGTGCTTTGAGCGGTATGTACGAGCGCATGGTTGCACCGCCACTCACCACGTAATAAAAAGCCCGTCCGGAAAGTGCCCTCTCTACAGTGGGGATGAGCCATCTGGGATGCACCTCGCGATCTGCATCGCCCTCTGCTGGCCGCTGATATTGGATGTAGGGCGGGGGCGGAGGTGGCGGCGGCTGAGGCGGGGGTGAGGACGGGCGCATGGGCTGCGGCAAGAGAGACGCAGCGGGCGTGCGGGGACCGACTACCACCGTCTGCCCATCTTTCTTCGCGGGCGCAACCCGGGCGGGGCGGGCATTCACTGCCGCCGCCGCCGCCGCTGCTGCCTGGACACGTGGCAGAACATGTGCAGGAGGCGCAGCACCCAAGACTTGTGCCTCCCTTGGCAAGGGGGTGTCCTCAGGTGCCAGCAGGAGGCCAGGCACGGCTGCTGCTGGGGAAGCTGCCCCTCCCTGCTCCCCTGAATCTGCATGAATAACAGTTCAAAAACCAAGGCATGTGGAGTTGGTCGGATGAATGGGACAATGTTGATGTTGCAGCAGCTCCGGGCAGCGGCGGCAGGCAGCAGGGGGGAAGCCCACCTGGACGCACGGCCGCCTGGACGCCAGAGCAGAGGCAAAGAAGGAGCGCCAGGGATGCGAGGATTGGAGTGTGACCCATTAGAGGTGCGGTTCTGAGGCCTCCTTGCGACTGCACAGCAGTGACGGCGGGCGGCAGGGAGGGTGACGGCGGGCGGCAGCTGAACAGGTCCGGCGGCACAAGCTTGGCGGGCATCCTGGTTGGCGCAACAGGGTGCTCCGCCGTTTCAGCAACCAAGTTTGACGCTGCATGCTCCTTCCCTCGCGATGTTAACTTCTGTTGCTGAACAGCATTGCGAACCGGCTGTCACACAGGCAGCCTCGACAAAACCCGCTCGAAAATGTATGTGATCTCTTTGCGAGAGCGGAGCCCCGCTGCAGCCGCTTGCGCACCTTTCCGGCTGTCCCCAGCTGGCGCCCTGGCTGGCCCGAAAACCACCGCCGCCGCCGCCAACCGATAATATGCAGGTGGCTGCAGGCGCAAGCAGAGCGGCGCATGTATGTCTCCGACCTCGGACAGCCACGTCACCTGGCGGCGGCGGTGACTGGGGCCACACTGACGGTGTTACCATTGAGTCCATCCGGTGCAAAACAATGCAATGCACATTGTTTGCTCATTGACCCTTGAATCAAGGTCAGAGATACTACGTGCAGCTGTAAGGAGAAGGGTGATTGGGGCAGAGGGCAAGTATCAGCAGGTCGGGAGCAGGTCACAAAGGTACGGTGGTTGCATAGGGGTGGAGGAGACAAGGGCAGAGGGTGCAAGGCAGGGCAGGTGCCTCAAGCAGGCAAAGCAAATATGATCGGTTGTAAATTTCAGATAGGAGGAATCAGGCCTACAGGAAAGTATGTTGGCCCTGCCCCTGCAATGGGTTCTTAGGCACAGTGCAGCTTGCAAGTCCATGACATGGCAGAGCAAGGCTGCGGCGCAGCACGGCCGCAAAGCAGCTCCTTGGCAGCACCGTGCGGCCAGGAGGGAGGAGGAAGTGGGTGAGCAGAAGAAGCACAGCAGGCGAGCAGGGGCAGGCAGCAGCCAGTGGGCACCCAGGCCGGCACACCAGCTGTCCGTTGGAGGGTACGTTGCAGCAAGACAGGGACCACAGCCTGAGGCGGATGGGCGACAACAGCCAGTCAGCCTTGCAGGCTGCCAGGCGGCCGCAGCGCGCCTCCACTCTACAGCCGCCGCTCCCCCCTGCGCCGCCAGTTGGGCTGCCGCACGCTCTGCGGCCGCTTCACCCGCTGCCTCGTGCCCAACAGCAGCGGCCGCCCAAGCAGTCGCAGCCGCTGCAGATGCCTCAGAGGCGCCTTTCAGGTCCAAGCAGAGAGCCGCGATGAGCATGAGCAGCGGGACGGGAGCGGTGGGCGGCACCTTGATCGCAAATCCCGCCAGCACCCACATGCCTGTTCCCTGCCCACCTCGACACATCCCCCACGCCATCTTGGGACAAGAAACGCGTCCCTAGACACAGGCCATGGCTTGCGGAAGGGCAAGGCAGGAGGCTCGGAGGCCTTGCAAGGGAGGCGAGGGAGGGTGGGCAGGAAGGCAGGCAAGAGCTAAGGCAGGCGGGCAGGCAGGGAAGCAGTGGCCACCAGGCAGTCACAGCGTCGGCCCCACAACAAACCAATCGGCACAGAGCCAGCACTCAGAAAGGCGCCGTGAGTCATACCACGCGTGCCATCTTGCATGCAGAGGGGAGGTGAGGGGGACGGGAGCAGAGGGAGGGGACTGAGATGACAGGACTCCTGCTCGGAGCAGCGAGGGCAAGTGACGTCAACGATCGCGCAGGGCAGTCCCGCCCGTCGAACCCTGCAACCAGTGGGTTTAGCTGGGGCCAATGTGGTGCCAGCAGTCCCGCTTGCAATCATCACTTATGATAAGTCCCTTGGCCTAAGCCTTCCAAGGTGGAATAGGGGCACGGAAAAAATCACCGCAAACAAGGCACCACAGTCCACCGAGCGTTCTAGCGCCGCCGCCGCTGCCCATCGCCCCTCACCGGCGCCCGTCCGCACCCTTACTCCCAGCCCACTTCAAAGAGTCCCGGGCACCCCAGAGGGCCCTTGTCGTGGCCTGCAACAGCCCAGGGCACAGACAGGCAGAGGGCGAGAGGTCCCCAGCTAACCTGCGCCCAAAGCAGTCGCGCCTCCTCTCTCTCTCTCTCTCTCTGGCTTCCTCTTCGTCATTTCAAAAAATGTAACACTACAAGGCTCGCCCTAAAGATGCTTCTGGGGCGCCAGGCCCATACTGCAACGCTGGGACGTTGCACGCTTTCCTGCAGAACCGGATTTCCCCGGCTGCTCGGCCGTGGATCACGCCCTTTTTTCTCTGCACTGTCTCTGCCCTCTTGGGCACCGTTTGGATCGCCCAGGTAGGCGACGCGTGTTTGGGCTGCTGCCTTTGGGGCCTCTTGCCCGCTGTGGCTCGGCTGCCTCCCCAGCCCTCTCCATCGCCTGCCAAGAAGTCCAGCAGCCACCCCCTCGCCCGTAGGGCTGCCCAGGCGCCCGCAACGCTGCTAGCTGCAGCCGGGACTGAAAATTTGAACTGCCCCTGCTAGTACAGCTCGACGGCCGCCGCCAATGCTCGGGCAGTGCGCACGAATGAATCAGCTGTGCCGCCCAGCAGCCGCCCCAGGTCTGCTGCGCCGCCCAGCAGCCGCCCTAGGGCTGAACCGCAGGCAGTGCCGCACCACCGGCCGCCGCCCCATGCGCATGCGGGCCGAGAGCGTGATGTGGAGTGACCTGTTGCAAAAAGCGGCAGTGACATTCGTGGCCACCTACGTGGCGCTCATGGCAGCAGGGCTCACCTTCCGCCTCCTGGGGCCTCGGTCAGCTGCCCACGCCAAGGAGGGGGCGGTGGATGGCAAGGGAGACGATGCGGCGGATGTGTGACTGAGGCAGTCTGCCAAGGTGAGCAGCAGGGAGGGGCTTGGGGGTCTGGGCCGGCCTGTGCGCGGTGGAACAATGGAACACACTGGGGCTGGGGCGGCCTGCCATGGTGATTTGCACCCCCACGCTCTGCCGCTCCCTGCCCACCCCCCTGCCCCACACAATCCTGCAGTTCGTCGCCAAGCCACGCGATCGCAGGACCAGGCAGTTAGCTTTGCAGCTCCCGGGGTGCCCCTCGCCAGCCGCCAGCGGCGGCGCCGGCGGGAGCCGATTTAGAGAGGCACAGGCAGCGGCAGAGGTGGGCTGAGCTGGCTCACCAGCAGCAAGCTTTGATGTGATGTGATGTGATGTGCCCGCACCGGTCATTGGAGCAGATGATCCTGCCACACATGCACTGGCTGCTATGATGCGCAGCATTTGCAGGGGCCGTGTGCCATGCGGGGGGATGCAATTCTAAACGTGAGGCATGTTGGCACAGAGGGGGCATACTGAGGACACCACAGGAGAGTCCGGCCGGGTCGGGCGCACAGCGCAGCCGCAGCGTGCAAGGTAAGAGTCAGTGCAGGTGTTGTTTTGCAGAGAGATGGATGGCTGTACAGGTAACCCCAACGAGGCGATCCCGCCACGCAGCGGCGAGCTACCTGCCAGCAGGTATGGCACCCTCTCATACCCGACAGCCTAGTCTAGTCTAGTGTAGTCGTTACAGCTTTTCACTCGCCTGAAAGGGGATTCAACTTCAGGACGAACCAAATCCTGAGAGGTTGACGAGGCATGCACCACAAGGCCCTGAAAACATGGAAACATGAAAACAGGGTCTAAAAAACAAACTGGCTGTGTGAATCAACGAAAGTGTGGGTGCAGCACCCGACAGCCGCAGCCTGCCGCAGCCTTCTGCTGCTGTGAGCTCTCCGGCAGGGCAGCCGGTCGCTTGGGTGCGGCGCTTCAAGTATCTAGGCAGCCAGTTCTCCAGYGACGGCGGCCTGGATGCTGAGCTTATGTACCGCAGCCAGCAGGCAGCCAATGCTTTCAAGCGCCTGCACAAGCCTGTGTGGCGACAGCGTTGCGTGCAGCTCAGCACCAAGATGCGCATCTACCGCTCATTGGTGTCCTCCGTGCTGCTGTACGGAGCACACAGCTGGGCGCTCACGGCAGCGCAGCTAGAGCGGCTCGAGG
>JTEE01000205.1:1377572-1393271 GCA_002896455.3 Chlorella sp. ArM0029B | reverse complement strand
TTTGGTTCGTCCTGAAGTTGAATCCCCTTTCAGGGGATGTGAAAAGCTGTAACGACTAGACTAGACTGTGAGCTCTCCAAGCCTCCCCCCCACCCATTGCCGTAGAATCTCCGTCCAGTTATGTGCGATTGAAAGCATAATTACATGATTACATCAGAAGTCAAGGTCAGAGGGCGTCGGCAGGATGAGGAACGACGTCTGGGGCAGGGGGCAGGCAAGACGCAGCAGGCTGGGTCACAGTCACACGTCTACAGGGCGGTGCGGTGCGTGCAACAAGGGAGCAAGGGCAGGAAGTGCAGGGCAGGGCAGGTAACGCAAGGCAGCAAAGCCAGGACAACGGGTTCGGTCATTAACAGTCGGGGAGGATTCAAGAGTTTGTCAAGTCGGTAAGTTGCCATAGAACAAGCTGAGGCGGTCATCGTCAGAGTGAATTGGTGCCGGCGGCAGCCTTTAGGGTTGCAAGGTTCAACCCCACTGGAGGCATTCTTGCACTTGGGGTGAAGGGGACGGCCCCCCAGCGCGGTCTGCCAACGGAGCTTCCATTGGGCTGTAGCGGGCCACTGCTTGCCGACGTTAAAGCTGGCCCCTGGCAGCGCTGGCCCCCCTCTTGGTGGGACTGCCCTTGGGGCTCACATCCCGGCTGCTGCTGAACGCCGTGCGGTTGCGGCGCCTCGCGCTGTAGGGGCTCCCTGCACACCAAAGGGGCAGCAGGCAGGCGGGGGCAGCAGAAGGTGAGTGCCCTGGAAATGGCTCTGCCCAGCCATGCCCAGCAAAGGGGCCAGCAGGGGAGCAGCAAGGCAAGGCAGAGCCAGCCGGACACTGTCAGTCTGTCAGGTAGGTAAGCAGGCACAGTGCTGCTGTCTCACTGTGGTGACAGGCCCCATTCAAGTGGCAGCAGCAGCTGCTGCTGCTAGCAGCAGCAGCAGCGTCAGTGAAGATTACACACCTGATGCCTCTACAACTTCCGTGAGGGCAAAGGGCTCCTTGACTCCCGGAACGAGGGAGAGGCGGGCCTTGGCGCCCACGCCTGCATCTCTGGACGGCAGGCCGTCCAGGTTGCCACCTGCTCCGCTGCCGCGCTGCCCCCGCTTGCGCCAGAAGAAGAAAGCCAGGCCGGCAATGAGCACAGCGCCCAGCCCGCCAGCCACAGCGCCTGCAGGGGAGGGGTGGGGCAAGGGGAAGGGGTGGATGGTTGAGACGAGGGGAGGGTGAGGCAGGCGTCACGGCGTGGGGCTGCTGCGAGTTCTGTTTGTAAAACGGTCCCCCACAGAAGTCTGATTGCAGCGCTCCCTCCCTGCAACCGTTGGCAGTTGGTCGTCACCCCTCCCCCCCCGTCAGTCACGGCCGTCCTTGCCTCCCACCCAAACCAGCTCTTGCCCCATGAGCCTGAGGTTGGGGTGGTGTGTGTTTGCCCTGCCCTTGAACACGAGGGTGAGGTGGGGGTGCCAAGCCCTTGACTGCGGGCCTTGCCTCACCTCACACCCCTTCCTCCCATCCCCTCTTCACCGACGCCTCCCACACTCACCCACAATGACCGGGACGTTGCTGCTGCTGCTGCCGCTGTCAGAGGAAGCAGGCGTGGCAGGAGCGGCAGTGGAGGGGTCACCACTGAGCGACCTGCCACAGTTCAAACATTATTGGGGTGGAAGGGCAAGTGGGTCAGCCAGCGTTCGGCACAGGGTGTACCATGTGCAAGCAAGCAATGCAAGCTAATGTGTCTTCCAGCAACTGCCTGTGTAACGCCGAGGCTGGGCCAGTACTGCTCACCACCCGCAGCATTGCGGCTTGCCCTTGCCCCACGGACCCATGCTGGAGTACGAAGTTATCTGCTTAGCAGCACATCCCTTCCATGCATCGCTCTGGGCCAATGCTCACCCTGGCTGCCCCGTTGGTTGTGTCGCAGGCGTTGAGACGGTTGCGGGCGTCGGAACGGTAGCGGGCGGGGGAGAAGGGGTGGGCGGAGGCGGTGGGCTGGGGCTGGGAGGCGGGGGCGGCGGCTTGGGCACCGCTTTGGCAACACACACCACGTCGTCCGGCTGGAGCGCCGTGCAATTGAGGGCGACGTTCATAGCCATGAAGTCCTCCAACTCCATGCCCATGTTGGACGAAATCCAGAAGCAAAAGTCGCCCTCCCGCACAGTGTACTGCTTGGAGCAGCCCGGGATTGTGGACACCGCGAAAGAAGAGTTTGTGATCTTGGGAGGTGGCAGGACGATGGGTGCGCCGCCCACAGTTGTGAGCGAGTATGTGAAGTTTTCTGTTGAGGGCCAGCCCCAGGTGTAGTCGTTCAGCAGGGACTCCATGTTAGCCTTGGCACTGCAAAAGCAGGAATCGAAGGGGACAAGCGGGGGAGGCGGGGGGGGGCGGGCGGCGGGATGGGGCGAGGGGGCGGGCGAGGTGGGCGGCGAGGCATGCTGAAGGATGCCGCTGACCACTGCCCGCTCTTGCTGGCATGCGCGGTGGCAGCCCAAGCAGACGTTGTCAAAAACGTAGTGCTAGCAAGACACAGCGCAGCACGCAAAGCGCAGCAGGAGCCCGCTTGTTGCTCACCCGCTGTCAAACCACTTGAAGGCGGCTGTCGTGTAATCTGAGATGATCTCGTGGGAGGCGTAGGCCAAGTTCATGAGCGACCAAACCTGCCAAAACAAAAGCGGTGAAAAACGGGCAGGTAACGAGCGATGAGTCGACAAAGGCGCTTTTGGAAAGCAGGCAAGCCATGGGTCAGACAGCTGATGACAGGGGATGGCAGCTGCCACTCACCCCTGCATTCACATCACACCACCAATGTGCTGCTCATGCCACGCTCGAGTCGCCTGTGCAGCCCAGCGCCCTCGCTAGTCGGCACGGCCAAGCACCCACACTGAATTCAACAGCATGGCGCAGCCAACAGCTGTGCAATGCTGCCTCATGCGTGAACGCCCCCGCTGCCCACCCCTGGGTACCGCCCCTGCCACAACTGACTCATGCGTAACCACCTCGCTGGCTCACCCCGTTGATGGCGACGTCAGAAGGGGCCTGGTCGGGGAAGCGGGGGCTCCTGCCGGCGGGGCCGCTGCCCCGCAGGCCGGGCACTTTGTCCTGCAGCTCAGCCAACCAGGGGCGCTCGGTGTAGCTGCAAGGGGGCAACAGGAAAGGGCCAGCATTGAGTTACGAGGTTGGGGAAGAGGGTGCGGTGAGAGGGAACTGTTGGGTCGGAAAGCAGAGCTCGCAGGCGTTAGGACAGGGGGGAGACGGGCGGGCACTCCCAACTCACCACACAAGGCAATGCACTCTCCCCCTGCTGCTGGTACGCCTTCTCCCACCTCCATCCCCAACCAACACGTGCCCAGTTTGATCCCTTCGCGATGCCTGCCTCCTTGCCTATCATGTCCCCGCAGAAAAGACAGAAATTGGGGCTCACCGTGGGTCCTCTGCAATGTTGCCGTCCTCGTCAACCAGAGCTGCTGTACGAAGATAGGGCTTACCCTAGACCCTGAAACAAAGACAAGTGCCAGCCCCGCGCAATTAAAAAGAAGGCTCACCGTGGGTCCTCCACAATGTTGCCGTCCTTGTCAATCATCTGGATCTCAAACAGGCCCTGCCCGATCTGCTTGCTGAAGGCTGCATGGGCACAGGTGCGTGGGGGCAGGCAGAGGTTGAGGAGGGGGGCACTGGAGGTGTGGGCAGGCGCGGAGTGGGCAGGGGCCCATCATGAATCAGCCAGGAGATGCGTGGGTAGGGCCCCATGAGGGACACACAGGCAAAGCGAGCGCCCAGGTGCGCTGGAGCTCCTGCCAGGAAGGCAGGCCGCCCAGCCGGCCCACTCACTCTCGTTGATGTAGAGCGGGTTGCGGTCTGAAAAGTAGGTGGGGTAGACTTGACGGGGGGAGACCTGCAGGCACAGCAGGCACAGCATGCAGTCAGCAAAGCCGGGTGGATAGTAGGTGCAGAGGGCGCACGCGTGCGTCGGGGTGCCTAGCTCATTTATGGTTCAGAATGGTGGGTGCATGCTTACGTCCCACAGCGTGCTCATGCCCTCCTGGATTATAATGCTGGTTGGGGCATGTCTGACTCGGCCCTACTGCCAGGCACAGCATGCAGCACCGTGCTGGCAGACCAGCGGGAGCGCAAAAGGTTGTGTTCACTGATGGCCCTCCCTCCCTCATGCAACAAGCGCCCTAGGCGCAGCGTGCCGCCAATGCCATGCCATACACACCAAGCCACAGCATGCATCCAAAGCCCACAGCATGCATCCAAAGCCCCCCCCTTCCTTCCTTTTTGTAACACCGTGTACGTCTCAGCAGAGGAAACGGTTCCCGGTGCGGCACACAGCCCGGAATTCTAATAAGAGCCGCAAGACAAAAGGTATGGGAGAGAGCAGGCACACCTTAATCATATGGACCGGCACCCCCCTGGCCTTGAGATCCGCCACATTGCCCCGAATGCGCTCCGCTGTGTTTGTGTCGCGCTCCATGTTGACGAACACGGTGGGAGGGTAGGCTGCAGAAGGAGAAGAGGGCAGAGGGGGGGGAGGCAGTTGCAGAGGTAAGTGCTGGGATGTGCTGTGCGGTGCTAGTCTAGTCGTTACAGCTTTTGGCACCCCCTGAAAGATGTGCTGTGCATGAGTGTACAGAAGAGCACGGTGGGAGGTTGGGATTCATAGAGTGTGTGAGTGTGTGTGAGAGAGTGTGTGTGTGTGTGTGTGTGTGTGTGTGTGTGTGTGTGTGTGTGTGTGTGTGTGTGTGTGTGTGTGNGTGTGTGTGTGTGTGTGTGAGTGTGTGTGTGTGTGTGTGTGAGTGTGTGTGTGTGAGTGTGTGTGTGTGTGTGTGTGAGCTGCGTTGGCATTCGTGGATGTTTGTGTGTCAACACGTCGGCGGCAGGGTGCTGTGCAATGCGGTGCAGCAGGGGGAGAGGGCCACGAAGAGACATGGGACAGTCCCGCCCCGCTGCCCACCTGTCCTGTCGTTTGCCCTAACCCTGAGCCCCAGGCCACTTCTCACACCAGCCACCTATCTATCACACCACCTATCCCCTCGACTCGACTCACTTCCGCCCACAGCCTCGTCCATTCCCCAGCTGTTGGGGTCGATCCCCAACGCCTCGGACACCACGCCAGAAAACTGCACGTGAAGGGATGGAGGGAGGCGAGCAGGCACGCCAGGTTGGCAATTTATATGGCACACAAAATCTGAGGTCGATTGTTTGTGGGGCCAGTGATGACCAACCAACCATTCCTGCCTCTGCTGCTGGGGCACAGCCCATTTGCCCAGAGCTGCCTCCCCTGCTGCTTGGGGGCCGCACATATGCCGCTGCCGCTGCTCAATCACATTTCAATCGACGGGGAGCCATCAGCGGTGGCATTGGGACTGGGTGGGATGACAACAGGTCGTTGCCATGCAGTTTGAAGCACAGAGCACGGTGCTGCTACCGCCCAATAGGATTCGGGTTTAGGATTCGGGAAGGGCACACCTTTAGGTTGCGTGGCATCTTGAGGGCAAAGGATGCGCCAGAGGAGATGCCGGCGCCGTACAGCGGCAGGTCCTGCAGCCTGCAGGCACACATGTGGTGCAGGGGGGCGGATGTGTGAGATGCCAGGTGGGCGCCAGGTGGCCCTCATGAAGTGGCAGGAAAGTAACGGGTGAGAGCAGGCCAATGGTATCTTCCAGCTACCCCCTGCACCACCATTTCAACCTTGACATGAAAATGAGAAATGAGCTCTGGCATGCATGCACAGGCACGTGGGGCGCCCGCCGGCCGCTTGCTCACTCACCCCCACTCTCTGAGCCATGTGCGGAGTGCCTTGGTGGCGGCATCCCCGTCGTTGTTCCAGGACCAGCAGCCGACTTGGCGATCCGAGGAGGAAATGGCGATGACTGCGGGGGACAGGGAGAAACATACAGATATGGATGAAGTATTCAGCAACTGCAGTGAAAGCTGTGTAGGGAGAGGAGGTGGCTGAGGGTGGGTTGGGTGGCAACTGTCGCACAGCAGGCACAGCTTGGGAGACGGTGGCACTGAATGTGGGGAGGAGGAAGAGCACGAAAGAAAGGCACGAGAGAGGTGCTTACGAGAGTGCGAGGTGGCTGAGGAGGAGGCAGCGACGGATTTTGCACGGCAGGCACAGCGTGGGCAGCAGGAAGTGGGGCATGCAGAAGTGCTAGACGAGTGCTGTGGGTGGCACCAATCAGAGAGCTTGTGTTCAAACAAAACAGACAGCTGGTGTGTCCCTACTCACAATTCCTTCCCGCCCTTGCCGGACTGCCCTGCCACTGCCATCCAGCCAACTTGCACGCCCCCCCATCGCCCGATAGTAATGACACCTCGCCCCGTCCCCCCCGCCCGACCTGCAAAGCCCAGGCGTAGCGCCTGCACGCTGTGGCTCATCTCTTCTGGCAGGCCCCGGCAGTCCGGGCAGCCCTCTGGGCTGTAAGGGAAGTAGTTGTAGCCGCTGTGCACGCAGGCGTGGAAGAAAGCGGCCACTCCACGGGGGTTCTCGGGCACCTGAGTGGGCGCGGAAAAAAGATGGCGAGGGCTGACGGTGGAAGGCAGGTGGTGAGGGGTGGGTAGGCAGGGCAGGCATCAGGCAGCTGCGGCACACGTCTGTGTTGCTGCGGCACTGTAAGTGAATGAATGTATGAATGTATTAGGCCCCGGCTCCCCGGACCCCTCCATGCTACCCTCACTTTGCCCTGTCCAACCACTCATGCCAACCAGTATTCACCTGGTAATAGTATTTCAAGCCGAAGCCTTCTCCCTGCATGGCCTTCAGGTCGCCCAGCCAAAAGTCCCGCTCTTCAGCTGCAGGCAAACAGTGTGCACACACGGTCAGGGGAAGGCGAGGGGGGACATGGCGCACATATCACGATGCACAATCACGCGAGGCACCGTGCTAGTATTGCATAAGTTGTGCACTGTGAAGATTGTTATGAACAGTAGCTGTACAGGGGGCAGCACATCAACAGCAGGCACAGCAGCAGGCACAGCAGGGTGGTCCCAGCAGCCGCACATCACGTTGTTGGAAGTCGGGGGCACGAGGCGAGGTGCACAGACTGGTAAGGCCCCCGTGAGTGCGCCTACACGGCAGCAGCTGCAACACAGTGGCCGGCAGCAGGCACAGGAAGGGTCTCACCTGGCTGTTCAGGCAGCGCGCCGCGTGCCGGGCTGATGCTGAGAGACACCAGCAGCACCGCCCCCAGTAGTAGGCTCCGGCCGCCCAGCCGGCTGCCCATAACGCCCCCTCCCATGGCTCCGAATTGTTCTGCAATTTGCAATAAGGGCACGGGCGTGGGTGCATGCGTTGGATGTTGCGGGAAAGTGGGGGGTGCCTGGGCAGCAGCTGCCGTCAGGTGCAGAGGCGTGGTGGGGGTCCAGGGCGGGTGCCCTTGCCCTAGCAGCGCCTGACGGCGGCGCTCGGGTTGCGCTCCGAGCGCGCCAGATCCGATGCCAGGGGATTGCAAGAGGAGCCGCTCACCTTGTTTGCAGGGATCTAGTTCCAGCAATCCCGCGGTAGGATATGTAGGCGGCGCCACGGTGTACTGAAGCTGCTCTTAGCCTCCAGGAACGCAATTGCGCGGAGCAGAGGCGTGTTCACCGGCGTGTGCACCGGTTGCGTGAAGCCGCTCGGACTGTGTTGGGCCGCTGCACCGTTGTGAGTGCCTTAACACGAACCAGGATCCTCAAATGATGTGTGCACTCAACACCGACGCGTTCCGCTGTGCCATGGAGCGCAAGTCCACTGCCACGTCAGCAGCAGTTGGAAAGTTGCTGCCGCTGCCGGCCACGCGCCAAGCAAGGGCTGGGGAAATCACGCTGGCGGCACGAAGATGTCTTTCACATATGTATACGTGGGACTAATCAGCAGTTTGCATGCATGCATGTGCACAGGCATGCACAGTGCCCCCGTGCAGTGAGCGGGGGCACGACGGCGTGCACTGGCGACGGTCAGTGCCGCAGCCGCCGGCGGGCCACCATTCCACATCGAGGCTCCTCATACCCCAACGCCTCTGTCAACTGGCACAGGTGTCGTGCAACCAGAGGCCGCCCCAGCAGCACACCCTGCAGCCGCTCCCGCTCCGCTGCGCTGTGCTTGCCCGCCGTGACGTGGTTGCTGCCGCTGAGCTGGCTGCTGCTCCAGGTGGCAGGGTTGCATACCTGCCCCGCCTCCAGCACCGGCTGCGCGTGCTGCACAGCAGCAACACAGGTGGGGGCAGGGAAGTTTAGCGGTGATGTGGACAGCAGCAAGAAACACTTGCCAGCTGGCCTGCCTGGCCGGCTGCCTGGCCAGCTACCCACCTGCCCCAACACAGCAGCCGCCCCCTGCTCCTCAACCCTGCCTTGTGACAGCGAGCACAGACCTGAGGGAAGAAGCGGGTGCCGACGCGCAGCAGGGTGGCGTTGAAGTCGTGCTGTGCCTCCTCATAGCGCAGCTGTACCGCGCCAGGGTGGCGCTGCATCGCCTGGTACTGCCGGGCCATGGCGTACAGCCCTGCATGGGGTATAGGAGAAATCATTTGTTGGACCTGACAGCATCCAGCTGGACTTTGGAGACTTGGACACCATCGCCAGATTAATGGACCTGGTGCGTGTGCAGGGGTGGACAGGGTGGCGAGAGGATGGGGCATGGCCATCCAACTTTCAGCGTGCGATCTGCTGTGGCGGGCATGCAGCGAGAGGGGGGGGCGCTCGGGTCTACAATTCCCAAGGCAAGGCCAGGTGCGGGTGCATGGGGTGGGCGGGGTGGCGAGAGGATGGGGTGAGAGCGGGCGCAGTGCGACAGGAGGAAAGGACAGGGCAACATCGACGCGTGCTGCATGCATGCTGCAGGTGTACCAGCAGGTGCAGGCACATGAGGGGCGGGGCAAGCCGGGGGGCGTGGCGGGGCTGAGCAGCAGGGACCCACGCTGAAAGCGTGCACAGGGGCGGTGCAGGGCGCGTGTCTGGATGTAGTGGGTGCTGCCAACGCTGCCCCACGCTGCCACGGCGAGCCCACACGGGCGGCCGGCCAGCGTCAGCTGCCCGGCAAGCCGGCGCATCTGGCAAGCCGGCGGCACCATTGCATGCCGACGGCCTTACGCAGCCTACCTGGCGCATGTGGTACCAGACAGCAGCCACCACAGCATCAAGAGGGCAACATAAGCTCACCTGGCGCCGACCGCCAGAACTCCAGCTGGATGCCCTCCTCTTCCGGCAGGGAGCGCAGGAGGTCTCCATAAGCCATGCCCTCGTGCTCCTCCCCAAGCCCAAGAGCTGCCAGCTCAGGCAGAGGCACGCCTCCGTCCCGCATGATTCCAATGCGCGTGCTGAACTGCAGGCAGGCGGGCGGGCAGGCAGGCGCGCGCAGAGGTGTGAAGACCCGGCCACGCCCTAGACACAAATTTGCTGCAAGGCGGGCAGGCCAGGCAGGGCTGGAGGGATGAGATGGGGGTGGCATAGTACAGCCTGCTTGTGGCGGCGGGTAGTCGAGGCATGCGCGCTGGGCAGGTGGATGGTTTAGCAGGGCAGCGGGACGCCGAGCGGAGGTGGTGGCAAGCAGCAGACTCTCCCTGCTCCCTGGCTTTTTGCCAAAGCAGGCAGACCTTCCTCTCTTCCTTTCCCCAGGGTCAAGCGGATCGCATGTGGGCTTGCCTGACAAAACCCTCCCGCCCGCCAGCCGCTGGCACCTCTAGAAAACCCTCACGTCCCCACACCACGCCCTCATTCATCATCCAATCATTCGCGCCCTCATTCCTTCATCCATTCACGCTCCACAGCTCACCTGCTTTTTGATCCACTCTTCGGGCGCCGGCTGCTGCATGTGGTACCAAAAGGCGGACACCACAACATCCAGCGGGCGTCGCACGTAGTGCCAGATCCCCAGGCCGGTGAGGGGCAGGTGGATGAAGCAGCCGTCCAAGGAGAGAGCTGGGGAGCCGGCGGGGGTGCAGGGTGCCTGGAGCGCACACAGGCAGGCAGGCGGGCACAGGAGGGGAGGCGGTGAGGCAGACGGCAGCTGGCTGGCACAACTTTTCCTGGGATATAACGGGGTCAATTGGCCACGCCAGCTGGCTGGCACAGCTTCGCATGGTATGCGGCACGGCAAATAGCCAGGCGAGGGGTTTGGGAGACGCGGCTAGCAAGCAGGCTGGGTGTGCCGCTGCCCAGTGAGCACAAGCGGCCACTCAGCACAACAAACAAGATAGCACCCAGGGGCAGTAATATGCCCAGCAAAACCTCTCAGCACAACTTACCAGGCTGGCACCACCCCGGCAGGACACCCTCCCAGCGATACCACTTGGCACACCACCCCGAACGGCACCAACCAGGGCAGGCAGCAACCAAGCGGCACCTGGCAGCACCACCAGCAGCACCACCTCTCAACACAATGGCACCACCACACAACACACACACACAGGGCACACACCCGCCCCAGGTGGCCGCCCCCACCTCTAGAACGTTGCAGCGGAACGTTTTGCCTGCCGGACTGCGCCCGTAGCACTCCTGTGCCAGGGGCAGCGCCGTTAGGAGCATGCCAGGGGCATCAGCCACCCTCCCTTCTCCTCCTCCTCCTGCTGCTGTCGTTGCCACCGGGCGGCTGCTGGCTGCTGCCGCGGCTGCTGCCACGTCAGCTGCGGTGACGCCGCCGATCTGCTTTGTCAAGCTGCCGCGGGCCACTGCCTTGATGATTTTGCCCAGGCAAAACAGTTGAACCGTTCCTGCAGCAGTTTACTTTTTATAGAACACAGTCGGGTTGCTTGCAGCGGGTGTGGCCGTTTGAGATGGCTCCAGTGGGCCTCAGGCAGCGGCAGGCAGGGGGAAAGCTTTCCCTCCCGTCACCTTCCTGCACCCAACTTGGCTGTGGTGCATGGTTAATGGTGCAATGCTGAAAGCACTAGGCTGGACTGAGAGAATGATGTGGGCACGGAAGGCAGAGAGCGAGGCAGCGCTGGCGGAGCGGGGCGGGGCGCAGCTGCGGCACGGTGCGCAGACCTGTCTTGTGGTGGCTGGCCCCCAGCACGAGAGAGACTGGGCCCGCAGGGGTGCTGGAAGCTGACGAGTGCGTGCCCGTTCGCAGGAACATAGGTATGTCCTGCAGGCATGCAGGCAGGCAGGGAGGGGTGAGGGTGAGCGCCTGTCTTCTTACTCCAAGGGTGACGGGGAGGGGGGTGTCAGGCGTGGGGCAGATGGGCAGGGGTTCCATGGTACATGCGGGGGGCGAGGGCGCATGCGGGGAGCGTTCGGCGCCGCAAACCCCTCACAGCTGCGCCAGGCATGCCTGCAAGCAGCCCACTCAGCGCTAGCGCCGCCTCAGCCTTGGGTTGACCGCCCCCTGCCAGCCCCTCTCACCAGAGCGGGATTGAATGTGACGCCCCTGCTGGCCAGCAGAGCCACGAGGACCAACACAGAGCCTGCCAGGCTGGCAGCAAGCAGCCGAGTCATGCTGCCTGTTTTGCCGCTGTTGTCCTGCACGCCCCAGCTCAGCAGTGAGATGGAGGGCATGCGTGTGCTGCCTGCAGGCCGGGTGAGAAGCAGGCGGGGGAGGCGTCAGCGTGCAGCGAGCGGCGCGGCACGCGCAGTCGTGCAAGGGTGACGCCAGGGCGAGGGCACCTCGGCGCGCGCCCCGCTTGCTGCCAGCCGGGCGACCTCCATCGCTTGTGGGCTCAGGACAACTGAGAGCGCGCTCTCGACAGCAGGCGCTCGCTTGGCCTCTGGGGTAGGGCAGCGGCGGCGCCGGAGGGAGAGCCCGGCTGTCGGCAGCCTTCCGCGGCCTTCACCGCCTCACAGTTCAAGTTGCTCAGGGCGCGCACGCTGCTCGGATGGCCCGCCGCACGCGCTTCCGTAGTATGGTGCTCTTCAGTGCAGAGCAGATATGTGGGAACGGACAGCCCCGAAACAGCCAGGAGTTGGAGGCTTGCGGGAAGAGGCGCAGCGGCAGCGGGCGCCTGCATCAACTCCAGCAATCCACACACGAAGCTCGCCGTGTTGGATTGGAGGCGTCTTTGTGAAGTTGCCACGTAGGTCCGCGGTGGAAAATACGTGGCTCCAGCAGCATCGAAGCCTGTTTTCGAGGCTTAGAAAAGCGCTGCAAACATGCCCAGCCGCAGCGGTGTTGGGATGAAGCTCTGTGGATGTGGAGCTCTGTGGATGTGAACAATCAAGAAGCTCTGTGGATGTGAACAATCAAGAAGTATAACCAAACAAGGCCCCAAGGTTTGTATTTAAACGCACTCCGCAGGTGAGCGGTTAAGCGCAGTCAGCGAGCCAGCGGCTGTTTGCAGTACCGCGCCGCCCCCGCTGCAGCGCGCTGTGGGAGCAGCTTTGGAGTGGTGTCTTTAGAGATTTAGAAATACCTGTGCTCCCAAACTCCTTCATTTCAAGGCCGTGTAACTTGAATGGAGTGGGTATCGTCCTGTACCTCTACCATGGCTATACACCCCCAGCTCCGCATCTGCTCCATTGCGGCAGCGTGCCCAGTTGCAGCCAGCGCCGAACCAGTTTTACGAGTACGGCAATGCCCAATGGGATTTTAGCAATCAAAAACTGAGGCTGTTTTAGAGTCTCGGCGGCGACTTGAGCTGGAGCCGGAGCGGCCACTGCCGGGGCGGTCACTGCCCGTTGGGCGGCTCCAAGCAGGCGGGCAAGAGAGAGGGCACTGCTCCCGGTACGCTACCCAGTGACTGTGCAAGCAGCAGAAGGGAAGGCCCTGCATGCAGCCGTGCTCGCATCACAGTTGGGTGTCTTAGCCCCGGGGAAATGATGTCAACATTAACAGGCGGGCGCATGCGGGCCGCTGCGCAGCGGCGGGCCACCGCCAGCTCAGCGCCTCACCCAGAAGAGGGCCTGCTGCCTTGGCCGCCACGCCAATTACGATTCGCACATCTACACGCATTCCTCTTGGCCGTCATCCCGCGCTACAGCCTGCGCTTCCCCCCCGCCTCGGACGTCGCTGGAACGGTGTGTCGGCCCGCTGCTGCTGCCAGAGCACCTCGGGGAGTGCATCGGAGTGCACATTAGCGCCCCCCAAGTGTCGGCCGTTTGACGCCATGGCGGATGCCGAGTTCGGAGGCGACCTTTTTGAGAACATGGTTGCCTTTGAGCAGCAGCAGCAGGCCGGAGGTCAGCAGCAAGGTCCCGACGCTCCTGCGCTCTTTTATGCGGTGGCGTTCCGCGACCTGCCAGCGGTCCAGGTGGCCCTGGCGGGCCAGCGGTTTGGCTGGGAGGATGAGGCGGCGCTGCACCAGGCGGCGGCCACCAACTTTGCAGAGGCCATCCCACTGCTTATTGCTGTCGGGGCGAGGCTTGACGGCAACAGCGAGCAATTCCTGCACTATGCCCAGTTCCTGGACGAGCCGATGCAGGTGAGGCTCCTTGCCTGATATGGCTTCAGCGGTTGGCTAGAGGCCGCCAGTGGTGGGGACACACCCGACTGCCACTTGTGCAAGCCTGCACTGCAGTCCCGTCATTCGTGTCTCTCACAAGTCGCCTCTCTGCATTGTATCCCTGCAGAAAGAAGCGCAGCGCTTGGTGAAGGAGCTTGAGATGTGCACACCGCTGGAGCAGGCAGCACAGCAGGGCCATTTGGAGGTTGCTCAGCAGCTGCTGGCTGGCGGGGCTCGGGTGCACTCGGCCCACCTGGCTGCACTGTCACGCATGCTAGGAGCTGGGCAGGATGCAGAAGAGCTGGCAGCGGCAGGGCACATGCTGGACTGCTTGCTGGTGGCAGCTGGGGCGGAGGCGGCGGCGGCGCTGCAGGGAGGCGAGCAGGCAGCAGCAGCAGAAGCTGAGGGCGGGCAGTGGGACGCCGGCGCGCTGACCTGCGCGCTGGGATCCCTGCGGGCCGACTGGCCGGTGCCAGGCGACCCACGGCGTGACTCCCTGAACCGGCTGCTGCACCTGCACCGGCAAGGCGCGCTGTACGACCCCGCGCAGGCGCGCCGCCTGATCATGCAGGCACTTGTACAGGAGCAGCCAGCTGTCACGCTGGGGAGCGAGGCGCTCACACAGCTGTGGGCTGCCGCGCCCGTTCTGGCCCACCTCCCTCTTCTGCCCCTGGCAGGCGAAGCGTGCCTGAAACACGAGGGTGAGGCGGCGCTGGGGTGGCTGCTGTCCCGTTCACACACGCGTGGCGTGCTGCGTGGGCCTGCCGACCGTTGGGAGCACGAGTGGGGGCGGGAGTACCAGATGTGGCGGCTGACCGACCCCCAGCAGCGGGGTCAGCTGCCATTCAATTGCCCTGAGGACTCGCCCGACGCTGCCTCGGACGCGGTGGCGTGTGCCGCTTTCGCCAGGATCTACTGCGGCACCAGCTGGCCCCTCAAACGGATGCTGGACGCTGGAGCCACCATCAACGTCCACACCTTCAACTGCGTGGTCCGGCTCTGCCGTACAGACAGCTCATTTGCAGTGCGCGTCCTGCCACACCTGCTGGCTGCTGCCGGGGGCCGGCTGCCGCACATGCCTGTGGTCGGCATGCAGCCCAGCTGGGACCCCATCTTCAACTGCCTGGCTCTTCTTGCCGAGCAGACGGTGCGTGGGGAGTTGCATACAGTTTGCGGTGGGCTGAAAGGATGATGGTGAGAGAGGAAGTTGTGCACCTGCACAGTTGGAGGCGGCTGGCGTGAAGGATGCATGGGTTAGGGGAAGCGCTTGTTGCACGTGCTTCCCAACTGCCTGGCGCTGCCGGTGCGCCAGCTTGCTTGCTGCGAGGACACTCCTACCTGACACTCCCACCCACTGCCGCGTTTTGGCCCCTGCAGCCCGGCGCGGCTGACAATGCATTGGAATATGAGTCCATCCACACACAGATGTTGGCGATCATGGAGACGTTGCTTGGCATCGGCTTCCGCCCCACCCCCCTGTTCAAGAGCGCCGTCATGCCAGATGGCAGCAGGACTATGCACCCCAGCGGGCGCCGCTGCAAGAGTGGGATGTGGCAGGCACCGGCAGGTGGGTGGGCGGACCAGCAGGGCTCTGTGCGTACCTGAGCAGGGTGGGGCATGGGCAGCAACCCTGGCCCCTTGCTGGCACAGCAGGCCCCTGCTAGGCATTGCCCTGGCACAGCGGGGCCCTCCTATAGACGCGCTGGTCACCCTGTGCCGCCAAGGTTTCCTGGGCAGGGGGGGCAAGAGTTTTGCATTCATTGGGCACACATAGTGCTGCATTAAATGGTGCTCGAACGCCCAGTCACAAGGTTCACCCATCCTTCCCCCCGCCCCGCTTCCCCGCAGGTGGCTGTGGCTGGCAGCCTGGCAGCCGCGCTGGTCCCCCGACACCCACGCCCGCTTCCCGCCAGCCCTGCGCGCCGCCGCCCGCACCCTGCTGCTCATCGCCGCCCGCACCACCAAGAATGCCGCCTCCTCGGCTGCCGCTTGCAGCCACCACACAATGGGGGAGAAAGTCGAGGCTGTCTCGCTGCCGGGCTTGCCTGGGCCCCCAGACATGCTCACCCAGTCACCCCCTGCCAAGCACAATGCGGTGCACTCCCTGCTGCTCCTTGCTGCCTGCAAGGCAGCCGCCAGCAGGAGCATGTACTCTCGCTCACGCACCGCAGCGGCCAAGCGGGCCAAGGATGCCTCACCGCTGCGCTGGTACGCCCGGGGCAGGAGTGACTCCTGCTCTCCCCATGTGTGCTGCCAGCCAATGTGGCTCGCCGTGACTCAACAGCTTCGTCGGAATTTAGTCCTCGTCTTCCCGGGCCGTCTTCCTGGGAAGCGCAGGCGCTTCCCACAGCTTCCTGGGAAGCGC
>JTEE01000205.1:1352007-1375971 GCA_002896455.3 Chlorella sp. ArM0029B | reverse complement strand
CGCTTCCCGGCCCGCTTCCCGGGAAGCGCCTCCGCTTACTTCTATGTCTTCCCGGGAAGCGGGGGGGAAGCGGCTCAGGAACCGAGGGCTAATGTCCGACGTTGTGCATACTCGTGCCCTGGAGTGGTACAGTGCTGCCGAGGCAGCTGGTAGCATTGCTGATTGGCTGGCGGATGGAGAAGGCATCGCAGCGCCGGGCTGGCAAATCATGACTCATCTTACCCTCACCCCGCCCTCCCCTGCTGTCCCGCCCTGCCAGGCTGTCACCTGATCTGATGTACCGCATCCTGGAGGAAGCTGCCTACCCGCTGGCCAGCTGGGCACCGCAGCTGCAGCAGGCAGCACCGCAGCAGCAGGGGCAGCAGGGGGCGGCGGCGGCACCAGAGCTGCAAGACGTCGGCCCGGCGCCGCAGGTGCAGCAGGGGCCGGCAGCCTGAGGGCTGCCGCTCTCCTTGCAGGCTTGGTGGGGGCAGAGGGACACTTAAATTTCTCCAGTTTGGGACATGAGAGCGTGGTTGAGGTTGACAGAAAGCGAAGTTGAGCTCGCCACATGCAATGTATACACAAGTCGGGCAGCACGCCTGTTGCAAGCTTTCTGAGGGTTTCGAAGCCACGATGTCAGAACACACATGCCTACCGCGCTGCGCAGGTCCGCATGGCAAGTGCCCGCCCATTAGCATGCTTGCCCTCACTGCCAAGCCGGGAAGCTGTGACATGTGCACGCAAAGGAAGCTGCTGATGCAGAGTAGCCTGTGCACCGGCCAGGCGAGGGGAGGTCAGGGTGGGTGAAAGAGAAGCAGGGCCCCTGCAAGCCCCACACCACTGCAGGGGAGGGAGAGGAGGGAAGGTAAGGCAGGCAGGCATGCACGGGGAGGAATTCGGCTGGCAGGAACAAGAAGGCAGGCGCAGGCGGGGGGGCGGGGCTTGCACACATATGCATGCGTACCCTTGCTGGCAGCGCGGCACGTGTGCGTTGTGGCAACACACAGAGCGCGGCTGAGCAAGCGAGGCCCGGCGTGGTGAGCAGATGCCGCATCAAACTTGAGCTGCACGCGACTCCCACCCTGCCAACACAACGGCTGCGACCGCGCCATCCCCGCCTCCCTCTCGTCTTGCTGCCGTCACTTGGCGCATCAGGGGAGGGCAGTTACAGTGCTGTTGAGAATGAAATGGGTGGTGGAACGGGGGTTTGTCAAACAAGACATGCCCAGAGCGACCCGAGGTTGGCAGAGCAAGGGCAGTTCCCGGGCCACCGGGCGAGAGTGAAAAGTAGCAGAGACAAAGTAGGAAGATGGGGAGGCACACATGCGATTCAGCCAGAAGGTGGCGCAGAAAGCAAAGAAGAGGAAGAAGGGGTTGCAGAGCAGCGGCAGAGGGGGGTTGGGGGAAGGAAGACGGCTGAAGAGCGGCAGCGCAAGTGCGCTGGGCAGCGCTTGCATTGGAAAAAGGCAGAGGGGGGCAGAGGCGCCCGCGGGCGCTGCCCGCCATGCATGCGCGTGCATGGCGGGCGGCGTGTGCCTGGGCAGGAGGGGCGCGAATAGGGGGAGGGGTGTGGAGGCTGTATGGCGACATCATTCGTTATCAATCAGTTGGGTCAGGGGTGCAGCAGGGCGCAAAATTGGGGTGGGGTGGCCTAATAAGGCCTGCAGGCCGGGCGGCACGTGGCGGGACGAAGCGCCAGCTCAGCCATTGTGTCTCCAGGGGACCCAAGAGGGGGCGCTGCTGGGGCGGCAATACCAGCAGGCGGCGAGCAATGAGAGCTACTGCCTGCGCTGCCGCTTGCTGGCCCTTGGCACCGCAAGCCATCGCGGCTGGCCAATGCACCAGCCGTCGCCGCGGCCGCAGCAGCGTGGCAGTACAGTTCGGGGTACTGCCTCACGCAGACAGCTCAGCCTCTGCATCGGCAGGTGCCGTGGGGGCCGCCTGGGGGTCGGGGCCAGCGGTCATGCCAATGGAAGTGCCGATGTCGGGGTCACCTAGAATCACGCTCAGCACGTTGCCGGGCTTGGTGAGATTGAACACAATCACTGCAAGGGGTCAGTGGAATGGGGTCAGTGGAATGGGGTCAGTGGAATGGGAATGGGGTCAGTGGAATGGGGTCAGTGGAATGGGGTCAGTGGAATGGGGTCAGTGGAATAGTGCGGGTTGCCAGTGCCTGTGACTTGGTGCCATGAGTACACACCGACTCATGCCACCGCACCCTACACAAACGTCGGCAGTGCCAATCATGCGTGATGGCTGTCCTCAATCAACAACGTGCCAGGCCGCCCCTTGCATGCCGCCCCTTCAACTCCCGGTTCCCACCCGGCCCTGCGTACGCAGACGCACACCCTGTATGTCGTTGTCCTTGCAAAGCGTACCTGCTGCCCTTACTCAAAGAGTGCCAACTCTTTGCCAGGCCGCCCCTGTTCCCACCCGGCCTTGCACACGCACGGGCACGCACCTGGGATGTCGTTTTCCTTGCACAGCGTGATTGCGGTTTCGTCCATGACGTGCAGGCCGCGGTCGATGACCTCGCGGAACGACAGGTGGCGGTGCAGCACTGCGCCCGGGTTGGTCACCGGGTCGCAGTCGTACACTCCATCCACCTGTGGGAGGAAGAAAGGTGTAGAGTCAGTTTGGTTAGTGAGTGCAAAAGCACAGTATCAAGAACCGTGTCAGTCGGTAAATGGCACCCATCTTAAACAGAGGATGAAGAAGGGCACCGCACCCACTCCTGTGCAACTTCTCCAACTCTCCACCCGCCCGCCAAGCAAGCCCCAAAGACAGTTCCACCGCCTGCCCGCCAAGCCTGAACAGGAGCGCACAACAAGCCTGTGCCTGCCCCACCTTTGTGGCCTTGAAGAAAGCGTCGGCGCCGATCTCTGCGGCACGCAGCGCCGCCGCGGTGTCTGTCGTGAAGAAAGGGTTGCCGGTGCCCGCCCCAAAGATGACCACCCGGCCGTGCTCCAGGTGGCGGATGGCACGCCGCCGGATGTAGGGCTCCGCAATCTGCGGCAAGCAGTCGTTGGAGAGTAGGAGAGTTGATGGTGTGTTGGGGTAGGTGGGGAAGGGTGCATGTGAGTGGGGGGAAGCACGCGGAGGGAGGCATGGGTGAGAGTGGTGTGCTGTGCCTCCTGCTTTCAAAGGTGAAAGAGACAGCAGTTTGGGGCAGGAGGGTGCATGGCAGCGCAGCTGCACGCAGCGGCACCAACATAGGTTGCAGGAGCAGCAGCGGTAGGAAAAGCGGCAGCAGCAGGCAGTAGAAGCAGCGGCGGGCGCGGGGGCATGCCACCCACCTCCTGCATCTCAATCGCCGTCTGCACCCGCGTCGCCACGCCCAGCCCCTCCAGCGCAGCCTGCAGGCGGATGGAAGGAAGAAAGGGTGGCAGGCATCGGCACTCCCGCTTGCCATTCACATGCAAATCCCAAAGCTCTGGGCTGTTCCGCTGACCAGAGGCCGCCCTGAACAGCCTGGCAGGCGGCCCCAAACCCTGTGTGGTGCTGTCAACAAGACAGCCACAGCGCCGCCGCCGCATGGATGGGCTGCTGTTCGCCTTGGCTGCGTCAGCAGAGCAGCAGCACTGGCACGACCGCGGCGACTCTAGGCTCCCCGATGCCCACCTGCGTCCAAGACTGAGCAACTTGCACATCCTCCCCCACTACCACAATTCAAGTACCACCATCCCACCCACTCCCAGCCACACTTCCCGCTGCAGGTACTGCAGGTACTGCAGGCACGCACCTGCAGGCAGATTGCGTTCATGACTGTGGCCAGCATGCCCACATAGTCTGCCGTGGCACGGTCAAGGCCCGCCCAGCGGTCCACCCCGCGGAAGAAGCTGCAGAGGCACAGGCAAAGCAGTGTGGGTTACGGTCACCACGCACAGGAGGCCCCGTCAAATCGGGACACGGGCGGAGAGGTTGCACCAAACCGTATCACACCAATGCTGGTTTGTGCGCCACTGTCAGACCAATGCTGGCTGTGATGGCGGCAAAAGGTGGGGGCTGCCAAGGGGAGGCCAGGTTGGGAGTGGGGCAGGAGCAGGTGGGCAGGCATGCAGGCGGGTGGCACACACCAGAGAGCCGGTCTGCGACAGGGTGCCACGTCGCCATGCTTCCCCTGCACATGCCCGCCACTGAATTAAACACAGGAACCAACCATGCATCAAACATAGAGTTGCATTGTGTCATGTACCAGCCCACTCACTTGCCGCCGCCGACGACAATCGCAATCTGCACGCCCTCGCGCGCCGCTGCCGCCACCTCGCCGGCAATGCTCTGCAGCACCTCGGGGTCAATGCCAAAGCCCTGCTTGCCCTCCAGCGCCTCCCCGCTGACCTTGAGCATCACACGGCTGCAAGGCGGGGGCAGAGCAGGGGGTCAGTAGGGTGGGGGGCAGGCACCGAGGATGCAAGGCGGCACGCGTGCCCAACAGAGCGACCTGCTTCACGAGTCAAGAAACCAGGTGCTCCGATATAATATGTTGGGGTGGGCTGTACCCTACTAGTAAGGATGAGGCTGCAGCCATAACCTCCCCGAGGCAAGGAAGACACGGCTGCCGCCTCCTGCCGCCGCCGCCACATGCATGTCCGCCAGCCGGCTCCCTGACCCGTGCATTCCAGCCCCACTCACGTGTACTTGACGTTGGCTGAGAATGTGGCGTCCAGAGACTGCTGCGCCTCCGCCACACACACCACCTGCGCCGCCTGTCGCGTCCGGCGGCTTGCTCCCGCCCTCCGGCTGCTCCAGGCTGCTGCATTGCTGTGGACCGACAGGCGGCGGGGCGCCCGAGAGGCTGCCGCCACGGGGAGAGCCCTCACAGTGGAGGCGGCGGCGCAAGCCATTTTCGCAGCGACACAAACTGTGCTCGAAAGCTGGCAATGATGCTCTGTGCAAATGGTGAGACTCCTGGTAATTTGCACAGCAAGTGCACAGGTGGAGCTGCATGTCGTGCTGTCCCTGCTGTCCCAATTCCCAAGCTGACGCCCCTCCCACAGCCAAACATTCATCAGCGTGAGGGTCACCACCTGGCTCAGGAGGAGGGCCAACATCTCTCTCCCAACTCGCCCGATCACCTTTGCAACGAGAGCCAGAGCAGCAGGCAGCACCTACGGCAGGCCTGTAGAGGCCGTGGCAGGCTGCCGAAATGGCCGAGGAGAACGGCAAGGGCGTTCCCCTCTCTGGGGGCGCCGTCTATGACAGCGACATATATGGAGGCGCGGATGTCACCGGCTACGCTGCCGTGGCGGATATGGACGAGGAGGAGGAGCTGGATGAGCGCGAGGCGGCCGTGGCCAGGTGCGCATGGCCTGCTCAGGCGCCTTGGGGCCCTCTGCGCGCCCTGTCTGGCTTTGATGACAGCAGTGTACCCGAAGCAGTGCACCAGCAGCGCCTGCAGCCGCCCCAAGGCGCTGCGGTGCCCTGCCACCGCCGTCTGCCGCCACTGCGGCCGCCGCCAGCGCTCCTCTCACCACCTCACTTGCCCTGCCTCCCCTGCGTGCTTGCAGCAAGCTGGCCTCCTACACTGCGCCCAAATCTGTGATGAGCGACATCCCAATGCAGGAGGACGGCGACACGGTGAGCGTATGCTGTTTGTGCTGTTGGCCTGCCGCTGTCGTTGCAACTGTTGTGAGATGCACGCTGCTCTTGTGGCACAGGCTGCACACGTGGGCGGCACTAGCAGAGGGCAGGCTTGTCTTTTCTACACTCCCTGTGGGACACCCCACTACCTGCCCCCCTTGCTGCAGGTCTACGTGATAGCCCCTGCCTGCCACCTGCGCCGCCGCACCCTCAGCCTGCTTGATACTCTTTTGTCCTCCACCCTCTGCTCCCCCACCTGGCCCCACCACCCTCTTCCGCTTCTTCTTTGCAGGACGGCGACCTCATGGGGGGCCGCCGCATCACAGACCGCGAAAGCGATTACAGCAAGCGCCGCCTGAACCGCATCATCTCCCCAGACCGCAACGATGCCTTCCAAATGGGCGACCAGACGCCGGATGCACGCGTGCGCACGTACGCTGACGTGATGCGGGAGGCGCAGCTGGCTCGTGAGCGGGACAACACGCTGCGCAACATCGACGAGAAGAAGAAGCGGGAGGCGGAGGAGATGGCAGCGCTGGATGCGGTGCCAACCAAGGCGTCAGCGGGCGCAGCAGCGGGCGGGGCGGGGGCGGCGGCGCAGCAGGCGGCAGCCAAGGCGGCGGCGCAGCCCACCGGCAAACGCAGCCGGTGGGACAGCTCGGCGCCTGCCGAAGGGTGAGCGTCAGGGCGGGGCTGGCTGCACAGACGGGTGATGTCTGGATGGGTGTGCCCTTGTTGGTTGTGGACTTGCCGTGCACCCGCATGACACTGGGGGCACAGAGGAGTTAGCTTGGCAGCAGCAGAGGCTGTGCATGGCCGCCAAACTCATGCTGCCTGCCTGCCTGCCTGCCTTTGCCCGCCTGCGTGCCCATTAATGCCCTGCCCCTGCAGCAAGAAGCCCAAGGTAGCAGCAGCACCCGCGTCAGAGTGGGACGCGGTGGAGGCCACGCCAGCTGTCAACCGGTGGGATGCCACGCCCGGCAATGCACCCTCCGAGACGCCGGGCCGCATCTGGGCGGGCGGCGCAGAGGCCACGCCTGCAGGCAGCAGCCGCTGGGACGCACCCGACGGCGGCGCGGCACAGCCCAAGCGCAACCGCTGGGATGCCACGCCCACGCCCGGCCACGGCATGGGCGTCGCAGGCCCCTCGGAAACCCCTGGTGCAGCCGGCAAGCGCAGCCGCTGGGACGCCACGCCCGCCATGGTGGGTGCTGCAGCCGCCACGCCCGCCTATGGCGCGATGGGAGCTACGCCTGCCTATGGTGCCATGGGTGCTACCCCCGCGGGCGGACTGGGTATGGAGACCCCCACTCCAGGCATGCTGGCGGCGCAGCAGGCGGCAATGGCGGGGGTGCCCATGACACCTGAGGCCTACCAGCAGCTCAAGGTGGATCGGGAGATGGACGAGCGCAACAGGTGAGAGGGGGCTGGTGGGGCAGGGGCTGTGTGGGGTATGGGCTGTGTGGGGGGGCTTGTGAGGCATTGGATTTGCGGTGGGGTTGTGCTGGGGTTGTGCTGGGGTGTGTGCTGTGCTGTGCTGTGTTGGTGCTGTGGTGGTGGCGGTGTGTGGGGCCGCTGGCACAGGGCCGGGGTGCTGCCTTGAGGAGTGAGCAAGGCGGGCAAGGTAAGCCAGGCAAGGGCAGGCCTAGCGAGTGCTGTTGCAATTGATGCGGGCAGGAGCACCGGGTGGGGCTAAGCACTACGCACATTGTGAGTTCGAATGTATGCACGTATGTAATAGTAGTGCACACGCTTTGCAGGCCCTTGTGCTTGACACAATGGTGCCATGCTTTGCCGAGGGCCAACAGTTCGTGCTGAGCCCGCCCGACTTCCAACACCTGCTGGGTCTGCACTCCTTGTTGTATCTTGCAGGCCCTTTACGGACGAGGAGCTGGACACGATGCTGCCAGGGGCGTCCGAGGGCTACAAGGTGCTTTCTGAGCCGCCGGGGTACGAGCCGGTGCGCACGCCGGCGCGCAAGCTGATGGCCACCCCCACGCCCTTTGGGGGCACGCCGCTGTACCAGATCCCCGAGGAGGACAGGTGGGTGCTGGGGTGGAGCGCTGGTGGGGCTGTACTGGCAAGCTGAGCTGGCAGCAGAGATGCTGAGCTGGCAGCAGGGATGCTGTGTCGTATTCCCGAGGAGGACAGGTGGGTGCTGGGGTGGGCTGCTGATGGGCCTGAGCTGGCAAGGGCGCTGAATTTGAAGCAGAGGTGCTGTGCCAGAGCTCCGAAAAGGAGGTGGGGCGCTGGGGTATGGATGGAGGCGGGGGTTGCGCTGGCAGGGTTTGGTGGCTTGGCGAGCGTGTCGGCAGTCTGGGGCCATGCCGCTGCACCCTGATCAATGTGCACTGCCCTGGGCTTTGAGTTTTGAATCACGTTTCCTTCTCATCTTCGTTCTTCAACCCCTGTCACCTTCCCCCGCCGGCTGCCTGCAGGAACCAGGCGTATGATGTTCCTAAGCAGCTGGAGGGGCTGCCTGAGATGAAGCCGGAGGACCAGCAGTACTTTGGGAAGCTGCTCAAGGTACTGCAGCAATACCGCCGTGCGTGTCGTGTGTCATCCTGGTTGCAGCGGCGCTGCGTGCACACGGCGGGGCCCGCTTGTGCCAGCCAGCACGCTCTGGTCCTGCTGATACTGCTGCTGTTTACCATGCACATTCATTCACTATGGCGGCCCGCCCTGCCTTCTGGACTGAGGAGGCGGGCCAGGCAAGGCGCAGGGAATCATGGTCACGGTGGCCCCCGCGTATTCTTCACTCCCTGCTCACTCCGCTCCACATCACATCACGTCACTGCTGCCCCCACCTGTGTGTGTGTGTGTGTGTGCAGGATGTCGACGAGGAGGAGCTGAGCGTGGAGGAGGCCAAGGAGCGCAAAATCATGAAGCTGCTGCTCAAGGTCAAGAACGGGACGCCGCCGCAGCGCAAGTCTGCACTGCGCCAGCTGACCGGTGAGCCAACAGAGTTGGGGGATATGATTGGGCTGTTTAGGCCTTGAATGGGATGCCGCCGCAGCGCAAGTCTGCTCTGCGCCAGCTGTAGTCTGCCCTGCGCCAGCTGGCCGGTGAGCCAACAGAGTGAGAGGTAGGGATGGGCGGTGAGGGCCTGTTGACTTGGAGGGTGGCAGGGCAGCGCAGCGCAAGCCCCCGCAAGCCCCCAGCAGAGTGGTGAGAAACCGTGACGAGGCAGGGATGCCAGGTATGTCTGGGGGGGTGAGGGGCGGGGGTGGGAACGAAAGCAATGCCGCCGCTTCTTGCGCTGCATCCATCCCGCCTCGCCCATGTGTCGGTGGTTTCCTCTGCTGCAGACAAGGCGCACCCTTGTGGGCGTGCCGCCGCTGTGGTTCCACATCCTGCTCCCACTTGTTGCCCTGGGTGGCATCTGCTTCCCCTCTCACTCCCTCCACGCCCATGTGCTGTTTTTGTTCTCCCTCTGCTGCAGACAAAGCGCGCGACTTTGGTGCGGGCCCGCTGTTCAACCAGATCCTGCCGCTGCTGATGAGCCCCACCCTGGAGGACCAGGAGCGGCACCTGCTGGTCAAGGTGAGCTCTGCCCGGCCTGGGGCGGTGGGCTTAGGCACAGACACAAAGCGTGGGCTTAGGCACATTCACAAGCCGTGGGCTTAGGCACATTCACAGGGCACAGGCACAAAGCATAGGCTTAGGCAATTACACACACCAGTGACTGCGGCGCTTGCTGGTCAAGGTGAGGGACTCGAAAGAAGGGGCTTGCGCACACACACTAGGCGTAGAAGCAGCAACTGGTGGTCACTGGGGGTGGGCGTAGGCGCGTACACAAGGCCTAGACAGCAGCAACTGTGGGTCACGGTGAGGGGCCTGGGTGGGTCAGGCTCAGATTCAAGGTCTATGAGACGCTAACGGACAAAGGGTGGGTGCAGGCCAGGTCGGGACATTTGGCATTGACCGCAGCATCTGCTGGTCAATGTGAGGTTCTGGCCTGGGCGGGCGCACCGTCCCACCTCCCCGCCTCACCAACCCTCCCCCTGCCACGTCACCCCCCCTCCCCTCCCCTCTGCGCCAGGTCATCGACCGCGTGCTGTTCAAGCTGGACGAGCTGGTGCGCCCCTATGTACACAAAATCCTGGTCGTCATTGAGCCGCTGCTGATTGACGAGGACTACTACGCGCGCGTGGAGGGCAGGTGGGTAGCCTATGTGCCTGTTTACTGCTCGATTTTTAAGTGTGTGCTCTTTCTTGAAGGTGTGCTTGGGTTGTTGAATGTGTGCTTTGGCTGTTTGGGTGGCGAGATTGCGCAGGCGCGCGGGTGGCAAGAGGGGGAACGCAACACTGGCTGGGTGGCCTGCTGTGCCTGCTGTGCCTGCTGTGCCTGCTGTGGTCTGCACGGAGGTCACTGCCAACCTGTCTGGGTCAAGCGCCATGCTAGCCTCCTCGCTCTTTCCACACGCCTGCTGTGCATGCTGTGCCTGCTGTGCCGTGCAGGGAGATCATCGCCAACCTGGCCAAGGCTGCGGGCCTGGCCACCATGATTGCCGCCATGCGCCCCGACATTGACAATGTGGACGAGTACGTGCGCAACACGACGGCGCGCGCCTTCTCGGGTGGGTGGTGGGAGGTGTGTGATTTCCAGGTCTCGTCAGGCTGTGGAGCTGAGTGGGTGGGCGGTGTGAGCACGTGTGGATTTGAGTATGTGCGCAACACGGCGGCGCGCGCGCCTTCTCGGGTGGGTGGCGGCAGTCATGTGGGTGTTCGTGTAAGGTGGGTGCAAGCTGCATTGGGGTTCATGGAGGCAGGAAGTGTGGTTCAGGCACGGCCCGGGTCACCCCCTTGCTGCGCTGTGGTTGGTGCGGCTCTGGGTCGCCTGTCAGGACGCCCCCTGCCGCCTCACCACCCATGTCCTCCCACCCACCCCTTCATAACTTTCCCTCTCCCTCTCACTTCCCCTCCCACTCACCCTTTCGCTCCATCGGCCGCCCGCCTTTGCAGTTGTGGCCTCCGCTCTGGGCATCCCCGCCCTGCTGCCCTTCCTCAAGGCGGTGTGCCAGTCCAAAAAGTCGTGGCAGGCGCGGCACACGGGCATCAAGATTGTGCAGCAAATCGCCATCCTGATGGGATGCGCGGTGCTGCCGCACCTGAAGAGCCTGGTGGACATCATCAAGCACGGTGCGCCCATGCTGTGTCTGCTGTGCATGCTGTGCCGTGCTGTGCCTGCTGGGGTGCGATGGGAGTGCGGTGCTGCCGCACCTGAAGAGCCTGGTAAATTGTCATTAAGCACGGTGCGCCCACGCTGTGGTCTTTATGCTGTGCCCTGCTGGCCCTGCTGTGCTGTGCTGTGCTATGCGAGATGTCTGGATGTGCATGTGCCTGCCGCATGTGAGCCCCCTGGTGGACATTATCAAGCATGGTGCGCCTGCTGTGGGCGCTGTGCCATGCTGACACGCTGGGTATGCAGTGCTGAGTTGCGCTGCGCTATGCTGCGCGCTCTGCGTTACGCGGCTCCTCATCGCCTTGCGGCCCTCACACACCTGCCCTGCCCACACACATGCCTGTATGCTCGCTCACCCTGGCCCCGCCCCCTTCTTCCCCCACAGGCCTGCAAGACGAGAACCAGAAGGTGAAGACGATCACGGCGCTCACCATCTCTGCCCTGGCAGAGGCCTCTGGTGAGTGCCCCCTCACCTCCCTGCCTCGTCGCAGTCCACCGCTGCCTGCCTGCCCCGCCTGCCTGAACACTGCCATTACTGGGAGTGGGCAGCCAGGGAAGGTGCTTGCCCCATGTTGTTTGCTTGCTGGTGGGGAGTGCAGCGCCGTGCCGTGGCGGGATGCGGGCTGGCCTGGCAGCATCCCATAGGGTGCCTCGCAAACTCCCCTCTCATCTCGCAAGACTCACATCTATCCCTGTCCCACCCCCTGAGCTCCTGCCTTCTCCCCCGCCCTGCAGCCCCCTACGGCATCGAGAGCTTTGACGACGTGCTGGAGCCGCTGTGGAAGGGCATCCGCCTGCTGCGCGGCAAGGTGCGCTGCGCACGCTGTGGTCGGTAGCACGGCGCAGCAGCTGTGGCAGATCAGTGCATGCTGCTCGATGCCACCCGCCAGCCTTCTGCACCTGCACACTTGACCCCTGCAGCCCCACCCGCTCGTCTTATCCCCTCCCCTGCCCTCTTCACTAGCACACTTCATTCTGCGCCCAACTGCCTTGCCTCATCCCCTCCCCTCCCCGCCTTCCTTGTCCCCCTCATCTCTGCGCCAGAACACATCTCCCCTGCACCCCCTCCTGCCCTGCCCCATCCCCTCCTCTCCCCTCCCTGCCTTCCACGTCCCCTGCGTCATCCTCTGCAGGTGCTGGCCGCCTTCCTCAAGGCCATTGGCTTCATCATCCCGCTCATGGATGCCATGTACGCCAACTACTACACGCGGGAGGTGATGGTCATCCTCATCAGGTGGGCACAACTAGGGTTGGGGCTGGCAGGCGTAGGCAATTGGCTATCGGCGGGTGTGGAGGGTTGCACATTGCGGAGGCGATGAGCATCCTGCTCAGGCCGGCTCATGCATGCAGTGGGAGCCGGACCAGGTTGGGGTGGCGCCGTTTGGTGCTTTGCCTGCAGTGCTTCCCTGTCCCACCCCTCTTCTCCACCACGCAAGAGGCTGACATGTTTGTCATGCCCTGTTCTGGACTGTTGTATTGGCGCGGTGCAGGGAGTTCCAGACGCCTGACGAGGAGATGAAGAAGATTGTGCTCAAGGTGGTGAAGCAATGCGTGGGCACAGAGGGGGTGGAGCCAGACTACATCCGCACAGAGGTGAGGAAAGTGCGACATCCGAGGTTTGCTGGGTTAAAGTGCTGGCATGACGCACTTGCGGCACATCGTCTTTTGTTGCTGCAGCGCTTTGATTCGAACGAATGGAGAGGGGTGCGGAGGGCGGCTCCTGCCAGGCTGCCCATTCCAGCATTGCCTGCCCTGCATGCATGCATGCATCACCCGCACGCATTCATGCATGCATCCCCGGGTGACTCAAGTTTGGCTCGAGAGCTCCTTTGACCGCTCTTGAGATGAATATGCGCCCCACATCACGCGACCCGCCTCTCCTTCACTTTCCCCAGCGGCTGCTCCTGCCACGCCTGCGGGGCCATTCTTCGGAGAGACATTGCCCAACACACCCTGTGTGACGCATGGCTTTTGCCCAGTTCTTGTCCTGCGCTTGCCATTCGCCCCATTTCTTTCTATGCGCGCCGCCCCCTCTTTTGTTGCTCCTCCTCCTCTTGTTGCCTCGTTCTCCCTCTTTTATTATCCTGCCTGTGCCCGCAGCACTTTTAGCCGCCCTGTGTTGTCATCCCGCATTGACAATGCCCGTCGGCCTCTAGCGGTGCTGATTTCCTCGACCCCGTGCCTCCTCATCTCCCTGCCCCCAGATCCTGCCCGAGTTCTTCAAACACTTTTGGGTGCGCCGCATGGCCCTGGACCGCCGCAACTACCGCGCACTGGTGGAGACAACGGTGGAGGTGGCGGGCAAGGTGGGCCTAGTGGGGGGTGGCAGGGAGGGGTGTGCCCGGGAAGGGTCTCGTTGTGGGGGCTGTGCTTCTGGGCCTGGCACAGACAACGGTGGAGGTGGCGGGCAAGGTAGGGCGGGCAGGGGGCGATAGGTCGGGGTAGGTTTCTGGTCTGGGAGTGAGTGCTTGGTACGGGAAGGGCCCTGTGTGGCGGTGAGCGACGTGAGGGAAGGTTCGTGGTGCGGGATTGTGCATGGTCAGGGAATGTCCTGGAACCGACCATCTTGGAATTGTGTGGGGCTGTGCGTGGCCTTGGAGAGTTGGGATTGGGAGAGCTCTTGGTGAAGACTGCAGGCAAGGGACGGGGCAGGGGGCGCCTTGCCACACGCAGCAGCCTAGGTTTGAGGCCTGGGGCACAGGGGAGCCGAGCACAGGCCGAATGCAAGTTGCAGCATCAGTGCTCGCAGGCCGCTGTTTGTATTCCCTCTCTACAACTCCCGTCAACCTTGCCCACTGCCTGACCTCTCCTCCCTCTTGCCACGCCGCCGCAGGTTGGGTGCTCCGAGATTGTGGGGCGGGTGGTGGAGGACTTGAAGGACGAGTCGGAGCCCTACCGGTGGGTGGGTTGGCCTGGCCTGGGCGGGGCCGGGTGGGGCTGCCAGCTTTCCTGCCCCAATGCGGCAGGGCTGGGTGGGGCTGCCAGCTTCCCTGACTCCCTGCTGCCCAGCTGCCCAGCTGTTTGAGCCCTTGATGCAGACGTGCATTCAACGTGCTGCACTGTCAATGGACGTGTCTCGTCTATCCCTTGCTGAATGACACCGCTGAATGACACCGCTGAATGACACCTGTGTTCTCCGCCTCCGCTTCCACTGGCTGCAGCAAGATGGTGATGGAGACGTGCGACAAGGTGGTGCGCGCGCTGGGGGCGGCCGACATTGATGCCCGACTGGAGGAGCTGCTGATCGACGGCATCCTGTATGCCTACCAGGAGCAGGTGAGGGCGGACGTGCTCTTGTTTCTGTGAGGGAGGGTTCGCCTCTTGTGTCTGAAGGCATTCTGTATGCCTACCAGGAGCAGGTGGGCGCCGGTTTGGTGCGTGCCTCTCAGGGAGGTGTCTTTTGCTGCGAGCACGTGTGTCGCTGGAAGGGCAAGGCTGAACACATATTCCCCGGTTTGTTAAACAGCTTGGCACGGTTATCCTCATGGGATGTCACTCTTCCTCCCATTGCTGTACGTACACAGTGCTGTCCTTCCCATCGCAGCTTGTGGACGAATCCCCCGTGGCGTCCAACGGCACGCTTATTCACGCCGCCAGCCCTACCCTACACACTGACTGATGTGCACACTTATTATCGCTTATCATTACTTATTGGATGCACACTTATTATTATTGATTGGGTGCACACTTATTATTACTGACTGACGTGCACACTTATTATCGCTACTGATTGGGTTGCAGCTCGCGGACGAGTCCCCCGTGGTGCTCAACGGCTTTGGCACGATCATCAACGCCCTGGGGCAGCGCGCCAAGCCCTACCTCCCCCAGATTTGCGGCACCATCAAGTGGCGGCTCAACAACAAAAGCGCCAAGATTCGGCAGCAGGTGAGGCGCAGGGCTGGTGCGTGGCTGGGTATGGGGGATGGAGGACGAGGGAGGGGCGCGCGGCAACTGCCTGACTGCTACTACCCTGGCTTTGGGGGATGGAGGACGAGGGAGGGGCGGGGATGATGGTCAAGCAAGCGCCTGCCTGCCTGCCTGCCAGCCTGCCTTGTCCCCACTCTCACACCTGCCCCCATGCTTTCCTCCCGCCTCGCCACACGGCATGCACCTCATCTCCAGCATCGCGCTGTTGAAACGAGCGTGCTGCGCTTCTCCACCCTGGAACCCTCCCTTATCCTCCACCCTCTTTCTTCCCGTCCCCGCAGGCCGCGGACCTCATCTCCCGCATCGCGCCGGTGATGAAGAAGTGCGACGAGGAGAAGCTGCTGGCCCACCTGGGGGTGGTGCTGTATGAGAACCTGGGAGAGGAGTACCCGGGTGAGGCCAGGGTGTGTGAGTGCAAGCAGAGGTGTTGAGCTGTTGTTAGGTAACCTTGCAGGCGAGTCAGGTTGAGGGGAAGCAAGGCAGGTGTATGCCGCGGGGGAACTTTGGAGAGGAGTGCCGGGTGAGGCCAGGGTATGTGCTTGAAAGCAGTTGCGATGTTTGGCGTTATGAGAGAAGCTTCTGGCGCGCTTGGTGGTGTATTTGGTGTGATCCTGGAGAGCAGGAGCTTGCTGATGAGGAGTGTGGCGACTGTTTGCCCCAAGGCAGCAGCTTTGTGCTGGCCCTCTTCCTGCCGTCCACACCCTGACCCATCCAAATCGCCCCGTGCCCCCGGTGCACCTGCCTTCTCTAGAACTGCCCCATTCTGCCTCACACCTGCTCTCGCCTACAACCGATGCCTTGACCTGGCACAGCTGCTCCACCTCACCTGGCCACTCCCAACCATAACTAACCCCTTCCCGACCTGCTTCTCACCCCTCCTGGGGGGTAGAGGTGCTGGGCTCCACCCAGGGCGCATCACCTCGCCTGGCCACTCTCCAACTGACCGGCCCTGCCCCTCCCTCTTCCTCCCTGCCCCTCCCTCCTGGGTGCAGCAGAGGTGCTGGGCTCCACCGTGGGCGCATCACCTCGCCTGGCCACTATCCAACTGACCGGCGCTGCCCCTCCCTCTTCCTCCCTGCTCCCCCCTCCTGGGTGCAGCAGAGGTGCTGGGCTCCACCGTGGGCGCATCACCTCGCCTGGCCATTCTCCAACTGACCGGCCCTGCCCCTCCTCCTTCCTCCCTGCTCCCCCGTCCTGGGCGCATCACCTCGCCTGGCCATTCTCCAACTGACCGGCCCTGCCCCTCCTTCTTCCTCCCTGCTCCCCCGTCCTGGGCGCATCACCTCGCCTGGCCACTATCCAACTGACCGGCCCTGCCCCTCCCTCTTCCTCCCTGCTCCCCCCTCCTGGGTGCAGAGGTGCTTGGCTCCATTCTGGGCGCCCTCAAGTCGATCATCAACGTCATCGGCATGACGCGCATGACGCCGCCCATCAAGGACCTGCTGCCCCGCCTCACACCCATCCTCAAGAACAGGTGACTGCTTGTTGTGACGACCAGGGATTTGTGGGTGGGCATGCAGGGCGGGGGCAGTAGGTGGCCGCAGGTACTGGTTGGTGCAGGGGGGCAGTAGGTGGCCGCAGGTACTGGTTGGTGCAGGGGGGCAGTAGGGGGCTCCACTGGAGAAGGCGCAGGGTTGGGCTGCGGGGGCGAAATGCAACACCTGGCACTATGCAACGCCCTGCCTGAATGCAACACTCCACAAATGCAACACCCGCCTGCAGGCACGAGAAGGTGCAGGAGAACTGCATCGACCTGGTGGGGCGCATCGCGGACCGGGGCGCCGAGTTTGTGCCGGCGCGGGAGTGGATGCGCATCTGCTTCGAGCTGCTCGACATGCTCAAGGTGAGTACTCCATTACTCTGTGCTGTTGATGGGGGGCGTGTGTGCGATAGGTATATTTTTCAGCTGTGTGCGGTTGCATTTCACTTCGGAGACCGCTGGAGGTGGTGTGGGGGAGTGGGGTTGAGTGGGTGCACCCATCTGCTTTCAGCCGCTGCTTGAAACCTGCCTTTACGTGCGCCTGTGCCTGTGCATTGCATTCGCCGGGCTCTTTGAACTGACTGTTTCGTCCTCTCTCGCCTACATGCATCTGCAGGCACACAAGAAGGCGATTCGCCGCGCCACGGTCAACACGTTTGGCTACATTGCCAAGGCCATTGGCCCGCAGGACGTGCTGGTCACGCTGCTCAACAACCTCAAGGTGAACATGCTGTGCAGTACAACATGTGTCTGAGGCAGTACTGGGCAGGCACGGGGGCGGGCAGGTGTGTGGTTGGTGTGTGGAGGCGCAAGCTGTGCAGGTGCACTAGCTGCTCAAGTAAGATATTTCGAGATGCACCTTGCCGCCTCGAAGCGCCCCTCATCACGCCCTCTGCCCGCCCTCTGCCTCCTGGCCTCCCGACCTTGTCCCCTCGAACCCCACCTCACCGTGCCCGCTGCCCTCCCTGTGCCCCCTGGCCTCCCCTCCCTCTCCGTCCCCGCAGGTGCAAGAGCGCCAGAACCGCGTGTGCACGACGGTGGCCATCGCGATTGTGGCGGAAACGTGTGCGCCCTTCACCGTGCTGCCCGCCCTCATGAACGAGTACAAGGTGAGGCCACGGGGTATGCAGGTGCCTTCTGCTTATATCAGTTGTAAGCTATACAAACGCGTGCAGATGGGCCACCGGGTGCATGCCGTTTTGCTCAAGGAGTAGGGAGTGGTGGGAGTGGGATAGAGATGGGAGATGGGGCATGGGAGGGAGAGCCCCATTGAACGAGTATGCACGGTGCTTACACAGAGCAAGTGTGGTGCACCGTGGTGGGGACGCGTGTTCAGGTGGACTAAGGAGGCAGCGAGGGCATGGCTGTGGGGGGCTGGGTGGAGAGGGGAGCGCCCAGGAGCGGGGGCAGTGCGCTGCGGCAGGCGGCACCCCTTGCACCCCCGCTGCTTTGCCCCAAAGCCACAGCCCTTTCCACTCCTGCCCCTGCTCCTCCACTCATCCTTTCATCCCTGAGGGTGATTGAGCTCGAAACGTGCAAATTGGAGTGCTCACCCCCTCTCCTTCCTGCCTCTCACCGCCCCCTTATTGTTCCCTCTGGGCTCCCACCTTCTTTGTTGCTTGCAGGTGCCCGAGCTCAACGTGCAGAACGGCGTGCTCAAGGCGCTGTCCTTCCTGTTTGAGTACATCGGCGAGATGGGCAAGGACTACATCTATGCGGGTGGGTGGGTGGGAGGGGTGCATTGGTGGTGACCCCTCGGCTCCCCGCCCAGCCGGGTACTGCAGTCCGTCCCCTGCTGGAGGATGCGCTGCCGGTGCACCGCCGGACAGCCTGCTGCCTCACTTGCTCCCGCCTTCCGTATGACTGCAGTCTGACCCCTGCTGGAGGGTGCGCTGCCGGTGCACCGCCGGACCGCCTGCTGCCTCACTTACTCCCGCCTTCCGTATCCTCCACTCGCGCTGCTCCTGCCTCCTCCCCGCTGCAGGATGCGATGACGTGCCGTGGCCTCTGACCCCTCTGCTCCTCCCTCCTCCCCCTCCTGCAGTCTCCCCTCCGCTGGACGACGCTCTGATTGTTCACGACCTGGTGCACCGCCAAACAGCCCACTGCCCTCACGACCACCCGCCTGTCTGATTCCTTCCCCCCGCCTGCCTCCCTTCTTCCCCTGCACTCTCCTCCCTGCTTCTCCACATCTACTACCTTGTTCAAGCGTCCCCCGCTTCCGTGCCCTCCTACAACTGCAACTGCAGTTTCCCCCCTGCTGGCGGACGCTCCATGCACCTCGACATGGTGCACCGCCGCTCCTCATTTCCCACCTTCTATTACTCCACTCCCGGTGCTCCTCCCCTCTCCCCCCTGCAGTCTCCCCCTTGCTGGAGGACGCCCTGATGGACCGAGACCTGGTGCACCGCCAGACCGCCTGCTCCGTGGTGCAGCACATGAGCCTGGGGGTGGCGGGGCTGGGGTGCGAGGATGCGCTCACACACCTGCTCAACTATGTGTTCCCAAACATCTTCGAGGTGTCGCCACACATCATCCAGGTGGGCGCCTGCTTGTTTCATCATCGAAAGTCATTTCATATTTGTTATAAAGAAAAGCTGCCACTGGCTGGTTAGCTGTCTAGTGACTGGTCACCTTGTCTACCATCATTGGGAGTGTGTTGTGTTTACATGCATGCATACGTCTTTGAGGTGTTGCCACACACCATCCCAGGTGGGGGTGCTTGCCCACTGACTCGTCAGTTTAGCACTATCTGCAGCACTTTGAATGTGATCTTTGCATGTGCCACCATGTGTACCGCCGCGTGTCATCTCAGGCGTGTGGCATGCAACACGGCCCACCCTCCCCTCACATCCCTCACCTGCCTATCCCCCGCACTTCTGCCCTCCCTGCACCCCGCACCTCTTGCAGGCCACCACGGGCGCGGTTGATGGCTGCCGAGTGGCGCTGGGGCCGGCGGTGGTGCTCAACTATCTGCTGCAGGTGGGCATGGCTTTGCATTGGACAGGGGATGGGGGGGCAGTGTGCTGGGGCAGTGTGCTGCCAAGCCTGAACAAATCAGACTTGGGTAGACATGGGTTGGAGTCGGGGGATCCAGGGACGGCTGGGCATGGTTGTGGGGCGCAGGTGTTGAGGGAGGTGTGAGCGGGCGGCTGGGATACCGGTGTCTAGCAATGGGGGGAGGAGTGAGCACGACGTCAGGACCTGCTGCACCCGCTGTGGCGGTGCCCGCTGGCCTCCCCTCCCTGCCCCATGACTTCCATCTCCTGACCTTCTCCCCTGCCGTTTTCTGTCCTCCTCCCCATGCCCACTCCCGTAGGGCCTGTTCCACCCCGCCCGCAAGGTGCGGGAGGTGTACTGGCGGCTGTACAACAACGCGTACATCGGCGCGCAGGTGTGTACTGCTGCCCTCGCATCTGCTGCTGCCATGCTGTTGTGCAGGGTGGTGGTGGGGCAGGCACGCGGGCCGCTCTCACAGGGCTGGATGGCGTGGCGAGCATGCATGCCAGGCGCCACGCCACGCCGCACACGCACTCCCCGTGTGCCTGCCTGTGCACACGCCCACTCGCCCGACGCCGCATGCGCACTCTACCCCACACGGCAACACGCTCCGGCTCCCCTCCTCACTGCTGCCCCACCCCACCCCACTCTGTTGCCCTCTCCCCCTCGCACCTCCCCCTCGCACCTCCCCCTCCCCGTCCTTCTGCAGGACGCTATGGTTGCGTGCTACCCTCGCATGGACGACGATGGCATCAACACGTACCGCCGACACGAGCTGGATGTCTTCATTTGAAGAGGGCCACTCGTGTCCGTCTGAAGACCCCTCGTGTTTTCTGAGGGCCCTGTTTTTTTAAGCTGATGCGGCAGCAGCAGCAGGCGGCCTGGGCAGCCCCTGCCAGCTTCCAAGATGCCTGGAAGCTGGCCGCTGCACCCTCCTCTCCCAGCTGCTCCCCCCCACGACTCCCTTTTTGCTGCCTGCCGCGTCTCTCCGTGTGTGGAGGGGCCCTCCCGTTAAGCCGGCAGCGCTGCCCGGCTGGCGAGGCTGCCAGCTGTCCTGCCCCCTTCCCCTTCCGACTCACCCCTTACTCCCCCAGCTTGCCTGTGCCTGCTGAGCTCCCTTACCTCCTTTCTACCCCCTGCACGCCCCGCGTGGCATTGACGACCTCTCTTTCAGACGCTGCACCAGTCAGCTTGGGCCGCTCAACACAACACGTGCGGCCCTGCTTGCGGCCTCTCACCCTGTTGTAACACTGGCAGCTCGGGAGCAGGTCACAAAGCCACAGAGAGCGAGCCGACAGGAAGGTTGCAGGGAGGTTGTAGGGACACGGGCACTCGCGAACTGTGCCGCGTCAGCAGTAGGTCTACGGCGGGGCCGGGGAGCGAGGGAGCGAGCCGATGGTAGGCGAGACGGGGATTCGCGGCGCGAGACGTGCCACCGGGCGCTAGCTTTTGCCCGGTGGCTGGCGAGGAGGCGATAATGGGTTATAAACAGGGGACGACAGCAGGCACAGCAACATGGCCCCTCAGGTTGCATATCACGGCTGAAAGCAGTGCGACACGGGCACACCCAGTGCAGGCAGGGCCAATTGAGGTCAGGGAGCTCAGGAGGCGCCGGCAAGCACAGGATGCCGCATCAGCCTTTGCTGTGTGGGCGGATGGACTGCTGCTGAGAGGAGCGCTGGCGGCGGCCAGCAGCGGCCCTCATCCTCCCTGCTTTTGCTTGCGCTTGGGGACTTACAGTATGTTTCAAACAAAGACAGTGCAACAGTTGCAGCCCGGCTTGGAGCTGACCGCAAAAGAGGTGAGGGGCCCCTGCCACGTCGTCAGTCATGCAACACAGGAGCATGTGCCTCAAATGTACGTGTGTTGCTGCAACACGATGAACGTGGTTCTACAGTCATTGAGGACGGCAGACACGGGGCAGGCAGCTCATGTGGTGACGGTGGTGTGGTGACATCAGATCAGAAGCAGGTTCCCTGACGGCACATAAAGACTTGGGGCAAGGTTAAATGTGCCTGGGAAGGGCCGGTCACATGAAACGTATCACGCTGACACAAAGGAACCAGTTCCAACAGGCTTGAAAGATGACGCCTTTCACGTCCCCAGATCCTGTAGAAGCCATGCAAATATATAGTAGTATTCCAAACCATGCCAAACCAAGCATGCCAAACCACGTTACAAGGACATACTTGAAAAGCTTCCACCGGACGATGGCGACCACCTTATCGTTCAGTCCTGTGTCTTGCTTGTCGGCCTGTGCGTCCACCTTGCGGTCAAGATTGCCCATAGCTGCTGTCAGGGATGCCACTTCATCCTGCCGGGCAACAAGGAAACAAGATCGCATCAATAGCAAGAAGGTAGACAAACCAGCGAGGCCCGGGGTATTCCGGTAGTTTGTAAGCGAGTCCACCTTGCTTGCTCATGGCAGGCAGGCGGGCAGGCAGGTGGGCAGGCTAGGCTAGCAGGTTAGCATGCACAGGCGGATATTGCCACAAAGCAGGTTGGCAATCACCTGCAGTGCATTAAGCTGCTTCCTGACCGACCGGTACTGGTTGGAGGCGTGCCGGTGCGCACCGGCAGGGCTGCCCGCGGCGGCAGCAGGGGCGGCGACCAGCCTAGGGCGCTGCTGCACGCCTGGCGCCATGATGCATCCTCCCAACTCGAAACGCCGCCGCAGCTGGTGGGCGGGCTTGGCGGGGCGGGCGCCCGTGACAAACGCGGCCTGCCGGCAAGGGTGTGCCGGCATATGAGGCACACTCACGCATAGCATACTCTGCATGGTGCTCAAACTGTGGTTCTATATGGCGCAGGACCTTGCGTTTCGGGACGCACTGCAAATCCTGCCTGTCTGCCGCCAGCGCTGCGCCGTCAGCACCCACAGACCAGCGGCGTGCAGGGCGGACGCCACACCAACCCCGTCCCTGAATGCAACACTGCTTGCCAGTCGTCGCCCCACACGCCTGCACTTCAAGCCACCAGTTCCACACGCCCATGACAAGCAGCAGTCCTGTGAATATGTCACCGCCAAGGTAGGGGAGGAACGAGGGGTGGCCCGGCCTGGAATGTGCCTGGCCGGAATGCGCACGAGTTGAGCACACGCTAACACAAGCAGCGGCTGCCAGGTCCCGCTCTCAACCGCACGGCAACTGTTCAGGGCCCATCTCCTTCATGTCGCTTTGTGACACGATGCCTGGCGGACAGGTTGGCACAACCAACTGAATCACAACGGTTGCATGGGGCAGAAAACCGCGCAGCGCTCCGCCTCTTGTCCGGCCAGCATTCACGGTCGCAGCTGCCGCCGCCGACGCCAGCGGCACCAATCGTACAGGTCATTGATTCGGTGGCGCCGCTTCTGCTGTGAGCGGCCGATGCACATGCCGCTAGCGCTGACGCCGGTGCCAGACCTCCCTGCAACCACGGTTTGAAAGCACTCGCTGCCCGCCCTCCCTCCGTCCAACACCCTCCCCCACAGGTTGCCAGCGGCGGCCGCATGGACGCCCCTATCCTTTCCACCAGCCGCCCCCGCCATGTTCAACTTGAACCTCTTGGACAGCACCCGGCTCATGGCCCAAGGGCACTGCATCTTCTCCGCCCCCCCAGCCTCCGCCGATGCCTGGTTTGCAGTCCAGGCCCTGCCCTGCCCTGTGGGAATGGCAATTGCTGAGCACATGTTGGACGCTGTGAGTGACCTTGCCACCCTGGCACAGCTGCTGTCAACAGCGTGCAAAGCACAGGCGGGGACCGCCAGCCCTGCTGGCACAGCGACGTGCCCAGAGCGGGGGAATGCCTCACTTGGCACCAAGGGCTCCAACAGCAGCCACGGCAACGGCAAGATGGACGGCCAGCCACGCTGGGAGATGGCGCTGGATTGAACGGCAACAGCAGCGGGAGCGTGGCGGTGGCAGCAGAGGCAGGGGCGGGGGCAGGCGGGGCTGCAGACGGCCAGGCGCCCCTCTAGCCCTGCCAGCGCTGGCAGCGCAGCCTGAGTGCACTGAGTGAACTGAGTGGCCCTCATCCTCCCTGCTTTTGCTTGCGTTTGGGGCTTTACAGTATGTTTCTTACACAGACAGTGCAACAGTTGCAGCCCGGCTTGGAGCCCGGCTTGGAGCTGACCGCAAAAGAGGTGAGGGGCCACGTCTTCAGTCATGCAGCACAGGAGCATGTGCCTCACATTTACGTGTGGAGTTGCAACACGATGAACGCTAATCATAAGGATGCCGAAGGCGGCAGAGACGGGGGCAGGCAGCTCATGTGGTGGCGGTGGTGTGGTGATCAGACAAGCAGGCAGTGCTGCAAGGTGTTGATTCCCTGACAGCACATAAAGACTCAAGGCAAGGTATAATGTGCCTGGGAAGGGCGGACGGTCACATGGGGGAACTTATCTCGCTTACAAACATGACCAAGCTCCAAAGGGCGGAACCGAGGTACCATTTTGATCCGCTATAGCCTCTGAATATCGCGTAAGTACATAGCAATACATTAAAGTCAAACAACGTTGCGAGGAAAGACCTGAAAAGCGTTTTCCGGACAATGGCGGCCACCTTATCTTTCAGTCCTGTGTCCTGCTTGCCGGCCTGTGCGTCCACCTTGCGGTCCAGAGTGCCCACAGCAGCTGTCAGGGATGCCACGTCATCCTGCAGGGCAACAAGAAACAAGTTCGCATCAGCACAAGAAATGGCAGGCGGGCGGGCAGCAGCAGCTGGGGCAGCGAACCGGCCCCAGCGGCGGTGCGCCGCCCAGCAGCGTCTGGCCATCACCCCGCCCAGACGGCTCTTGAGCCAGCCTGCTAGCCCCAGCCAGACAGCATCAGC
>JTEE01000205.1:1339880-1350005 GCA_002896455.3 Chlorella sp. ArM0029B | reverse complement strand
GCACTGCCAGTTATGCTGCTTGCCATGCGCAGCCGTAGGCACTTGCCAGGACCTCCCCTTGGTTCACTGCTGCCGCCGCCGGCGGCGGCACCGCCGCCCCCTCCCTCACTTCCCCCGCCAACCCGCCCGCTCGGTTGTGGGCCTGTCTCACAGCCCGGCTTAGATAGAGAGAGAGAGAGAGAGAGAAACGCACTGGCTGCCTTCCTGCCTGCTGCCGCCAGCGCTGTGCCCTGTCAGCACCACACCAGCGGTGTCATTCTCACATTGTTAAAGGGGGGCCAGGCCATTTGCCACTCCCTCCCTCGCCCGTCGTGGCGACAAGTCACGCATATCTGCGTTCCTCTTCTTCTTCTTCTTCTTTGTTCCAGTGCAGGGCGACCCCACGTCAACCCCGCCTGTCTCCTGCAGGGCATATATGCTTCCCAAACATCAAGGCAGACACTTGGTGCTGTCTGCGCTGGTTGTCGTGAACGCAACACTGCTTGCCAGTCGTCGCCCCACACGCTAACCACCAGTGCCATTCTGCAGACGGCCAGGCGCCCCGCTAGCCCTGCCAGCGCTGGCAGCGCAGCCTGAGTGGTGAGCTGGCGGTCGCTTTCTGGCGCACCCTAGGGTCGACATTGTGCGCGACTCAGCACTGCTGCAGCTGCTGCTGCATTGGTGAGAGTTAGGGTTTGGGGTTTCCTAAAAACACAAATCTATAAACCCTAATGCCCTGCCCTGCCCTACAGCAGCCGCTGGCGCTGCCCCCTGCTGCTGCCTCCCTTTTGTGCTGCCTGGGGCTGTGGCTCCCTCCCTTGACCCCGCCTGCGCCTTGTGCGGCCGCTGCCTCTGCCGTCCCAGCTCTTGGGTTTCGGTTTCAGCACTCACCCCCCATGTGTTGTAACATTTGCTGCTGCCAACCTGCTTGTCCGTCCTGTTGGTGGGTGCAGGGCTCTGCCCGATAGGAGCAGGGTTTGGTCTACCGCATCTGCCTCATCTTTACAGGGCCAAAGTGGGGGTGTGTGGTGGCAGAGGCGGGAGCAGGCAGCTGTTGTGGGCGGTGGTGGCGTGGAAGAATCAGCCAAGCAGGCAGTGTACCATGCGATGGGTTGCCAGAATAACGTGAAAAGGCGGCATGAGAGTACCACGAAGCATGAACCGAAGGCTACCAATCAAAGTACCAGCAAAAATTGAAGATAAAACTCAAGAGAAACAAGACGGCGGTGAGTTCATACCAGAGCTGCACCTCAGGCCCCCCAAAAGCGAGCACGGCACATGCTCCCGCAAGTATGCCATTGACCGTCGACAAGCAATTCATCGTAAAATAACTCTGAGACACCCGAATCAACCCTTCCAAATGCTCTGGGTCTTGCTTGCCGGCCGGTGCGTCCAGCTGCCGGCTGAGTTGGCCCACAGCCGCTGTCAGGGATGCCATGTCGTCCTGCCAGGCAAAAAGAGACAAGCTCACATCAGCGTAACAAGTGGCAGATTTGGCGGCAACTTGAGAGGGTCATGTATGCACAGAATTGGCAAGCGGGAGGGCGGGCAGGCGGGCGGGCGGGCAGGCAGGCAGGCAGGCAGGCANCGGGCGGGCGGGCAGGCAGGCAGGCGGGCATGCTAGGCAGGCAGGCAGGCAGACAGTCAGGTAAGGCAGGTATGAGGACAGCTTTCTGCCCAAAGCAGGTTGCAGCAACTCATTCACCTGCAGTGCTCCAATCTGCAGCATGACCGACCGGTACTGGTTGGAGGCGCCAGTGCCGGAGCCGTCGCCGCTGCCGGCAGCAGGGGCGGCGGCCAGCCTAGGGCGCTGCACGCCTGGCGCCACGATGCTTCTTCTCAACTCGCAACGCTGCCGCAGCTGGTGGGCGGGCTTGGCGGGGCGGGCGCCCGTGACAAACGCGGCCTGCCGGGGCACGAGTGCGCCGGCATGAGGCACACTCACGCATAGCATAAGCTGCATGATGCTCAACTTTGGTGCTAAAAAGCGCAGGACCCTGCGTTTCGGGTACGCAGTGGCTGCCTTCCTGCCTGCTGCCGCCAGCGCTGTGCCCTGTCAGCACCACACCGGCGGTGTCATTCTCACATTGTTCCAGTGCAGGGCGCGGGCACAACCGCAAAACGGCTGCCACCTGTCGGAGCCCGCGGCTCCCTCCCCGCCGCAGTGTTCCGCTTCCGCCTTCTCACGAAGCTTCCAATGGGCATTCGAAACATGTCTTATAGGGCAGAACTTCCATCCCCGCCCGAATGGCACCGAGCAGTTTTTCTCTGCCCCAGGCGCCGCTAAACGCGCGCCTGAGTAGCCAAAACTGCTTATTATGGAGTATGGAAGAGATCATATAACGCGGATTTGAGAAAGGTGCGAAATCGACGATGCGAGTGTCGATCTAGGGAGGCCCGACGCCAGCCTGTGACATCGCGCCCCGTCAGATGACATGGCACGTTGCACCAACAAGCTGCACAGACATGCACGGAGCCCGCAGAGGACCAGCACACTGATGCAGACACTGTGCGGTAATCTGCGAGGCTTGCCCTCAAAGCAACACTGCTGGCCAGCCGTTAACGTTGTCCCACCCACTGCGGCCACCAGCTCCATGCAGTCACATGCATTTTTGGCGGCAACGGCCCGCAAAGCTCTATTTCAGGATGCAGAGACGCACCGCAGAGAAATGGAAGCAGCAGAGGGCAGGGACTCCAGCGACGCTCCCGTCTTCCAACTGCCAGCCGGCGGTGCTGCACCTCCGCCACAGACGCACCCAACGAGCTATTTGCCTGCACTGGCAGTCCGACCTGAGTGGGCGCCTAGAGGAGTTGGGTCCCTGCCACGTCAACAGGCATGTGCTCCATTCACGCCTGTACATGCCCACCCACCCCAGCTGCCTTTCACCCAAACCGCTCGCTGTGCAACCCACCCACCCTGCAGGCGGCGCGTAATTCTCCGATGTAACCACTGGCCCGTCTTGCCGCCGCCACGCCACAGTCAACCAACGCTTGCTGCGTGCCGTGCACATGTGGCAGAGTCGAGGCTGCTAGTCTAGTCTGGTCGTCACAGCTTGTCACATCCCCTGAAAGAGGCTTCAGCTTCAGGAAGAACCAGTTCGTGAGAGGTCGACGTGGCATGCACCACAAGGCCCTGAAAGGCTGCCCATGAGCACGCTGCAACAGCTTGTTAGTGTGCAGAGCTTCCACTACTGAGGTCAGCATCTAAGGCATGCCGCGGTGCCGCAGCACGACCCCCTCGCCAGGCTTCAGAATTATGACACAAAGCCTAGGCACAGGCGCATCTGCCTCGTCTTTACACACGGTCAAAGTGAGTGTGCGATGGCAGAGGCGGGAGCGGGCAGCTGCTGTGGGCTTGCTGTGGCGTGCGAAGATCAGCCAAGGAGGCAGTGTATCAGGCGGTGGGTTGACTAAACCACGCAGAAAGAGAGGCGGCAATCTTGAGTAACACGAAGCGGGGAAACGCCGCCTACCGCAAATCCTTGTATGATATGTAGCTCAAGTAAACATTGCAGATACAAGTGAATAAACACAAGCAGGCATTGAAGGCATACAACGAATCCACATCAGGCCCCCCAAAAGCGGACACAGCACTTCGACCAGCAAGTACGCCACTGGACATTGCCATGCAATGATATACAAACATCTTCCGGGACACCCGAATCAAACCATCCAAATGCTTTGGGTTTTGCTTGCCAGCCGGTGCGTCCATCTGCCGGCTGAGCTGGCCCACAGCCGCGGTCACGGACGCCACATCATCCTGCCAGGCAAGAAGAGACAAGCTCACATCAGCGCAGGAACTGGCACTTTCGGCGACAATCTGGTGAGGTCGTCTGTGCACAGTCTCGGCAGCGGGGCAGAGAGGCAGGCAGGCAGGCAGGCAGAGGGCAGGCAGGCGGGAGGCAGGCAGGGGCCAGGCAGGCGGGCAGGCAGGCAGGCAGGCAGGCAAGCAGGGGGCAGACAGGCCGGCAGGTTATGCAGGCAGGTGTGAGGGCAGCTTTGCTCCACAAAGCAGGTCGCAGCAACTCAGTCACCTGCAGTGCTCCAAGCTGCTTCATGACCGAACGGTCCTGGTCGGAGGCATCGGAGCCGTCGCCGCTGCTGGCAGCAGCGGCGGTGGCCAGTCTAGGGCGCTGCTGCACGCGTGGCGCCATGATGCTCCCGCCCAGCTCGTAACGCCTCCGCAGCTGGTGGGCGGGCTTGGCGGGGCGGACGAACGCGGCCTGCCGGGCGCCGGCATGAAGCACACTCGCGCATAGCATACTCTGCATAATGCTCAACCGTGGTTCTATAAAGCACGGCACCTTGCGGTCTCGCGTCGGAAACGGGGCAATTCTGCCTGCTGCCGCCGCGCTGCGCTACGCCCCGTCGCGACAAGCGGCGGGGTCGACTTCCCTTGTGCGGCGGCCCCACATCGCCCCGTCTGTCCTTCTCGTTTTAGTGATGCCGCACGACAAGCAAGGATTTCGCCACGGGGCACCAGCAAGTTGGGAAAGTGACAGACACTTGGTGGCGTCTGCGCTGCTTGCACTGAATGCAACACACCCACGATTCGGCCACTAATTCCCATGGCACGCCCACGTTCAGCAGCCCTGATGTGCTAGTTAATGGCTTCAGGGTGCAAGGGAGGAAGAGAAACGTCTTTCTGAATTGAGCACACGCTAACACAAGCAGCGACCGCCAGGTCATCCTTTCAAAAGCCGAGCAAACGCTCATGGCCCGTCTCCTTCCGTTCGCTTCCTGACACGATGCCTGGCGGGAAGGTTGACATAACCACCTGGTTCACAACGGTTTCACAACGGTTGCATGGGGCAGAAAACTCCGCAGCGCTCCGCCTCTCGTCCGGCCAGCCGCCGCCACTGATGCGCACCCCCGGTGCTACTTCCCCCTCCCCGCCGTTTGCCGCTTGTGGTGCTCCTCCAAGAGTTGCTCCAGGCTGACTGTGGCCCAGCCCTGCTCCCCTCCCAGCTGCGCCTTCACAACGTGCCGCACATTGTCCACCACGCAGCTCACCAGGCCAAAGCCGTACATCTGCAGAGGAGAAGCAGGGAAATGCACACCGTTCGGTGAGTGCAAAGTTAAGGGTTGTCGGTGACATGAAGATGCCGCATGTTGCCTGCCAGGCAGCTTGACAGGTGAAGCCGCACATGTGAGGGGAGTGGCTTTAGGCGGTGCTGATGGTGAATCATCGCTGATGAGCATGCACCACATGGCGCCTGCTGTGCCACGCTGCGCTGTGCCGACCCGTGGCAGGCTGATGCAGCCAGCAGGCAGCGGTGCACAACAAGGCAGCTCCCACCAGCTGCCACCTGACAGCCATACCTCTGCGCATCACTGACAGCCCAGCCCTCCCCTCAGCACACTGCTGTTACTGTGCGAGTCAGGCTCCTTAGCGCCGCACCTGCAGCCCCTCGTGGGTGCGCCCTGGCTTGGGCATGAAGGTGACGCCCGCCTCCTCGCTGTACTGCTCCACCAGCTGCAGTACAGAGGGACCGTGGTACAGCAGTACACATGGCGTGTGAGCATGGGCATGAAGGTGACGCCCGCCTCCTCGCTGTACTGCTCCACAAGCTGCAGTACAGAGGGACAGCGGTACAGCAGTACACATGCGTGAGAGCATGGGCATGAAGGTGACGCCTGCCTCCTCGCTGTACTGCTCCACAAGCTGCAGTACCGAGGGACCACGGTACAGCAGTACAACAGCGTGAGCGGGGGCAAAAAATGGCCCCTGCATACCGCCCCTGCCGAGGTTCCACCTTTTGGCCCATCAGGCATGCATGCTGCTAAAAGTGCACCCCACAGATTGGTTCTGGTTTGCTGCATGCGCCCCCAGCATCCCTGCCAACGCCCTGGCCCCCGTGAGTGTGCCCACACACCCGCCTCAGGGAGAGCCGCCCATGCCCCTTAACGTGCTCTGACACCGGTACACCGCTCACATGCCCCTTAACGTGCTCTGACACCGGTATACCGCTCACATGCCCTTAACGTGCTCTGCCACCGGTACACCGCTCAGGTACTGGTTTGTTGCATGCGCCCCAACAGTCTCGCAAACTCCACCCACCCCTGACAACGCCCTGCCCCCCTGCACATCCACCTTAAGAATCCCTGCCAAAGCCCACCCACCTGCCGCAGGGTGAGGTCGGATGCATCGTAGTGTGATGCGCCGGCTCCGTAGCCGCCCGCCCCCGCTGCCGCTGCCGCTGGCTGGGGTGGCGGGGGAGCGGACCAGGAGGAGGGGGGAGGCCCGCCGTCCACAGAGGAGTTCATCATATTGAGTGCGGCGCTCATCTGGCAGGGATTGGCAGGGAAAAAGTCAGGGGGACAAGGGGAGTGGGGGCAGTGAGCGATGGGAAGTGGAAACTGTATGGGGCCGTCCACTGAGGAGCTCATCATGTTGAGGGCGGCGCTCATCTGCAGGGAAGAAAGGGGGAGGGGCCAAGGGGAGGCAGTGAGTGATAGGAGATGAAATTGCACGGGGCTGTCTACTGATCAACTGAATGCAGTCATGTTGAGAACGGCGCTCATCTGGCAGGGAGGAAGACGGGAGGGGGAAGCAAGTGGAGGCACTGAGTGATGGGAGGTGGGAGGTGAATGAATGCACGTGTGCACTGATGAACTGAATGCGATGAGATTGAGGGCAGCTGTCCCAGCGGCTCCTCCCACTCTGCTGGCTGGCTCACACAAGCTGCCACCTGTCCGACACATCGGGTATGTGACCAAACAATGCGCAAGCAGTCTTGTCAATATCAAAACCAGAGCAGGTGGGCACAAGCAAGCAGAGGGCGAGAAGGGTGGTGCCCCACCTGCGCCCGCATGCGCTCCTAATCCAGCAGGTCATCCCAGCCTGGGGGCTGGTGCACGCGTGCTGCCACCCCTCCCACATAGGCACACAACACGTGTTCAGCAGGTGACCAACCCAGCGCAAGCAGTCCAACCAGAGCAGGTGGGCTTAAGCATAGCAAGAGGCGTGAGCAGGGTGCTGCCCCACCTGCGCCCGTATGCGCTCCTGGTCCAGCAGGTCCTGAGGGAACACAGACTTCCAGCCCAGGTACCTGCAGGGAGACGAGGGGGCACATAGGGAGAGGAGGAGGCACAGAGGGAGATGAGGGGGCGCGCACACCGAAGTGGGGGTGGGGGTAAGTGGTGGGGTGGGGACGCACGCAGTGCAAGGAGCAAGCAGGGCCAGGGGCAGAGCAGGGAGAGGGGGAGGGCACACAGAGCACACTGGACCAGGGGTAGAGTGAGAGAGACGCTGGGTGTGTAGGAGACGGCAGTGCAAAGGTGTCGAGCAGGCAAGCAGGCGGGGTGCTGGTTAAGCGCCAAGCATCACACCCACAGAACGCGTGTAAATTGTAACCCACCCCCCTTGCCCAACCTTTGCTTCCACCCACACCCGCGTTAAACAACCCTGTGCCCGACCCCGCCCACCACGGCCTCTCATATGTGAAACCTATGAGGTGCACTTCGTTCACCATGGGGTGACCTCGTGGTAAGTTGGGCTGTTGGAAGGCACGCCCCCCACAGGCCACACACCGTCCGCCCGAAACCAAACAGCTCTTACCTTGCCCGCCCCATCTGTCTGCAACCCCTTGCCAGCATGCCACCCCCTCTAGCGCCCAGGCCAACCCACCCCACCCCTTTCGAGAGAAGAAAGCAAGAGAAAGAAGGCAAGCCCTCAAGATTGGGGGGCCTCTTGAGTAAACAGGATACCAACAGAAAGACGTAACAAAAAACAAGCCCTAACCATCGGGTGACCTCATCATGCTGAGGGCGTATTCAAACCCACCCCACCCCTTATGGAAGAAGCATGAAATGAAAGAAGGCAAGCCCTCACCATCGGGTGACTTCGTCGTAGTTTGGGCTGTTGGACAGCCAGTGGCGCAGCACGGCGTGCCACTTGGGGAAGAAGTATTGCTCGAACAGGGAGGCCATCTGCGGGGGGGGGAGGGAGGAGGCAGGTTGGGGAGGCAGGGAAGTGGGTGGGCTGGTCCAAACCTCACAGAAAGAGGACATGGGGTGAAGACGTATTGCTCGAACACGGAGGCCATCGGCGGGGCCGGAGGGAGGAAGGCAGGGATGTCAGTTTGCAAGCCAAGGTCCCACAAATGGGCCACTCGACAAGATACAAAAACTTGTCAGAGGGCATGGCTGCCTGCTACGGAAGGTGGGGCAGGCCAGCCAGTGTGCTAGCTCCGTCATGGCCCCTCCGCGCGCACCCAACCGGGGCTGCTCACCTGGCTCGGGGCCATCACGTCCTGCCACGTCAGCACCCTGTGCAGCAAACAGTGTGCCTATGACGGCCGCTCCCTACCGAACCCAGCCAGCCACCCCACCTGGCTTGGGGCCATCACGTCCTGCCACGTCAGCACCCAGTTCAGCGGGTCCAGCTCCTGGTGCACCGGGTTGATCACCAGCTCCTGCAGGGCGTAGGCCAGCTTGGGCACCACGGAGCGGGCCAGCAGGGACTCCCAGTCCTTGCGGTCAAAAACCTGGGGGAGGGGTGGGGCGGGGAGGTGAAACTTGTGGTCTTGTTTAGGCTGGGCTGAGATGTTTTCGCTTGTCAGTGTTTTGTTTCGGGCAGGGCAGGGACTCCCAGTGCTTGCGGTCAAACACCTGGGGGAGGGGTGGGGTGTTTGGGAGTTTAGGGGTTGAAAGTTTAGGGTTTGGGTTCCCCCCCCACCCAAACACGTGGCGTCATCCTGGGGAGGGGTGGGTTGGGATGCGTTGGAGAACGTGTGTGTGTGTAGGGGAGTGTAGTGGGATTGTGTTGGTTCGAGCAGGCCGCTTTGTGTTCGCCATGGTGCTGGACCATCGGCAAGTGCCCTGCTCCTCGCCCATCAACCCAAACCAACAAGCCACCCTTCCTCCCACCCATCCTCCTCCCTCCATTCCAGCATGACTCCACTCCGCCCTCCTTCCTGCCCTGCCCACCACAAGCCCCCGGCTGCCCCACCTTGTGCCAGGGCGCCAGGATGACGTGCGCGCTTTGGTCGGAGGGGTGCCAGGCTTGCAGGGCGGAGGCAAACTTGAAGCGGATGACGGGCCACAGCTCGGCCATCTGGGTGCCCAGGAAGGGCTGCAGTAAAAAGGGGCAATGGAGGGGCTCCAGGTTTTCAATATAAACGGAGATGTAACGTATAGGCAACTGGAAGCGGGTGACGGGCCAATGGTCCGCCATCTGGGTGCCCAGGAAGGGCTGCCGTCAGGTGAGGGGAACACATGCCAGCACAAATGTTAGATTGGATGAAATGTAGAGGCAAACGGAAGCAGATAAATGGGAAACAGCTCCGCCGGTTGGGTGCCCAGGAAGGGCTGCAGCCGAGTGGGGCAGAGAACCTACACGCCAGCCTCAATGGCAGTCAGGGAAATGAAGCACAGACAACCTTGGATGAACAAAGGAGAGGCAGGGGAGTGCATTGAGTTCTGCGTGACTGTGTCAAATCCACCAATATGCAGTTGTGTCAAATTTTACCAGTGAGCGCAGGAGGCCCCACGCACCAGCCGGTGTGCACGCACGTGCGAAGGGCCAGGCCGTCTGGGGCCCAGCCCCGCTGGCCACCACTGCAAGCTCAGCCCAACAACAACAACAACATATAGTGCCACCCCAGGACTGCACCCCACCCCCCACCCACCAGCCAGGGGTGCACCCATGTGTGCAGTGCCACCGGGTCCCGCAGCGGGTCCCATGCCTGTACCGCCAGGTGCATGCGGGGCAGTACAAGTGACTCCATGATGTACCGCAGCGCAGGACCGGGCAGCAGCGGCTCCCACGCCTCGATGAAGCGCTCCAGGCGGGCAGCATCCCTGCTGGCATTGAATGAAAGACATTGCAGTTCATGCTATCTTTTATAATGTGCAACTTTGTTGAAGCCAATGCTACTCCTAGAAACACAAGCCCAGCTAAGGGAACTAAAACGTCGAGGACAAATGGGAGGGACGGGAGTGAGGGGGTGGCAATGGGGGCGGGTCAGGGCCGGGTGATGGCTGCTCACGCCTCGAGTGTGTTGACATCAGTAAATGTTGTTGCTGCAAATTTACTGAAATCCTGAAGCAAGCAAGCAAGCAAGCAAGCAAGCAAGCAAGCAAGCAAGCAAGCAAGCAAGCAAGCAAGCAAGCAAGCAAGCAAGCAAGCAAGCAAGCAAGCAA
>JTEE01000205.1:1293189-1334566 GCA_002896455.3 Chlorella sp. ArM0029B | reverse complement strand
TCCCTGCCCAGTCCCCCGCCCTCGCTCCACCCCATCTTTGCCAGCAGCTTGGCTCCAATGCCCTTTGTATGGACCTCAAACTTTCCGAGGTCCTTGGCCCCAGTCGCCGCATTGCTCTTGGCACGCACCACCTTGGCCGCCTGCTCGCTCTGCTTGCGCCGCTGCTCCGCGGCTGCCTGGATGCGCCGCCCAAAGGCAGTGGGCAGCAACACCTCTTCCTCCTCCTCCTCCTCAGACTCTTGAGCCAGGGTGGCGTGGCCCTTAGCAAAGCCCTGGCCGCCGCCGCCGCCGCTGCCGCCGCCAGCAGCAGTGCCACCGGAGAAGCCCAGGCCACCGCCGCCGCCACCACCGCCGCCGCTTTTACCGCCAGCGGCTGCAAAGCCCAGACCACCGCCGCCGCCGCCGCCGGCAGCAGCTGAAAATCCCAGACCGCCGCCGCCGCCAGCGCCCGCGGCTGCAAAGCCCAGGCCAGAGGCAGCACCCACACCGGCGCCTGCTCCGGCAGCTGCAAAACCCAGGCCAGAGCCAGCGCCGCTGCCAGAACCGATGCCGCCACGCTGTGGCTGCTCTGCGGGCCCCTCTGCCGGCCCCTGCTCTGGCTGGTCCCCCTCCTGGGGCTCATGCTGCACCACGCCGCCTCCCACAAAGCTGACAGGCTTGGTGTAATCGGCTGCACGCGAGCCACCGCCGCCGCCGCGCCCCCGCCGCTTCTCATACTCGTCATCTGCAGGGCGCCCAGGGGATCAAGGACGGGGTGGCAGGGCGTGGAGGCAGTTGGGGGCAGGAGGCGCAGGTGCCCCAGCCACTCACACGCTGCATATCCGAGCCGCAACATCCCAAAATCCCAGATGCAATGCCTGGCGGCCAATCAAGCATCCAACGCACCGCTTGCGACCCACCGAGCTTGCAGCACCACGCTTTGAAAGGCAGGACAGGATGAGCGAGGCAGTACAACAGGTCCTCACCCGAGTCGTCGGCAAAAATGCCATACAGCTGGTCCTCCTTGGTCTGCACCCGCTTCTGCTTCTTGCCTCTGCACGAGTGGCCAGGTTTGGAACAAATCTTGGAAGGCGCCGTGGCCCCGCCCACAGCATGAACAAGACGGCGACGATAACACAAGCGGAGGTGCTGCAGGGGACGGCTATAGCAGCTCCGTGATGTGCCCAGCACCCGCCTGGCCCACCCGCCTGGCCCCGCTCACTTGTGGAAAAACTCGCCGCCTATGAACTCCCCACCCTCGAAGTCGGCATCCATATCCAGCTTATCCATGTGCTGGTCGTCGTCATCGTGCAGGTGCGCCATCGCGAAGGGCGAGGCGCTCGTGCCTACTGATGGCGCCGGCTGCCGCCGCCGCCGCTACCTGCCGCCGCCTGCTGCCCACCCTGCAGGGGGCTTGTGGTGCTGAGAGCTGAAGCTGAAACCGATCGCCGAGCGTTGCAGATCGCTGGAATAGCCGGGTGCTTGCCGCCGTGCGCTCAGGCTGGAGCGCCGTTCACCAGCGGCGCGGTGGCAGAGCGGGGCAGAGTGTGCGATGCTCTACCGAGCCTACGACCATTCGGTGTCAATAATGCAGCTGCAAAAGGTTTTCGAGCAGGCCTCGAGTCCAGCGGAAGAAGGAAGACGCACATGGCTTCTCGTCTGACGCTGTCACCCTCCGCTGCGCAGCTACGGCATTGCCTCCAACCGATTCTATTCATCTCACGCAACAGCAGCTGTGCGCGGGGAGCCGAACTCAAAAAATGGACCGTGGGCAGGTTTTTGGCTGCTGAGACGGGCGTCACAATGCTGGGACGCTTCTTGGGGTCGGACCTTGCGGCCGTGGCGCTCCGCGCGCTCGGCAGGCTGCGGGTGGGTTAGGCGGTGGTGCGCCAGACGCGTAGCTGTGGCGAGCAGGCTATGCCCCAGTGGCGGCAAAGTGTAACTTGCGATGCGGCCCAGCTGGTATCCGCTAGGCTGCTGCCAGCAGCAGCGCAGGCGGTGCCGCCGACGCGGCCGCTTGCTGGCCGCCCACCTCCCGTGCTTTGCTGGCACGACCATACTGGTGCCTCCCTCTTCCCTGTCCCTGCCAGCAGAATAAGGAGGACCTGGATGCAGACGAGGAATATGCAGTGGAGCGGCTCGTCAGCTGGCTGTCACGGGTTGGCGGCGCTGACCCGGTGCTTGACGAGGTGCTTGATGAGACGCAGCGGGAGTTCCTTCTCAGCTACCGCCTGCCAGAGTTAGAGGCTGCAGCAGACAGCATACCAGGGCGCGCACAGCTACGCTCGCGGCAGTACATCCTGCCGGAACGCAGCATGCGCACCACCTCGGCAGCGGCGGCGCTCAACAACACCGGCGGCAGCACCGGCAGCGCGCCCACTGCGGACAGCTCAGGCGGGTCGTGCATGTGCGACGCCCCCAGCCGAGCGATCAGTGAGGAGGCAGACGCACGGGCAGACCCAGATCTGCAGGAGCAGCTGCGCTTGGTGAGCCGCGCGGTGGTGTGAGGGCGGATGACAGCGGGGGCTGCACTCTTCACAACAGGCTGTCTGCCGGTGTGCTGGCTGCCATTGGCAAGCTCGGGCCGCTGCCGCTGCTGGGCTGCTGCTGCCGTGCCTGTCTGCAGGCATCAAAGGTGCACCCAGGCATTGCAGGTGCCATCTCCAGCGTGCCATGCGCTGCCCCCCCACTGGTTGTTTATTCCTGACCGAGAAGCATCTCTGCTTGCCACGGCCTGCAGCTGGAGGATTGGGAGTCGTTTGACGTCTTCCGCTTGTTGCAGCTCACCGAGGGGCGGCCGCTGCAGGCGGTGGTGCTGTGGCTGCTGCGCAAGCGGGGGCTGATCAGCCGGCTGGGGCTGCCAGAGGACAAGCTGTGCAGCTTTCTGGCGGACGTGGAGGAGGCGTACCACCCGCACAACGCTTACCACAACAGCGCGCATGCAGCAGATGTCACGCAGGTGGGGCGGTTTATACGAGTGGGCTGCTGTGGCATGAAGATGGGGCTGTTGGGGCATGGAGGGGTCCGTTGGGGCATGAGGGTGGGGCTGTTGGGGCATTGGGGTGGGGCTGTTGGGGCATTGGGGTGGCGCTGTTGGGGCATTGGGGTGGCGCTGTTGGGGCATTGGGGTGGGGCTGTTGGGGCTTGGAGGTGGGGCTGTCGGGGCATGGAGGTTTCAGTTGGCGCCGTGTGGGCTCCGCTCTGGCAAACACGGGGTCATGGAGGGGAGGGAGAGGGATGGGGGATGCCGCCGGGAGCAGCTGCTGCTCTGAGCCACCCCTGGCCAGTTTTGCAGATACATGCCATGGGCTGGCTCAACCTACAAGGGCACATGTGCACGCTGGCATGCCGTGTGCCAGCCTGCCACACACACCACTGCTGCCATCACATCCGCCCTGGCCATCCCCGGCATCACACCACCACACACTACTTTTGCTTTATGTACAAGACATGGTGGCTCACCCAACACATCCACACATGCTTGCAGGCGCTTGGAGCCATCCTTGCGTACGACCGCTTTGCCACGCAGCTGAGCGACTTGGAGCAGCTTGCGGTGATCCTGGCGGCAGCCATTCATGATGTGGGGCACCCCGGGGTCAGCAACGACTTCCTCATACGCACGCAATCCGAGGTGGGGCCGCCTGGCGGGGCACGGCGGGGGCGTGCCGGGAGCAGGGAGGCGAGGGTGCAGGCAGGCGCAGGATGGGGGGAAGACGAGAAAGGCCAGATGGGTGTGACAACATGTGTTGCTTTGTGCTAGCGAGCAGGCAGGTGGGAGGCTTGGGCGTTTGTGTGTGACCACGGGCCTCAGCGCCTTGTGCCACAGCGCCAACCGCTCTCTGCTCTAGCTGCATCCAGCCCCCTCTGCCCCCTCACCCCATCCTGTCAACCCCTCCCGTTCTGCTCCCCCCTGGTTCTTCTCCCAGGCAGCGGTGGCCTACAACGACCAGTCAATCAACGAGAACATGCACGCTGCTGCAGGCTTCAAGCTGCTGGCCAAGAAGGAAAACAACTTCCTGAGCAGGTGGGGGCTCAACTGCCTGGGGAATAGGGTTGTGAAGAGGGTTGTAGGAAGAAACACACAGGATCGTGCTGAGCAGCGAGCTGAGGGCAGGCACCTGGGACAGCGTGGCTCGCCTCTGCCTTTGTTCATGCGCCTCTCGCCTTCCCCCAACAGCACACTCCCCGCCCCCCCGACCCCACCTTCCGTACAGGCTTCCCGCCGATGATTTGTTCGCATTCCTGCATTGCCTCAGCAGCACACTTTCCTACCCCCCGCCCCCGCCCCCTGCACAGGCTGCCCGCCGAGGACTTCCGCACCGTGCGCCGCCTGGTCATCCGCATCATCCTGTCCACAGACATGGCACGGCACCACGACAGCGTGGAGGACTTCACCGCATCGCTGCGCCTGTGGGGGCCAGACCTGCGCGCATGGGCGCCAGACAAGCGCGTGGTGGCTCTGCAGGTGGGCCGGGCGGGGGGTGGATTGCGCGCTGCAAGGGTGGTTGAAAGCTGCAATGTGCTGCCTTGCTCAGACGGCATGTGGTGGGCCCAGCGGAGGTGCCCTTGTCAAACGTCCGAGCGGCTCACTCCTGCCACAACCTCCAAGGGTGTAACATGTTGTGTGGTGTTACTGGTGGGTCGTGTGCTGTAGAACTTGTGCCACCGCACCTAGTGCTGTCACTGCTCCTATTGGCTCCCCATCACTTTGTATGCCACCCTGTGTGCCCCACTTCACCCGTGTATGCCCCACCCCTTTGTAACCCCACACCTGTGCACCCCACCCCGCAGCTGCTGGTGCACGCCGCCGACATCTCCAACCCCGCCCGCCCGCTGCGCTTCTCATCCCAGTGGGGACGCAAAGTGCACGAAGAGTTCTTTGCGCAAGGTGGGTGGGTGGGCAGCAAACAGGGGCATGTGTGGGCGGGGACTCGGCAAAGGCGGACAGTGGGCGCAGCCAGCCTCGGTCCGACAGCCAGAGCTTGATGCAGCCCCCCTGCTGCACCGCCGTTGATGATCTACCGGCAGTGCCTGCTTGCAGCCTTGCACTCGCTTGCCCGCCTGCCGGCTGGGCCGCCGTGTGCTTTCGCGCTCGCCTGCCTGCCTGCGCTGGCTGTGCTGCTGTTGCTTGCTGGGACGATGCATCTGCGGTACACCTTTGTGTTGCTGCAGCGCAGTAAAACTGAATGGATGAATGGATGCTGCTGCTGTCTGTGTGCAGGCGACAAGGAGGCGGCGCTGGGGTTGCCCGTCTCCGCCATCTGCGACCGCCGCCGGGCGTCGGTGCCCCAGAGCCAGCTCACGTTTGTGGAGTACGTGGTCAAGCCATGCTTCAGGTGAATAGGAACGGGTGCTCTGTGGCGTTGTTAGTTAGTTCGTTACATTTAATGTCTATCTGGAGCCAGGAACGGTCTCACGAGACAGGAGATGTGTCGTGGTGATTGAGGCGTGTTGTGTTGACACTCCTGTGGGCTGTGAGGCGCACCAATCCGGCCCTTGTTGTTGTGGCATTGTGAATCAGTTTCCAGGTGGGGCCGGTGCTCTGCGGCCTTGTGTTGGCACTGCTTTGGGCTGGGAGGGGGCGCTCCATTGTGACTCTTTTGAAGGGGGTGTATTGGCATGGTGAAGCCCTGCCTGACCTGGGGTCACAGGTGTAAAGGCCGAGACGTGGGCTGGGCATTGGGTGGGCAATTGTGCAGCCCCCGACAGCCTGCAACGCGAGCCCTGGCCCTGCCTTACCACCCCGCCCTGGCTCCCTCCCACCACCCCTCCCATGCAGCGCGCTGGGTGAGCTGGCACCCAAGTTTGTTTCGCGGGTGCAGCCCCACATAGACGCAGCTCTGCACTACTGGCAGGAGCAGCAGGCGGTGGTGCAGCAGGCGGAGCAGCAGGCGGCGCAGCAGGCAGAGCATGAGGCGGGCGAGTGTGCAGCAGCGCCAGCGCAGCAGGCGGCGGAGGCCACGCATGAGGCGCAGCAGCAGCAGCAGCAGCAGCCGCAGCAGCAGGCAGAGCGTCATCTTTCACACCAGGTGCAGCAGCCCGCGGCAGCAGCGGCGGGAGCGGCGGCCGACCGCCCAGCCGTGGGCTGCTCAGCAGCCGGCGTGCTTTGACCAAGTCGGTGCCTCGGCGGCATCTAGACCCCACCCATGCAGCTTCCCTTACTGCGTCTCTTTCAGGTCTTGTGGCTGCTTTTCTTCCAACCTGCTCCAACTTCGTGACCCAATCCTTTTTTCGCACCCCCCCGCCAGTTTTGGGGCTTGTTGTTGCAGGCGTGGAGGGTGCGAGGCTCATGGCAGCTCGTTCCCTCGACGTTCCATTGCCTGCCGTCCCCTCAATCTACCTCCGCCCACTCGTTGCTCTTGAGCCCGCCCGGCTTCGTTGATCTTCCCAGTTGCCCAGTTGACATTGCGCCCCGCCCAACGGCCCCCTGTTCCTCATCTCCCTCCCCCAACTTGCTCCTTGCCCCGCTCTCCCCTATGCACCGTCACACTCTGTTCGCACACCCATTCGTGCACCCCCCCAACTCTCGCAAGCAGCCTGCTCTTTGACCGACCTGTACCACACTCACCCGCATCTGACTTCACCTGCACTCTGCATCTACTGGCTCGACTGTCGGCTGCCTATGCCGCGTTGCACACTGTGTAAGCGCAGCGGCACTCAGGACAGCACCTCACAGCACCTGGGCCGTTAAATTAACTGCATTCGACTGCCGTCCGAATTCCAGCGGCCATTTCCTGCCAGCCTGGCAATGCTCGGCTGATCAAGCTGGTAGGCAAGATTTGGGCAACGTGGCTTGCTACAAGTGCTTGCTACCTGGTAGTGTTACAAGAGGCCCGGTCCGTGGCAGTGCAGCACAGTAGCTGCAGTGCAGAGCTGCAGTACAGTAGTAGGTACGTCGGGACGATAGCACACTCGTGTGTGCTCATTCAGAGGAGGTACAACACCACCAACAACACCAACCGGATTCTGGGGAGCCGAGATGGGACAAAACGTAAGTGCAGCAACATGGCCAGGTGGCCTCAAGGAGGTGACGTCATCAAAACACGCGGTCAGCACTGTGAATTCAGTGAAACAACAGAAAGGTAGGCATTAGCTTACCCTGGGGGCCAAGGAGGCACAACTGGGCAAGGCAGCCTGGGCTGCCGCCCACCCTGCACCCGTCTTTCTTGATATGGTATACAAACTGCCACCCCATTGCAGCAGATGCTGCTCAAATCAGGGCTCACGCCCTAGCCACCTCGGCGGCGGTGCCTGCCTCCCCAGCCGGGCCGCCCTGCTGCCCCGCATCCCCAGCCTGCTGCGCCTGCGCCTGCAAGGCGGCCACCGCCCCCTGCAGCTGCTGCCGCTGGTGGCGCTCATGCACGAGGGCGGCACCCAGCTGCTGCGCCATACCCGCCTGCTCCTTCTGGCTGCCCCACAGCCGGGTGAGCTCCTGGCGCAGAGAAGCATTCTCCTTGCTCAGGTGCTGAGTCTGTTGCGGTGCATCGGTGGCGGCCTGCGGGCGTGTGGGGCGGCGCAGGTCGAATGGACGACTGGTGAGGGAACGGCAGAGAAGTCGCAAGTTCAGGCAGAGCCCCTTCAAGCAAAGCCAGCCCAGAGGCACCTTCACGTGGCAAGATCTGATGTCAGGCCGCATGACCAATGCGTCAAATACTGCTGTCATCATGCCTTGAGCCCCGCGGTGTGAGCAGGCACCCCACTCTGGCAGCCATCAATGTGCACAAGGACACGCGGAGCCGCACAGGCAGAGTCTTGCCCACACACCTGCGACAGCTTCACTGGCTTCTGCTCCACCTCTGGTGCCAGCCCCTCTGCTGCCGGCGACGCACGTCCCTCCCCCTGCTGCTGCATCTTCTCCGCCAGCTTCTGCTGCTGCGCCGCCATCTGCTGCTGCACAACAACCACGGCCTGCAGCAGCGCCCGCTGCTGCTGCAGCTGCGCCACGGCGTCCCCCACCGCTGCCTGCATGGCCGCCACCAGGGTGCGCCACTGCTGCTGCATCTGCTGGAGGCAGCTGCGCACGCTCTGCAGGCGGGGGCAGAGGGCAGGGCGGCGGGCAGTGGGGAAAAGCGGGTGGCCGGAAGGGGAGGCCAGGGAGGCCAGGAGGCACACCCTGCTGAAGGTGGTAGACAAGGCGTGATGCAGCAATGGGGAAGCCGACCTCAGTCTGTGGCACAGGGCAGGCACAGCAGACACGCTGTGACAAAGCGGGATCCCCACCTGCGCCCACTCCTGCAGCGCGGCCAGCTGGCGCTGCTGCGCTGCGCCTGCTGTGCTCTGCATGAAGGCCTGGTGCTGCAGCTGCTGCTGCATCCACACCAGCACGCCCACTGCGCGCCAGGGAAGGCAGGGCAGGGCCAGTGGTCAGCGCAGGGCAGCGCCGTTTGAACACAACATTCACGCAAGGGGCACAGGGGCAAGGCAAGAGGGCCTGCTACCCACACTAGCATCCTATTCCCACTCCCCCCCTTCCCTGGCTGCGAGCCCCACACACACATACCCGAGTGCTCGAAAATGGCTTGCCGCGGCTGGGTGGACAGCAGGGTTCCAGCGTGTGCTGCCGCCGTGGCGGCGGCCGCATCCGGCGGTGGCAAAGGCAGCGGCGGCATGGGCGCTGAGGCGGCTGCTGCCCACAAGCTATGAACTGCCGCTTCTGCCCCTTCTGGCAGCGCTGCTGCTGCTGTGGGGGTGAGGGGCTCGCTGACTGGCAGCCAGGGGTGAGGCTGGGCCGCCAGAGGGCTGCCAGTGGCGGAGCCAGCCGGCAACCTGCTCTTGCCAACAGTCCCTGCTGGTGCCGGGTGGTCTTGCAGCGCTGCGTGGTTCTCTGGGGTGGCCGGTGGCACCGCAGTCCCTGCCCCCTGATTCCCCTGCTCAGGCAGCGCTTGCAGCAGCGCCAGCAGCAGCTGCCGGTGCACGGCAGCCTCCCCGCTGCCATCATCTGCCACTGCTGGCCCTCGGGCGGCTGCGGCTGCTGCTGTGGGGGAGCAGCCGTCCCCCCAGTCGGGGCTGGGTGCCAGAAAGGGCGAGCTCGGCGGTTCGGCGGGCGGCTTGGAGAAGGCTGCAGCCGCCAGTGACCCAGCCAGCAGCGCGGCCTGCCAGTCCAGCCCCAGCGCCTGCTCCGCCCACCCTTGGTTGCCGACATTGTCAGCCCGAGTGCCCAGGTGTGGGGCTGCCGCATCTGCCTTTGCTCGCTTTGCGGCTGGGTGTTGCTGCTGCGGCGGCGGCGGCGGTTGCTGCTCGTCCCGCCGCCGCTGCTTTCGGCCGGGGCGGCTGGCGAGGAGCTGCAGCAGCCCGGCCGCAGCATCCAGCGAAGCCGCTCGGTTGGGCAGCCCAAAAACCGCGCCCACTGCCGCCGCTTCTGGCATAGCCCTGGCCAGCGCTGCCGCAGCTTCGGCATCTGAGGCGGGCTGCTGCTGCCCAAGCGGGTTGAGGCGCAGGCGGTCGGGGAGGGGAGGAGGCACGAGGTGTGCTGAGAAGCCTGCCGGCGGCATGGAGGCTGCGATTGCTGCCACAACGCCAGGGTTTGACACCTGCAGGATGCGTGGGGTGTGGGGGGGGACGATGGTACTGGCGCTCCAGGCAGCGGCGGGGGTGGCGGGCAGCGGTGCCGCTGCTGTGGGGAAGGGGCGGATCTAGTTGCCCACCCCGGGGCCTCTCGTCTTGTGCGACTCTCCAACCGCCCTCCGTGTGGCACAACCAGCCCCTTAGATTAATGCGGCAAGCTAACCACCAACCTCGGTAGCCCGGCGTGCGCCAGGGCCTGCCAGGGGTGGGAACGTGAAGCTGGGCAGGCGCTCAGGTCCCTCCATAGCACGGAGGGAGTGGAACTGGGTACTGCTCGGAAGGGCTGCTAGGACGGCAGGACTACCCGTGCAGGACTACTGTTATGGGGCCAGCCTGTTGGATGGAGATCGTTGACGAGGACTGTGGCTGCGTGGGGCTGAGTGACAGCGGGCTTGAGAGCCTGAGAGTGAGAGAGGTTTGCGAGTGGGGGGTGATTGCTTCGTCAGAGGAGGCATGACGAGGCAACTCACACGCAGCTTCCACACCACAACATGTTGGTACTGAGACTCATGCGGTCCTTCTCCCTTCAAGCCCGCTTGCTTAAGGCAGCGAAGCTGGGTTCAGGCTGCCAGGAGGTCCGTGGAGCAGGCGGCGGGTATCCGGCCAGCGGCGGCGGCGGCAGGTGAGCGGCACAAGTGAGTGCCACTGTCCAGAGGATGGGGCGTGCACGACCCAAGGCATGGTCTGCATAACTGGCAGCCCGCAGAACACTCAGCCAAAAGGGGGGCGTGCTGTAGAGGTGACCAATGTGAGTCCACCTTGGCCGGAGACAGTGAGGGTGTGTCAACACTGCACATCGCAGCCCAACACGGGTGTGTGAGGATTGTGCAGCGGCTGCTGGCGGCGGGTGCAGTGGTGTACCATGCAGTCACAGCCAAGCACAGACCGCCCTCGTGCAGGGCAGCACAAAGTGGACACGTTGCAGTTGTCTCACAGCGGTTGGCAGCGGGTGCTCAGGTCAGCTGTGTTGACCACCAAGGTATGACTTCTCTAACCGTGGCAGCACAGCGCGGCCACGCGGCAGTCGCAGAGCAGTAGCTGGCAGCTGGCGCAGCTGTCAGCAATCAATCAATCAATTACATGTCAAGTCCAGGGGGAGCCAGCAAGGTCTCATGGGACAAGGGTGGGGGGTGAGTGTATGCGGCGGCCACATGTGATCTCGGGACCGCCACCATGCTGGCAGCCGGGACAGCTGTTCACCACATCCAGGGTCACCACAGCCAGGGTAATGGGTTAACTCCTCTGATGGCAGCATCTCACAATGGCAGTGGGTGCGGCAGCCGAGCAAGAAAAGTTTGACGGCCAGTCAGCCCTCCTGCTAGCAACTAGGCGGGGGCGCGAGCAGTTCTGGAGCAGCTGCCAGGGCAGCTGCTGACAGCGGGTGCAACCATGCACACGTGCGAGGTTGCGCCTCTCTGATGGTGGCAACCGACGAACTCGCCACAGCACTGGCGCTTGTACGCGGCGGTGCCGCGCTGGGGCTGCAGCGTGACCACAGCGGCAGCCTGCCGGCCTGGGCCTCTGAGCGTGCGGCGCAGGAGGAGGCGGGGCGCAGCCGGCACTGCGCGAACTGTGGCACTGCCTGCCGCCGCAAGTGCTCTGGGTGCTCCACTGTGCGCTTCTGCGGCGAGGCATGCAGCCGGGCCTTGTGGAAGGTGCACAAGCCGGTGTGGCGCCAGATCAACCCAGCAACTTGAGGCCTCATAGAAAGAAAGAACAGAAAAAACCCATGCATGGCCCATGCCACCTGATTTGCGTTGCCTCCCCGTGTCATGCGCATCGCCCACAGCAGGCACACCCCAGCCGATCGTAGCTTGCGCACCCCACATTCCTTTTGACACCTGCACCCCCGCACTGTTGTGCCGTGCCAGGTGGGGCAGGCAGTGGCAGAAGGGCATGACGAGGTGCTCCCACATGTTTTCTCTCCCCCCTACCTTGTACCTTCAGCACCCGCCTTGCTGAACGTCCTCCTCACACGGAGCTGCTTGCTCTTTGTCGCTCTTTTCAAATGTCATCTGAGTCATGGTATCGCCTGTAAAGCGGTGCACCTGTGGCGGGATGGGCAGCGCTGTCGAGGGCAGCGAAGCCTACCAGTGGTGCCATCATCAGCAGCCTGAAATGGGAGGCTGGCGCATTGCTGTAGTGCTGCACGTGTGGTGATGCTGCGTGCTAAAGTTACTACACTGTGCGTGCCACTCCACAGACCCGAGTGCGGTATGGCCGAAGCCCCTTCCCAAGTCCAGTTGGAGGCGGGACTGCCGGCTGGCGCCGCCCATCGTCCCGCAAACTGTCCCCATTACGCTGCACCACCCACATGGGTGTCCCCCCGTCTGCCACAACTCACCTCTGCCGCCCAGCGCCGCTCCGTCTGCTCCCGCACCGCCCGCATGTCCCGCCCCGCCTGGCCCGGGGTTGCTCAGGCCAGGTACCGGAGGGACACCAGCCACCCTAAGTGCGCCGATTAAACTGTGATGCTTGGTGGGGGTGGCGAGGCAGGATACCCAGCCCTGAGGGTGGGGAGGCCTTGCGCCCTCTATATATAGAGTGAAGTGCAGCAACGCGGCCGAATGGCCTCAACAGGAAGACGTCAGCAGAACACGAGGTCAACAATGAAATCAATAACAATTGAAATCATTGAAACAATTGAAATCATTGAAACAACAGAAGGGCACATGTTCTCCTAACCTGCAGGGGGGCAGCTGGGCAAGGCAGCCTGGGCTGCCGCCCACCATGCCCCGCCTAGTTGTTACCCGTCACACTGCCACCCCATCCCCGCACTGCCCTGGCAGATGCTGACCAGGTCAGGCTCACGCCCCAACCACCCGAGGACGCCGGAACCTCGGCGGCGGCGCCTGCCTCCCCAGCCGGGCCGCCTTGCTGCCCCGAAGCCGCAGCCTGCTGCGCCTGCGCCTGCAAGGCGGCCACCGCCCCCTGCAGCAGCTGCCGCTGGTGGCGCTCATGCACGAGGGCGGCACCCAGCTGCTGCGCCACACCCGCCTGCTCCTTCTGGCTGCCCCACAGCCAGGTGAGCTCCTGGCGCAGAGAAGCATTCTCCTTGCTCAGGTGCTGAGTCTGTTGCGGTGCATCGGTGGCGGCCTGCGGGCGTGTGGGGCGGTGCAGGTCGAATGGACGACTGGTGAGTGAGCGGCAGAGAAGTCGTCAGATCGGGCAAAGCCCAGCCCAGAGGCACCTCCACATGGCAAGATCTGATGTCAGGCCGCATGACCAATGCGTCAAATACTGCTGGCATCATGCCTTGAGCCCCGCGGTGTGAGCAGGCACCCCACTCTGGCAGCCATCGGTGTGCACAAGGACACGCGGAGCCGCACAGGCAGAGTCTTGCCCACACACCTGCGACAGCTTCCCCAGCTTCTGGTCCACCTCTGCTGCCAACCCTTCTGCTGCCGGCGATGCACATCCCTCCCCCTACTGATGCAGCTTCTCAGCCAGCTTCTGCTGCTGCGCCGCCATCTGCTGCTGCACAACAACCACGGCCTGCAGCAGCGCCCCCTGCTGCTGCAGCTGAGCCACAGCGTCCCCCACCGCGGCCTGCATGGCCGCCACTGCTGCTGCATCTGCTGCAGGCAGCTGCGCACGCACTGCAGGCGGGGGCAGAGGGTGGGGCCGCGGGCAAGGGGTTAAAGCGGGTGGCTGGAAGGGCAGGGCAGGGAGGCCAGGGGGCACAACCCGCTGAAGGTGGTAAACAAGGCATGATGCAGATTTGGGAAAGCCGAGCTCAGTCTGTGGCACAGGGCAGACACATCAGGCACGCTGTCTCAAAGCGGGAGCCCCACCTGCGCCCACTCCTCAGCGCGGCCAGCTGGCGCTGCTGTGCTGTGCCTGCTGTGCTTTGCATGAAGGCCTGGTGCTGCAGCTGCTGCTGCATCCACACCAGCACGCCCACTGTGTGCCAGGGGAGGCAGGGCAGGGCCAGTGGTCAGCGTAGGGCAGCGCCATTTGATCAGAGTTCACGCATGCACGCAAGGGGCACAGGGGCAAGGCGGCATGCCAGCTTCCAGGCTTGACCCTGCCTGTAGGCACCTCACCCCGTAAGAGCTTCCACCAAACAATCAGGTTTCTTTCAACAGGACAGGAACAGGGAGGCCTAGTCTAGTCTAGTCTTTACAGCTTTACGCAAGCACCCTTTGTTAGAGGGGCCTTCAACATCAGTGGATTGACACGGTTCGTTCCTCAGAGCGGTTGAATTAAGCATGCACCCTTAATCAATCAATGAGACGGACTCATATCGCCGAGATTTCGATCGCAATTCTTTGCCGCAAGCCGTGTCGACTCATGCCGCTCGATCGCGCCGCTCTTCGTTCTTCTACGTCTCGCAATGCCGGGGTTATGAAGGCTCCGAGCAACCGTGAAGGGGGCGCCACTGCCGCTCACTCGCTCAATCATCGTGTCGATTAGACGGACGAGCCGACTAGTCGAGAAACGACGGACGCCGGTAAGTATATCAACCGGTTTCGACGGGTGCAAAGTTGCGACCCCAAAGGGGATCGAACCGGAGTCCTCTGGGTCTCACTCCTCTCGCCAAGTGCGTTTAACGTCCGCACTCAAGACTCAACAGGGAGGCCTGCTCCCCACACTACCTGCCCACTCCCCCCCTTCCTGGCTGCGAGCCCCACACTTACCCACACAAGCATACCCGAGTGATCGAAAATGGCTTGCCGCTGCTGGGTGGACAGCGGGGCCCCAGACCGCGCTGCTGCCGTAGCGGCAGCCGCGTCCGGCGGCGGCGGAGGCAGCGGCGGCATGGGCGCCGAGGCGGCTGCTGCGCACAGGCTGTGCGCTGCCTCTTCTGCCTCATCTGGCAGCGCTGCTGCTGCTGTGGGGGAGAGGGGCTCGCTGACTGGCAGGCAGGTGTGAGGCTGGGCCGCCAGAGGGCTGCCAGTGGCGGAGCCAGCTGGCACCCTGCCTTTGCCAGCCGGCCCTGCTGGTGCCGGGTGGCCTTGCAGCGCTGTGTGGTTTACTGGGGTGGCCGGTGGCACCGCAGTCCCTGCCCCCTGATTCCCCTGCTCAGGCAGCGCTTGCAGCAGTGCCAGCAGCAACTGACGGTGCACGGCAGCCTCCCCGGTGCCATCATCTACCGCCGCTGCCCCAGCGGCGGCTGTAGCGGCTGTGGTTGCTGCTGCTGCTGTGGGGGACCAGCCGTCCCCCAAGTCGGGGCTGGGTGTCAGAAGGGGTGAGCTAGGCGGTTCGGCGGGCGGCTTGGAGGAGGCTGCAGCTGCCAGTGACCCAGCCAGCAGTGCGGCCTGCCAGTCCAGCCCCAGCGCCTGCTCCGCCCACTCTTGGTTGCCGACGTTCTCAGCCCGAGTGCCCGGGTGCGGGGCCGCTGCAACTGTTGCTACCTCTGGCGGCAGGAGCAGCAGTCGACCACTGGCAGACCAACCCCACCGGACGTACCGCCGTCATGGTGGCGTCTTACAAATGCAATGCAGAAGGCATTGAGAAGCTGCTCGCGGCGGCTGCGGACCGCCCTGCACAGGGCCAAAGACAACGCCACAGAGCTGGCGCTTGTGCGCGCCGGTGCCGCGCTGGGGCAGTGCGACCACAGCGGCAGCCTGCCGGCCTGGACCTCTGAGCGTGCGGCGCAGGAAAAGGCGGGGCGCAGCGGCACTGCGTCAACTGTGGCACCGCCTGCCGCCGCAAGTGCTCTCAGAGCTCCCAGAGCTCCCAGGCTGGCTGCTCCACCGTGCGCTTTTGCAGCGAGGCGCGCAGCCGGGCCTTGTGAAGGGTGCACAAGTCGGTGCCACCAGTGTTCCGCCTGATTAACCCAGAAACTCGGAAGGGTATGAGTTGTATTTGAATGGGTGGCTTCCTCTCAGTGTGCTGCCCTGCAACGCAGCCTATCTATATAGCATCATCCGAGAGAGGCGGCACGGGTGTCGGCGCTGGGGCCGCTGGGGCCGCCACCCAAGTGTGTTGGGCTCTACACCGCACACAACCACCTTGTCTGCCTCCTGTGAGATCACTGCGTCATACCTGGTCTTCGACGGCAGCGGACACACAATGAGGCGCTCCGCCGCATCGCAGTCCGCAGCGCGGGTGAGAACGCGCCTATGTGGACAGCGCCGTCATCAGATTTGCTGCTGTAACTGGCCTGCGAGAACCCGAAAGCCGTGCGGATGTAAAGCACTCAAAAGCAAGCAAAAGCGGGCTGCCTGCCGCCAACTGGACGGGGGCGGTGTAGGGCGGCCTCGCACGAGCTCGAGATGCACACGGCGCTGGCACAGGGCATACCATAAGACTGTTCAGTTGCTCATGACGGTGCCTCTCCGCATCAAACTTTTCCTTCCTTCCCGTGCAGACTGCTGATCAGGCCCTGTTGGCTGCAGCCGCACAAGGCAACGCCAGCAAAGTGCGGCGCCTGCTGGCTGGGGGTGCGGCGGTGGACACAGAGAGGGATGGCATCACGCCCCTTGGTGCAGCAGCACAGCAAGGATATGCGGACATTGTCGAGCAGCTGCTGGCGGCGGGGGCGAGTGTGAACCCCACAAGCAGCACGGCTGTTCCAGCCCTTGTGATGGCAGCCCAGAAGGGGGGTGTGAGGATTGTGCAGCGGCTGCTGGCGGCGGGTGCAGCTGTTGACGCCACGAGTGACAACGGCCTCACAGCACTCATGGCGGCAGCTGTGCAGGGTCATGCAGCTGCAGCGCAGCAGCTGGTGGCAGCAGGTGCGGCAGTCAACCATGCAGACGGGGAAGGCTTGACGCCTCTGTCTACGGCGTCTGCCGAAGGCCATGCACCAGTTGTTGAGCTCCTCCTGGTGGCAGGTGCGGCGGTCAACCATGCGGCTGCCGGCAACAGGCAGACAGCCCTGCACGTGGCCAAAGACCTTGCCACGGCGCTGGCGCTCGTGCGTGGGGGTGCCGCGCTGGGGCAGCGTGACCACAGCGGCGGCCTGCCGGCTTGGGCCTCTGAGCGTGAGGTGCAGGAGGAGGCGGGGCGCAGCCGGCACTGCGCCAACTGCGGCACCGCCTGCCGCCGCAAGTGCTCTGGCTGCTCGACTGTGCGCTTCTGCGGCGAGGCGTGCAGCGGGGCCTTTTGGAAGGTGCACAAGCCGGTGTGCCGCCTCATCAACCCAGCAACTTGAAGCCTCATAGAAGCCTCACGCATGGCCCATGCCACCTGATTTGCGTTGCCTCCCCGTGTCATGTGCATCGCCCACAGCAGGCAGAACCCAGCCGACTCTAGCCTGCGCACTCCACGTGCCTTTGACACCTGCACCCCTGCACTGTTGTGCCGTGCCAGGTGGGGCAGGCAGTGGCAGAAGGCCGTGACGAGGCGCTCCCACATGTTCTCTCTGCCCCCCTACCTTGTACCTTCAGCACCCGCCTTGCTGAACGCCCTCCTCACACGGAGCTGCTTGCTCTCTGTCGATCTATGTAAATGTCATCTGAGTCATGGCATCGCCTGTAAAGTGGTGCACATGTGGCGGGATGGGCAGCGCTGTCAAGGGCAGCGAAGCCTACCACTGGCGCACTTCCGCCGTCATCGGCAGCCTGAGAAGGGATTCTGGCGCAGTGCTGCAGTGCTGCATGTGTGGTGATGCTGCGTGTTGAAGTGACCACACTGTGTGTGCCTCTCCACAGCCCCGAGTGCGGCATGGCGGGCGGGTCCATAAGTCCAGGGCACTGGCGCCGCCCATCGTCCAGCTGGCACGCCGCAGCGTTGTATTCTTCGTTTCTGCGCTACTGAGCGCAGTGGATGTTCTGTGGGCACTCTGCGACGGGCAGCTGCTGGCACCACGATGAGGCGCTCCACCGCAGCACAGTCCGCCGCGCGGGTGAGAACGAGCCTAATGTGCACATCGCCGTCATCAGAGTGCAGCCGTAACTTGCCTGCGAGACCCGGAAGCCCGTGCGGGCTGCCTGCCGCCGACTGGGCGGCAGGCAGCCCGCCGACTGGGCGGCAGGCGAGCGGCGGGCCATAAGATGCCTCGGCACAGGCACAGGGGCATCCGGCCACAAGCTGCTTATGCATTTCCGCGCCACACTTTGTCTTCCTTCCCGTGCAGACTGCTGATGAGGCGCCGCTGGTGGCTGCAGCCGCACAAGGGAACGCCAGCAAAGTGCGGCGCCTGCTGGCTGGGGGTGCGGCGGTTGACACAGAGAAGCAAGGCATCACGCCGCTCTTTGCAGCAGCATTTGCAGGATATGCATACATTGTTGAGCAGCTGCTGGCGGCATGAGCGAGTGTGAACCCCGCAAGCAGCACGATCTTCCCGCCCTTGTGATGGCAGCCCGGCAGGGGCATGTGAGGATTGTGCAACGGCTGCTGGCGGCGGGGGCAGCAGTCGACTTTGCAGCCACAGCAGAGGGCCAGACCGCTCTCATGGAGGCAGCACTTCAAGGCCATGCAGCTGTTGTCTCCGAGCTGTTGGCAGCGGGTGCAGATGTCAGCTGTACTGATGTCAACAACCTTGGCATGACCGCCCTGATGATGGCAGCACAGCATGGGCATGTGGCAGTTGTAGAGCAGCTGCTGGCAGCCGGCGCGGCTGTTGACCAAGCAGACAGCGACGGCTCGACAGCTCTGATGCGGGCTGCTTTGAACAGCCGTGCTGCCGTTGTTGAACGGCTGGTGGCGGCGGGTGCAGCGGTTGACGCGTCAAATGTCAGTGGCCACACAGCCCTAATGCTGGTGGCTTTTGAGGATCTTACGGCAGGCCTTGAGCAGCTGGTGGCAGCAGGTGCGGCAGTCAACAATGCAAACGGGGAAGGCTGGACGCCTCTGATGGTGGCGGCTTTGCAGGGTCATGCAGCTACCGTGCAGCAGCTGCTGACGGCAGGCGCGGATGTCAACCAGGCCCGCATCAACGGCGTGACCGCCCTCATGCTGACTGCTCAGGCAGGCGACGCAAATTCTGTTGAGAAGCTGCTGGCGGCAGGTGCGGCGGTGAACCACGCAGAAGCCTCCAGCGGCCGGACAGCCCTGCACAGGGCCCAAGACCTGGCCACGGCGCTGGCGCTCATTACCGCAGGTGCCGCTTTGGGGCAGCGTGACCACAGCGGCGGCCTGCCGGCCTGGGCCTCTGAACGTGCGGCGCAAGAGGAGGCGGGGCGCAGCCGGCACTGCGCCAACTGCGGCACCGCCTGCCGCCGCAAGTGCTCTGGCTGCTCCACCGTGCGCTTCTGCGGCGAGGCGTGCAGCCGGGCCTTTTGGAGGGTGCACAAGCCGGTGTGCCGCCTGATCAACCCAAACACTTGAACTTGCATTCAAAACTTCTGTGAAAGTCGACAGCTTCCTTTTGGTCATTCCTAGGCGTTGCCTGCCCTGCTGAATCATTCGCTCCCTTGCTTTCCCTGGCTGTCACAGGTTGCAACTGCGCATGTAAAGCAAAGCACCCGCTGGTCACGAGAGATGTGCTGGTCACCATGTGGGGGGTGGCCATTGGCATAAAGATAATGCGATGGCTTTTAAAGACACTAGCAGTCGCAAGAAACCTGTTCCCAAGTAGAAGGATGGCCGCCCCATTGGCCGCCCCATTGGCCGCCCCGCTGGCGCCGCCATGCTGCCTCGCTGGCGCCGCTGCTCCTACCCACGCAGCAAACCGTTGCTGAATTACTCCCTTAACACGCTCACTGTATTACACGGATTGCAAAACCACTATACTAGCGCCACAGAAGGGACACAGCAATGGCAGCAACCGGAGGGCCGCCCCTCCGCGCGGGACCCGCGCTTCAGATGTCCGCACCTGCACGCAAGCAATGGGGCGTGTCTACAAAGGTGAACCCACTTCCCATGTTGCGGGTTGGGTCCGGCCGCGGCGCGCCCCAATCCAGCCGGCGACACCACCAGCCCCCTCTCCCGCCCTGCCCCCTGCTTTCAGACGTGCACCCACGCGCTGAAGCTTCGCACAAACCTGAAAGTCAATGCGCACACCAGGCTGGAAGTCGGCGCCGACCTCGGAATGCATGGCAGCGGCGGCAGTGGCAGCGACGCCGGCAGCCCCACAAGCACCTCCTCCTCCAGCAGCCAGTGGCAGCTCTGGGAGCTGTCCTCTGCAGCCCCTTGGGCCTCTCTGGTGTACCAACTGAATGCCGAGGACAGGCACGAGGGCACACTGAAGCTAGACCCGCACCACGCCAGCGTGTTTCGGCGCCTGCGCCTCGGCCCCGCCGGCGCCTGGTGGGAGGTGCCGCTAGACCTGCACCTGGGCTGGCGGTTTGCCAGCACTGGGCACCCAGGTGGGTGGCTGGGGCACTGGCTTCCGAGCAAGGGTTGAGAGGGAAGAAGGCGGCCTGGCAGGCTGTGGTTTGCTGGTGGTGTGCCTGCCGCGCGACTCGTTTGCCCTGTGCCTGCAGCCGCTCGCAGTGCCCGCAGCATCAGTACCCCACAGTCTGCACACCCTCACAACTCACCCTGCCGGGTTCCTGTCCCTGGCCTGTGTGGCTGACGTCCTGCTCTGCAGGCAGGCTGTGCTACGGTGTCTCCACGCCCAAGTGGCCGGTCCAGCTGGCGCTGGTGGCGGTCATGCTGGCTGCCGGCAAGCCGGTGCACCTGCACAAGGAGGTGAGGGTCAGGTGGGGAGGTGAGCCGGCAGGAGCAGCAGAAGAAGCAGCGGAAGCAGCAGCAATGGCGGCAGCAGCAGCGGCGGCAGCAGCAGCGGTGGCAGGGACCCCTGACTGTATGCCTTTGGCAGGTACCTCCTCCAGAGAGCCAGGCCAGCTGCTCAGTTAGGCTGCTGTTCAGGGGCTGGCGCCATGGGCTGGCTCGTACAGTGTTGACGCTTACCCTGTGGCGCACCACTTCACGCATCACCCACATTCCTGCACTTATTTGATTGATTGACTGACTAGCTGGTTGATTGGCTGTCCCCGCAGGTGGGCGGCCTGGATCTGAGCTTCCCGCTGCACGCACACGACACCAAGCACATGCTGCAGGAGCGGGTGAGGTGCCGCTTCAGCCCTTGAAACCTGCAGTCCACACTGCTGCTTTGGGTTTGCTTTGCTGCATGTGGACTGGCGAGGGCGTTCAGCCTTGGGGCACGTACCTGAACACCTGAACACAGGTGTACCTGAACACAGGACACGTAGCTGTGCGTACACATGCTGCATGCCGCCGCCTGGCTTGCTTCGTCCAGTCCCACTCGCTTCTCCTCGCACTGACCGCACAGCCCCTCTCCCCCGCTAGGACCGCTGGCACGGGCACCCGCTGCAGCTGGCACTCGGCGCGTGGCGCCGCATGGGCTGCCTTGCATGCTGCACGCTGCCCCTCTCACAGCCGTCCCCGCATCCCGTTCTTTCCTCCCTCCTCCGACATCCCTGCCTCCCGCCTCCTACCCGTTCCCTCATCCCGTGCTTCCCCCTCTCCCACCTCCCCCCCGATCCGCAGCTGGAGTTTGATGCCTGCCTGCAGCGGGCCGGGCGGGGCCTGCATGTGGGACTGAGGCAGACCAACGCAGTGGTGCGGCTGCGGGAGGTGTGAGGCTGCACCCACCGGCCTGGGCAGGGAGCAGGCTCGGGCGGGCTTGCTTGGGGGAGGATGTTCACGCCTTGGTGACGCGCAACGGCACAGGAGGTGGAGTGCGCAGGGTCGTCCAGGAGGGCTTGTTGACATCAAGGGCTGCTTGTTTATGCTCAGAGCATGTGCTGCCGGCAGGCCGCAGTGAGGCCTGACCAGGGGGATTTGAGTCCATTTCGCTGTGTTGTGTTAGGGCTTTGAAATTCAGAGCATGTAGCTTGTAATGGCTTGTAGCTTGTACCCGGCCCATGCTCGTCACGTCCCCATACGGAGGCACCCCTGCCCCCTGCCTCACACAACACACCAGGGTGCCAAGCTGTATATTAAACGGGACCTTAATAACACAGGATGTACAAGGCAGGAGGGGTGCTGAGCAAGGGATGGGGTGCAGGGGGTGGGGCGTCAAGAGGCAGGCAGTTCAAAAGAGGGTTATTCGAGGGTATGTGATGTGCAGGCGGGTGGCGTGCCGGGGCATCAACAGGGCGTTCAAACATGGGCTGGGTAGTGTACAAGCACAGGCGCGGGGTTCGGGGCAGCTATAACCAAACAGTTCACGAGGGTGCGACAAATGCTCTTGCCCCACCAAGCTTCTGCCCTCCTGCCGCGCGCCCGCGCCGTTGCCCGTCTGCTGCGGCTCGTGTGGCTACCGCTGCCCCCCTGCGGCTGTCATGCGCGGCGAGATCATCCCAATGTCAGGCAGTGACAGCTTGCACAGGCCGCCGCCGGGCGACAGCTGTGCCGGCAGCATGGCGCCGCTGCTGCTGTGCGCCAGCACCTGCACCATTCGATGCCCCGCCCCTCGGTACCCCAACTTGTGCCACCCTGAAGGCACAGTGTGGGTCTGCACGTTGACACTGCCGCCCAACAGCTCTGTGGGCTGGTGGGGGCTGGCCAGGCGGCTGCCGGGGCCGCCCTCTGACGCTGAAGGCGCCAAAAGGTCGGAGGATGGGCTCTCTTTGAGCGGCTCAGATCCAGCGCTGGGACGCCGCTTCTGCAGGCAGAGCAGGAGGGGGGAGCGGAGGGTGCTGTGGGACGAGAAGGCGAGGACAGCGGGGGAGAAGGTGGGCTGGGGTGCGGGTGTGGCGGCAGCAGGCAGGCGGCGTGAGGGCAGGCCGGCGGGCAGAGCCTGTCGGTGGGCCGAGTGAGTGAGAAAGGGGTAAGCACGCCTTTTCTGGCAACTGTCGGGCTGAGTGAGTGGGCTCTTTTACAGGGCGCAGAGACACAAAAAGGCAGGGAGTTGGGCAGAGTGCACGGTGCTTGGCACATGTTCACGAGGGGGAAGGGGCGCAAGGTGCGAGCAAGGCGTGGGCCCGGCACTGCAGCCGATCACCTTGGCACAACAACACTTAAAGCGACACGCAGCAGCGGCGGGTGGGCAGCTGTCATCGCCCCCGTGAGCTCGAACTGCCGCCATTTGATATTCGGAGCGTTGCTGTAGTGAGCCCCAAGTTTGTGCCGCCGCCCCTGCCGTCTAGCGCCCCCTCGCTGCCCCTGCTGCGATTGGCGGGCGGGCTGCTCTTCAACCGGGGCGCCGCTATTGCCGCTGCCTCCGCCGCCGTCGCCCCCGCCGCTGCCGCCTCCTTCCCTGCCAGCGCGTGCGTGTGAAGCACCACGAGTGGTCCCCGAAGCGCCGCCGCCCGCTGCCCCGCCGCCCGCTGCCCCGTCGCTCGCTGCTGGGCTGCCCGTTCACTTGACGGCGCCTGCTGTTGCAGGGATGCGGCAGCCGCGATACTCAATGCTACCATCCCCCTCTCCCTCTTCCCCCCCTTCCGTCAGGGGTTGAGTCTCCGCTGGCCACTGCAGGCCGGCCAGCACAGCGCACGCAGCGCAGCACAAGCGCATGGTGGGTGGGCGGCCCGGGCAAACTGAGCATTTTGGCAACACGGCAGCGGCAGCAAAAGTGTGGCAACAGCGCAAACAAGGAGGGTGGAATTGAACCCCAGCCGGTCTCGGCAACGCGCCCCCCACACCCCACCCCTTTCTGAGACAAAACAAAACAAAAGGATGCTGTGGCAGCTGGGGCCCTCAGGGAGGTGAGGGGGCACTCACCGAGGGGGAGCCTCCCGGACTTCCGGGGCCTGCCATCTCTAAGTCACCAGCGCTTGAGCCGTTTGGGTAGCCCACTCGTGCTTTGGGGAGGACGAATCGGTTGCTGATTTGCAGCACAAAAGGCGTGAGCAGGAGCGTGAATGCGGTGACGCCTGCAAGGCAGGTGGGCAGCAGGCGAAGCAGGGGCCAGCGGGGCACGGGTGAGCGGCGGCGGAGAGACGGGGGCAATGCACACAAACAGTGGCATAAGTGGGTGACACGTGGGCAGCGTTGCACGGTGATACGCCCAAGCACACTCTCTTGTTCTCCCACAACAAGCATTGTGGATCCTGTTACACAAGGCAGCACAAGTGGCGCAGCATCACTGCGCTGCATCCGTGCGCTCAGCGGCGTGTGCGAATGCATGGCATCGAACCACAGCACAGAACGGCACGACACGGCACAGCACAGCGCAGCACAAAGCTTCTCACCCATGAGCAGCACGGTGTCGGCCAGCGCACACATGGCACATCACAGCACAGCACGACAGAAGCTCACCCATAAGCAGCACAGCACAGCACNCACAGCACAGCACGACAGAAGCTCACCCATAAGCAGCACAGCACAGCACAGCACGACAGAAGCTCACCCATAAGCAGCACAGCACAGCACAGCACAGCACGGCACAGCACATCACAGCACGGCACAGCGTGCACCTCACCCATGAGCAGCATGTAATGTACACACTGTTGGCAGCACACAGCACAGCACAGCACGGCACAGCACAGCAAAGCACAGCAAAGCACAGCACAGCACAGCACAGCACGACACAGCGTGCACCTCACCCATGAGCAGCATGTACACGTTGTCGGCCAGCAGCGACTGCTGGTTGGCCATGCTCAGCAGCACAAACACAAACTCGCCAATCTGCAGAGAGAGCACACACAGACGGAGAATTCAAATGTTAGGGCACAAGACACAGGGATAGCAGTGGCAAGAGAGTAGCGCACACTGACCGTGACACTCGCCAATCTGCAGAGGAAGCGGATAGCACAAACAGAGCGCAGAGGTTCAGGGCACACTGGACACAGACTTGCCCATCTGCCAGATGAGGATGGATTCGAGCAGGGCAGGAAAACGGGTGGGCACACTAGTCGTTCTATCAACATACGAGCCAAAGGGGAGGTCATGGACTGCTCCCGTCACCTGCCCCCTGGCTGCAAGGGGAGAGAGCATGGGCACAGGGGCGCACGTGGCAGGCCAAACAGGTGCAGCTGTCCGACTGCACAATCCAGTCACCCGGGTAAAGCATGTGGAGGCTACAGACGGTCTTGCCTGCCTCTTGCCCCGCCCACCTCCCGCCCAATCACCTGGGAGAGGTTGAGCCCCACAGCCAGAGCGGTGGCACCCGGGTACCCAAACGCCTTGACCACTGACGCAATCTGTAGGGACAGGGGCCAGGGGCAGAGGGTTGGGGGTGGGGTGGGGGAGGGTCTGTGTGATGGGTGTGCGCAGACATGTGCAGCAGAGAGTGCCAACATGCCTTGACCACTGACGCAACCTGTGGGGGCAGGGAGTGGGGGTTGGGCAGGTTCATTGTGTGCGGGTGCCAGAGTGTGGAGAATGTGCAGCTGGGCAGGCAGGGTGCCCACACACCTCTGCCCCCAGGCTTCTCCCCCATCCGCCTGCCCCCCACGCGCCCGCCCACTCAACCACACTCTTTCTCTCCCTCACACCCCTCGCAGTACCCCACCCACCAGGCAGAATGTCAAAGGACGACGTGGAGGCCTCAGCCCACAGGTGCCCCCTTCCCCCCGTCCCCACTTGCCCATCCGCCCACCACCCCCTCTCACTCGCCCACTCACCAGGCAGGTTTTGGAGAGGATGACGATGAAGGCTCCGGCGGCCAGCAGTGGGAGGTGGTGCAGGAGGAAGACGGGGCTGAGCACCAGGCCAGTGCTGGAGATGAAGAGCGCCAGGAAGAACTGGGTCACCGGTTCTGCGGGGGGCTGAGGGAATGGGGCCACAACAAACGGTGAGGCGTGGCAGGAAACTGACAAGCGCAGGCAGCAGGGCCAATATGCTGCAGATGTAGGGAACAAGGAAAAAGCTGGGTCACGGGCAGAAGGGGGGGCAAAAAGGGCGGCAGGGGAGGTGGCAGCACCGCCTCCTCCGCTGCTCCCCACAAACCAGCACAGCGCAGCGCAGCACAGCACCGCCTCCTGCTGCTGTTCACGGCACAGCACGGCACAGCACAGCCCAGCACAGCCCACAGCACACCGGCGCAGCGCCCCTACCTAGGTGGTGCACCACCGCCTCCTGCTGCTCCGTGGCGGACAGCATGACCCCGGCCACGAAAGCGCCCAGCTCAGCGCTGACACCCTGGCGCGCCGTGGCCAGCGCGCACAGCAGGCAAAACGCGATGGCCGCCAGCTGGAAAGAGTCGGTGCCAAACCGGCGAGCCAGCCAGCGGGTGGTGGGAGGCAGCACGGTGCGAGCAACCACCAGGGCTCCGACTGCCAGAACCGCAAGCTTGGCGGCGACTCGCGCCATGACGGTGATTAGCAGAGAGATGTCGAAACCGGAGCCGCCGGCGGCTGATGCCAGGACCGGCATGAATGCAAACAGGAGGCCCACGAGGCAGTCCTGCACATAGAAGAGGGGGCAACAGGGGAGGTGGGGTGAAGCGGGTGGGTAGAGGAGGAGGGGCAGAGGGGCCAAGCATGCAGCAAGTGATGCTTGAGTACAACACAGCGGTGATGGAGTGTGGGGGCGGGGGGCGGTGCCTGCCCTTGCCCAAGTTGCACAGCAGATGGCTTGCTCGAAATCTATGAATGGCACAGCAGCCACCCCGCCCTCCTCACCCTCCCACGCCACCTCTTGCCGCCCAGCCGCTGCCCACGCCCCACCCCCGCAGGATGAGCGTGCCAAATGTGATCTGCCCCGCTGCCCCTGCTGTGAGCGTGCCAACCGTGACGTCCCCCTGCCGCAGCCAGGTCTGATCTGTGTGACCCGGGGGGCCGTTCTCTGCCAGACACCCCTTCCCACGAAGCCTCAACCACCGGCATGCCTGGCTGTACCCTATCCTGACCCCTTCCTTTTCTTCCAAGAGCACGTTCACCCCCTCAGCAATCCCTCCGAAGCCCAAACTGCTGCTTGGTGTGTGCCTGGCAGTGACCTGCCCTGGCCCCTGCCTGCCCACCCCATGCCCCCTTCCTTCGCCCCACACCAACATTAACGCCCGCCCCCCTGCCCTAAGGCCCACCTGCAGGATGAGGGTGCCAATCGTGACCTGCCCTTGAAATTGATACCCCTGCGCTGTGCCCCGGAAGCCGCCCCCTTCTTCTCCAACACCATCCTGTGACACCGCCCATATTGCAGGCATGCCGGTCCTGGCTGTGCACTGTCCTGACCTCCCTTCCAGAAACCCACCCACCCCATGCCCCCTTCCTTGGCCCCACACCAACAGCACTAGCCTTTTCCAAGCCTCACCTGCAGTACAAAGGTGCCAATGATGACCTGCCCCTGCTGCGTGCTCTGGCTGCGTCCCAAAAGCCGCCCCCTTCCCACACACCCTCCTGGCCCTTCCAGGCACCCACCCACCTACCTGCAGGATGAGCGTGCCAATCGTGATCTGCCCCTGCTGCTGCGCCCCAGAAGCCGCCCCCTTCCCACACACCCTGGCCCTCCCGAGAACCCACCTGCAGGATGAGCGTGCCAATCGTGATCTGCCCCTGCTGCGTGTTCTGGCTGCGGTAGTCCCCCAGCACCTTGATCACAATGGAGGTGCTGCTCATGGCCACCAGGGCGCCCACAAAAGCGCCCTGGGCAGCACTGGTGCCAATCAGCTTGGCACCCAGGCCCGCCAGCACAGCAAAGAGGGCGGTCTGCAGCAGGCCGCCCAGCAACGCAACGTTGCGGACCTGCAAAGGCGCACACACACACATGGGGAGGGGGTGCGGGGAGGGGCGTGGTGGGTTGATGCGTGGGCAGCAGCAAGCGGGGGGGTGATGGCGTGCCTTGGGGGGTGCGGCAGTAGCAGGCGTGACCGGTGGTGCCGCCCTGCTGTGCGGTGCAGCCCCTATGCCTGGTTTGCCCAGTGATGAGGGGAGAGCAACACAGGCACGCCGCAAATGACGCAACTACTGATGCATAGACGACGGCTGCTGCTGCTCCTCCTGCTGCTGCTGCTGCACATGCTGCTGCCGCTGCTGCTGCCCTGCACGTGCCCCTGCCCTCCACATGCTGCTGCCCTGCTGCTGCTGCCCCTGCTGCTGCTGCTCCTCCCGCTGCTGCTGCTCATGCTGCTCCCCCCTGCTGCTGCCTCTGCGGCAGCACATGCGGCAGCACATGCGGCAGCATGTGCCGCTGCTCCAGATGCTCCTGGGCGAGGCACCTCACCACACCCAGCTGTACTGATCAACACGTCCTCACATGTCAAACACTTTAAGCACTGTAAGCGCTACATGCACTACAACAAGCACTCACCGCGCGCAGCTTGGCCATGGAAAACTCGAGCCCCAGAGTGAACAGCAGCAGCTGCACGCCCAGCTGGGCCACGGATTGAACCTGCAGGGGGCAGGGCAGGTTGACAAGACTGAGATGGGTATTAATGGACTCGAACCATTGACCTATTCGTTGAAAGCGAGCTGCAGGTGGACGGGACAGGTGTGCGGGCTGGGGTGGGGCAGCTTAGGGGGCAGACAGGCAGCTCAGGGCAGGCAGGGCAGGGCGGGCAGGTGGGCAGGACAGGTGGTCTTAAGACTGTATCGTTGTTACATGCTGGGGCAGCTTAGGGCAGGCAGGCAGGCAGGGCAGACAGGTGGGCACGGCAAGCGGGCGGGCTGCAGTTAACCTGGTCTGCACTGCAAGTGTCCCCTCCCCTCCACCACTCCTTGTCACGGGCCTGGGCAAATGCAAACCACACGCCTCCACAGCGCTCCACCCAAACCTGAGCCAACTCCTTGGCGAGTTCAAGACCCCAGCCCACGCCAGGGCTGCCAGCAGATGAATCGCCCGTGGATGGTGCGCTGGCACCTCACCCCTGGCCCCCCACCGCACCACAATCTCACGAGCCTGTCCACCCTCGCCGTCAAAGGATGACGCCAACAGCAGGCCCTCCCTCCCTTCCCTGCATACCTGCACAATCTCTTTGATGAGCTTCAGCCCGCCCGGCCCCACCAGGCTTCCGGCAATGAAGTAGCCGTTGATGGTGGGCTGGCCCAGGGCCCCCATAACCAGGCCCGCACCCGCAGATGCCGCCACCAGCACGGTCAAGTCTTTCACGAATTGGGGGTCCAAATTCATGCCCATGGCCTCGCTGCAGGGTGGGGAACAGGGAAGGAAGAGAGCGAGGGAGGGGAATGAGCACACGGTCGAGATGTGTTTCACAAGCCGGGGGTCCAGGCTCATGCCCAATGCCGCGCTGTGGGGCAGGGAAACACAAACAGCCAAGTGGCCGGCTGGGTGATGAGCATGGGAAATCAGGAAGGAAGGAAGGGGAGGGCAACGGGCACCCAGCACGCGAAAAACCGCACAATGGAGCGTGTCTGCGTCACCCAGCCACCTGCACCCTCGACCATGTTCGGCGCCCCACAAGGTGCCACCCGCCACATCAGCACAGGTCGCCACATCAGCAGTGCAGTACGTATCCACAGGCAGGGTTCTGTTTGTTTGCAACACAGCAGCTGACACACTCACTCGCTGGGCTTGGACAGCACATACTCGTTGTCCTTTGAGTCGATGATGCGATCCACATCGGCCTCCGAAGCCGCCTCGATCTTCTCCTCCAACTCCTTCTTCCTCTCCGCCTTCTCCGCCTTCCGCTCCGCCGCCGCCGCCGCTGCATCCTCCTTATCGCCACCGCCCTCGCCGCCTGCGCCGCCGCTGCCGCCTGCACCCGCGCCGCCAGCCAGCGCCACGCCGCCGCCCAGGCTGCCGGTGCCACCGGCGACGTGCCAGGGGTGTGATGTGCCTGCCTCCTTGGATGGAGAGGATGTGGTGTCAGGAGAAGAGCCGGCCTTGCTGGCTGCCTTCTCTTCCTCAGCAGCCGCCGCCGCCTCGGCTTTGGCTGTGCTGTTGCTCTTCTTTTTGCTGCTGCTGATGATGACAACCGTCTCCTGGGTGCCCTGCACGGCAGCAGGCGCAGCAGGCACAGCGTGACATGGTGAGTGCAGCAGCAGGCGGGGGGACGAGGGCATTGGGGACGACGCCAGCGCTGCGGCTGCACCTAGGATGGCAGAGGGCACCAGGGCATGGACCAAAGGTGCCGTGCATAACGTCAGATGCAAGGGCAAGCCCGACGAGAAGCACACGCTTGCAAGAACTCGGGTCGGCCGAACCGCCAGACCATCATCATTAGATGCGGCCAGACCTGTCATTTCTGCAAAAATGCCAGCCGTGGGCCCCGCCCAGGCACGCTGGCTTCCCACGCCAGGCTGACGCCAACTGCAATTCCTGCCTGCCTGCCCGCCTGCCGCCTGCCTGCCCCTGCCAGCCAACCTGGTGCCACCTGCCGCACCCGCCTGCCCGCCTACCTCGCTGGAGGCGACAGTCTCATTAAACTGCTTCCCCACATCCTCCTTCTTCTCCTCCTCCTGTTTGAACTCCTCCTTCAGCGCCTCGTCGATAATCTGCAAAGAAGAAGGAAGGCGTGTTGCAACACATTCAGACTATCCTCCAGACTGCACATGCCAGACACATGCCAGACTGCACATGCCTGCAGCCCGAAGATCCCTGAAGCAGCCGCCGGCGCTGAAGGGCACACGGCTGCCCTGCCAGGACTTCAGGCAGTAGGTGGCCGTGTAGTGGCGAATCGGGCTAAGCAAGAAGGTTAGGGCAGGCCAGGCACGCACAAGCCGGCAGGATTCCTGCCGGCGGCAGCGGCGGCGGCAGCCGAGGCGGCGAACAAAACTCTCTCTCTCTCGGTCTTCATCTCCTGCTCAGCTGCTGGGCGTCTCCCTCACCTGAGCAATGGTTTCCTTCTTCTCGCCCTCCTCCTCCTCAGCCGCGGCGCCTTCCTCGGCGCTGTCCTCGCCCTGCGCCGCAGCCTCTCCCATACCCCGCTTCCGGCCTAGGAACTGATCCGCGGTGGAGGCGTCCAACTGGCCGAAGAGGAGGGCGCCCTTCCGGGCCTCGGGTGGAGGGGTTATGCTCGCAGGTGCTGTGCCCACTCCAAGCCTACTGCCATTTGCAGCTCCTGATAGTGCCAGCAGCACGAACGCAGCGGCCAGGGCGCCGGCCGCCCAGCCCCAGCGCTGCTTCATGACGCCATTTTGGTGAACAAGATGTGCGGGTTTGAGGAATGCAGGAGCGAGACAGGCGTTGCACCTGTGGGTGCAGGATACGTGGGCGCGAGTATGCTCGCGGTTAGAGCCACACACAGCCATTCCCTGCACCGGGTGGCGCCACGCGCGGCCACGTCATCCGCCGCTGTTCCCAGCAAACAGCAAACAGTGGTGTGAGCATCTTTGGAGTGGTGTGCTGCCGCAGTGGTGTGAACACCTATGGATACACCATTTGGTATGTAAACGGGGCCATTACACAGCTGTGGGCAGCCTCCTCCTGTTCCCTCGCTGCGGGCGCTAGCCGGGCAAACGAGCAGGGAGCGCACGTATGCAGCCACCAGAGAACGTGGCAATGGTGCAAGGAGCAAGGAAGCAAGCAGGTGCTCATGGTGTCACGTTCAAAGGGCAGGGGGCATGTCAGTGAAAGAGGGGTCGGTCTGTAGAGAGCGGCAGTTGACACGTCAGCAAGCGGTCGAAAGTAGGGCGGGCAGGCAGTGGATAGCCGCAACAGGTTTGCCAGCCCACAGCGCATGCCAGCAGCAGCGCTTGCAAGCTCACACAGCCTGCCCAGTGCACAGCGTCAAAAGTCACAGCAAGTCATCACAACAAGTCGGGTAGCAGCGGGGATGCTGCACTTGGGGGGCCGGGTGGCAGCTGCTGTCCGCCGATGGGGGAGCCAAGGGAGGGAGAACGCCCCTCACAAGGGGTCAGGGCACATTCCCCAGGTTGTGGGGAGTTGGAGCTGGAAGGGTCTCCAGCTCGCCAGCCGTTGCCCCTGGGCAGCTTTAGCTCAGGCGAGCCGGATGGGGCCAGCAAGCGGGTCGGGCCAGGCGGGGCTGGCGGGCCTTGCCGCAGCGCCGCAGCGGTTGGCCATCACCCCGCGGGCGGCCTCACTCGTCGTCCTCGGGAGCCTTCTTGCCGCTCAGCTTCTGGTACTGCTTGCGGCACTCCTTCTTGTGGCGGTCGAAGTGCTTGGCAATCGCCTTCCACTTCAGGCTCTTCTTGCCCAGGGCCTGCGATGAAACAGGGAAGGAATGTGGGGCATGGGAGGACGGACGGGACGTCCGGTGGGCAAGTGGGCGGCGTGCGGGTCTTCTCAAAGGGTGACACCCAGCAGCAGTCCTTGTTGCATGGCCGCCAGACGGCCTGGCCGAGGCAACAGTGCACCTGCTGTATGCCGCACCAACATGGGCGGCGCACGGCTGCTGCCACCAAGGGCAGCGCAGGCGCACGACACCACGAGTGTCAAAAGCCTGGGCTGCCACCAAAACAGCCCTGCAGTGCCGCATGTGTTCCCCCCTTACAACCTCCCCCTTCATGAACAGATAACCAAAGCCGCCACCACACCAGTGAGGCAAGCATCCTGCTGCCCTCTCTAGAACTCTCCCTCCCTCCCCAACAACAGCCCCAGCGCACAAACAGACCCGTGCTTTCCTGCCGCATTGCCCCCCGACCCCTGGCACGCTTCACAAGCACCCCGCCACCCCGCTTCCCCTGCCCCGAGGGCCCCTGAAGCCCTGACAAATAGAGATGGCCCCACTGCCCCAAGCAACTCACCGCCTTGCGTGCCTCTGCAACTTCCACCAGCTTCACCAGCTCCTCCCCCTGCTTCTTGCTCCACTCTGCGCCACCCGTGCCGCCCGCTGAGGCCGGAGTGGGCGCTGCCGCGGGTGCCGGCGCCGGAGGGGTGGGCGCAGCAGCAGCAGCAGCAGCAGCCTTTGCCTTTTTGCCAGAGGCGGGCGCTGCCGCGGGTGCCGCCGCCGCAGGGGTGGGCGCAGCAGCAGCAGCAGCGGCCTTTGCCTTTTTGCCAGAGGCGGGCGCTGCCGCGGGTGCCGCCGCCGCCGGTGCCGCCTCCTCCTTCACCTTTGCCTCCCCCTTGACCTTCTTGACTGCCGGCTTCTCGCCGTCTGCAGGCAAGCGGGCAGGCGATTGACAGGCAGCTAAGTGGAGAGAAAGTAAGAGCAGAACCAGAAGCTGGTGGGACGTAGGCAGGCAGTGGGTGGGGCAGCAGGTGAGTGGGCAAGCAGGCAGGCTGGATAGGAGGCATGCCGTTGCAACAGCCCATGCAGGCAAGCGAGTGAAGAGGAGGGAAAGCGGGCGTGAATGTGCAGTCTGCCAGAACCGAATGCACGCATGCAGCCGCACAGCAGCAAGACACAGATGGTGCAGCAAGTGGGCTGTGCCCCAATCCTTTGGCGCCCAGCACGAGGCCCCTCCCCTGCCCCAGCAACCCTGCCCTGTCCCTGCTGAGCCACCGCCCCTCACTTGCCTCCTGCACACACGTGCTAGGCACCACTTCTTGCCCCGTGGTATGCCCTGCCACGCCTTGCCTGCCCAGGCACAGCCCCGTGCACACCGTCCCCCAAAGGTGCACGCCCTGCCTGCCCAGGTAAACCATGCACAGAGCCCCCATGCACAGAGCGCCCAAAAGCCGCACCCAAGCACACACCTGGCGCCGCCTCGTCCTCCGCCTTCTTCTTCTTGCCAGCCCCGCTCTGCTTGGGCTGTCCCTTGAGCTCGCTGTACTTGTTCTTCACCACGATTCCGGAGTTGAACGCAAAGTGGCGCCCCACGCTCGAGAAGTTTGCAATGCCCTTGCGAGTGCCCTCCTTGCCTGCCCGGCGGCACAGCGGCGGGGGGTGCAGGGAAGGTGAGGTGAGCGGGGCGGCGGCATGCAGACATCCTGGCCGGCCAGCCAAGAGCTGCACAGCCTGGGCAAAAGGCTGAGAGGTCACACAGACGCACAGAACGGCTGGGGTCACAAAAATGCAAGAAGGGATGAGAGGTCACATGAACGCACAGAAAGGCTGAGAGGGTCACACAAACCCAGCTTCTCCATGCTGATCTCTTCAACCTTGCCAGCACCCGGCAATGAGCGCCCATTGTAAGACCATGGGCACACCCGCGACGCAGCACTCTCACCCCCTGCCCCGCCCCGATGGCCCCCGCACCGCCCACCCCTGCATGCACCCTTTGCGCCCAACCTGCCACCGCTGCTGCAGAGAGGCAAGGTCCCCTACCCCACCCACTTCTCCCAGCTTCTCAACAGTCCTCAACCGCACCCAATGAGCGCCCATTGCAACACCGCTAGCACACCACTAGCACGCACAGGACATCGCGCAGCACCCACCCAGGTTCTCAATGCGGAACTCATCGTCCTCGTAAGCACCCAGCAAGAAGCAGCCACTGTAACACCACCAGCACGCACAACACACGGCGCAGCACCCACCCAGCTTCTCCATGCGGAAGTCGTCGTCCTCCACCAGTTTAATCAGCTCTGCCTCCAGCTCCGGGGTCCACTTCAAACGCTTGCCTGGCGCCCGCTCCGCGCCGTCTGCCAGCGGCAGGGCAGCTGCGTTGGCGGCGGCACGCGGACTGACGGGGGCGGCGCGGCCGCCAGCCAGCGCCTGCCACTGCGCCGGCTGGGCCGAGGGCAGCTTGGCGGCCAGCTGGTAGATTTGCGCCACCTCGGGCGGCCCGCTGGGCTTCAACCCGGCGGCCGTGGCAGCCAAGTGGGCCGTCAGGTGGTAGCAGATGTTGCTGCAGAATTCGCCCAGCTGAGTGAGGTCCTTGTGCGACACCCGGGGCTCCATGGCGGCTGCGGGTCAGGGGCGAGGGCGGTGGTGCCGACAGGCGGCGGCGGCAGCGGCAGTGGCGCGTTTGAACGGGGCGCAGTGCGGCTGCAAGTGTGTATCCCTCGTCGAGTTTGGACTGCGGGTGCGCCTGGGCCTGGACAGCGGGGCGGCGGCGAGATGCAAACTTGTTGGTCGCAAGACCTGTCTGTATGCTCAACCAGTTCGCTTCACTGACGTATGGCTCACCTGCGTGCTGCTTGCTCTGCCCCTTTGAGCGCGATGCAGCTGCGCAGCTGAACGCTAAAGAGTGTGCCGGCGCGAGCCTGGAAACAGCGCGATACGATGTAATGTGCTCCAGCGAAATATCCGAGGCGAGACCAGCGCCGCGGCGACATGTAGAACGGCTTTCTTGCCGCCGCCCTCCGCCCTCCGCCCCGCCCCACCTTGCTCACCTGTTCATTGCACCTGCTGCCACTGCTTGCGGTGCCCGACTTGCCAGCGTGCATTGTGCTGTTTGTGCACGGAATGCATCGACCAGTGCTGGTGCGCAGCTGCATGATCTGCAGGGCAGCAACGCTCTGCACCGCATGCACCGCAGCGACGACGTGCCCCAACAGTCGTGTGCCCAATCGGCCAATCGATACCTGTGCTTGAAACTGCGCTGGGGGATATACTCCCCCCGCTGCAGGAATCCCGCACTCTTATCGCATGCATGTGCTAGCCCCCTTATGATTCCAACCGCTGCGCACTGGACGTGGCGCTGGCGCCGCCCCATCCACAAGCCATCGTCGCTGCGTGCATGCAGCCTTGGAGGGCTGGTGGGCTTGCAGAGGGAGATGGGGCATTCAAGACGTGATGGCAACATCGGGTGTGTGACTTGAGTGGCCGGCAAATTTGCTGGCTGTTCCGCCGGAAGTTGCTCGACGTTGGACTGGTTGGTGGGGGATGAGCCGCCGCACTAAGCTTAAAGTGTGGTGATCCAACGTGCAGTACAGTCTCCAAAAGTTCCAGCTCAGCTTCGGTGCACCCTCGAGCATCCACCGTACAACTATTGGAGCCCAGGCTGCCAGCCATCCATCCACAAGAAGCAGCGCCCTCCACCCGACGGGGTGCAGTCAAGGCGGCGTTCCACCGTCGCGGCTCTCTGCGGCCTCCTTCCAGGATGGCAGCTTGCTTTGATGCAGCTTGCCAGGTAGTGACACAAAGGAGGGCCCAGCCTCTGCTGCCTGCCCGTGACACAAAACTTCATCCGTGAGGGCATGGTCAGGTGGGTGCTACACTCTGAGATGCGGTGACTCTTCAGTTGTCAAGAAGAGCCCCGTGGGACTGGGCATCAAAAGGGCTGCAGCTTTTGCGGAAGCCAGCCATTGACAGATGCTGGCTGAAAGCCCCAGCGTCCAAGCCGTTGCCCTCGGTGCCGGCCCGGCCGCTGGTAGCGGGCCGCTGGTAGCAGCGGCAGTCGACGAGGGTGCTGGCTCTAATGAACTAGGACGTTATCTAACCCTTTGACTTCAGCTCAAACAGCTCTCCGATTTGGAAGTCATCAGGGCATCATCGTTTGGGCACCCCGTTCGGATGAGATGACCGGGAGATGCTGACCTGTCTCCGTGTGCCTCCTCACCGCTGCCCATGTTGTCGGGGGAGCGGTCGTGGTCAGCTGCATTTGGGAAAAAAAGTGAGCTGAGCCAGACGGCGGGTCCAGCCTCGCGTGTGAGTGCGCACACGTGTGTACCTGCTGTGGGACACTCCAGAGCCGATTCCAGCCTGATAGACGGTCCAGCAGCACGACTTTGGCGAAAAGTGCAGCCGTGCAGGCCGGCGAAAAGTGCCAACTGTTCACTGCTGTGTGAACAGGCTGGTGTGTGCACAGAAAGGGGTCCGTGTCATTCCCTTTTCGACACATGGAGCCTGTAGAGGAGCGCCTGGTGCGCCTGGGCTTCCGCGTTCTTGCCTCAGTGGAGTGCGGCTCCACCCCAACTCTGTCAGGCGAGTGCAGCGACCCTTTATTGCCCCATCGCCCCCAAGTGGCTACCGAGATGGGGACGAGGGGTCACACGGATTGCAGAGGGCAGCTGCGCGTGGCACTTCCCAAGAGCTTGCTGCCGCAGCCAGCCGCCCGCGCAGCCGTCCCATGTGCTGAAAGTGCCTCCCGGCCTAGTCCCTTGTCTCTGTTTTGGTTCCTTGCCGCCCTGTAAGCTGTGCCCACATGCCTGGTGCTCCGTGCAGGCCTGCTTCTGGAGCGCCCCTACAAGCTGCACTCTGACCGGCAGCAGGCGGGTGCTGACGCCCTGGCATCGGTGCTCTACATCATGTGCCAAAGCCCCTGCTGCCCCGGCCGCTCTCTGGAGTTGCACAGCGCCGGTGGCTGCATCTTCACCGGAAATGCGTTTGAGGCACACGCAGGTAGGGGAGGGCCGGCTGCGCACCGGGCAGTGGCCTGCCTGGCGGGATGGCCGTGCGCTTGTGAATGGCACAGCGCACAGCGCTCACCGTGCCCGTCCCGCTGGCTCGCAGCAGGGTCACTGGGTTCTCAGCCACTTTTGCACATCAACAAGCTGCGTCTCCCGCCTCTGCGCCCTGCCATTGGTTCCTGCTGTGCCGCTGTGCTGGGAGGAGAAGGTGATGAAGAAAGAGCACACAGCGCGAGGGCGTGGGGTTGTGGAAGCCGACGGGCAATGAAGCCAAGGGCACCATGCATGCGGTTGTTGGGCAACATGACCACATAGCCCGTCTCCTCATCAGCCCTTCTGTACTGCCCCTGCGCTGCGCTGCAGGGAGGAGCCACCGGAAGAAGTGGCGGGAGACGATTCGGGTGCTGCCCATGAATGTGTCCCTCAAGACATGGCTGGCCAGCATGGGTCGAGGTGCGCGCACGCCTGTCTTGAGAGACACATGCATGCATATTCGTGCGCCCAGGCAGCACAGCAATCGTATCCTGCCACAGCGCACACAGCGGGCGCTGGAGGAGCCACATCTGGTTGCAACGGGGTCATGCCAAACTGTACTTCTGAAACGATGCGGCAGGGATTGCCAGGCCGAATGTGACCACCACTCCAAGCGGCCCTGCTGCATTGTGGGTCACTGGTCAGCAAGCGCCTTGCACAATGTGATGCACCACAAGACACCCTGGCGACTTGCCCACGCGCACTGATCCCGCCCCGGCCGCCTGCATCTGTCCGCCCGTGCAGAGGTGGCGGCCGAGCGGATGGAGCGCTCGGAGCAGTCGCGGACGCCCGAAGCGCTCGTGGAGGCAGCAGTTGCGGCGATCGCAGCCGCGGCAGCCGCCGTTGCAGGAGGCACGGGGAGCTCACACTCGGTGGCTGCACATGCAGTTGAACTCGTGTGCTCCCAGCAGCAACAGCAGCAGCAACAGCAACTTCAGCAGCAACAGCAGCAGCAACAACAACAGCAGCAGCCGCCAGGAGGGCAGCAGCAGCAACAGCAGCAACAGCAGCAGCAGCAGCAACAGAAGCAGCCTGGGGGCCAGCAGGTATCAGGTGCAGCTGCGCAGGCATCGCTGCCACAGCCAGGGGCGGCATGCTCCGCAGGTGCCGCAAGCGGCAGCGGCGCAGGCAGAAGCGGCAGCACAAACTTTGCTTTGTCTCTTCATGCGCTGGACCGTGCAGCCTCACCCTCCACCCAATTGCAGGGCCTCACGCAGCAGCAGCAGCAGCAGCAGCAGCAGCAGCAGCAGCAGCAGCACTCCCCTGCTGGCCCAAACCCTATGGATGTGCAGCATACAGGAAGCGAGCTGCAGCGACAGCTGGCAGAGATGCCACGGATGCAGCTTGCTGACGCTCAGCAGCAACAACAGCAGCAGCAGCAGCAGCAGGAGCAGGAGCATGGCGGCGCACCAGCTGCCACGGGTGCTCAAGACAGCACGCTGCTCCTGCAGGCCCTCGCAGCGCTGATGCAGTCCACGCAAGCGCAAGAGCAGGCACAGCAGGCGGAGCAGGCACAGCAGGGCAGTGACCACCCCCCTGCTGTCTCGGCAGCTGCCCTTCCCTTGGTTCCTGCTAGCACGCACAGCAGTGCTGAGCGCATTGCAGCACTAATAGAGACAGTGCGGCAGCAGCAGGCGGCCCTGACTTCCCTGACGCAGCAAATGACGCGGTGCCAGGAGCAGCAGGCGCAGCAGGCGCAGCAGCTGGCAGCACAACAGCACGCCATGCAGGGGCAGGCGGAGCAGGCGCACCAGCTGAGGCGGCTGGTTGTCAGCCTGTTGCTGGCCTGCCAGCCAGCTGCAGGCTGCGCCCCCAGCATGCAACCACAGCAGACAACCACAGCAGGAACCGCACCGGATCCTGCAGCGCAGGTGCAACTGGCAGCTGAGGCGGCGGCAGCAACAGCACCCGCAGCCCGGCCATCCGGCGAGACCAGCAGCAGCTCCCAGGGTGGCGGGAGGAGCGCTGCACATGACACCGCCGCCGCCACCAGTGCAAGCGCTCTGCAGCAGCTCCTGCCAGGCGGAGCACCTGGGCAGCTGCAGCAGCCCCCCGCCGGCGCACTTGCTGCTGGGCATGCTGTGGGCATGCCGTGCGTCAATCAGGCTGAGCTGGGAGTGCAGCACCAGCAGGGTGCGCCTGTCGGTGTTGCGCCGATGGACCAGTGCAGCGACCAGAGTGGTGCCGGCGGCGCCAGCGGCGGGCACAAGCGGCCCCACTGGGACAGCACCTGCGGTTCCTGAAAGTGTGGTCGGTTGAGCGCCACGGCAGTCAGCTGAGTCTGTCTTTGTGACGGCGTTCATGCTTTTCTAAAGCACTGTTACTCTATGTACTTCTCTCCGTGGGCTTTGCGTACTGTCGAATTCAACCCGTTCCCCAAACTGTTTGCACACCTGCCATTCCAGCCCCCCCCCCTCTAGATTCAATAAGCACTTGCCAACTTGTTTTTTTCCTGCAAGGCCCCCACGTGTTCTGTACCGAGTTTCGTGCTTACTAGCTGGTATGCAACCCACTCCTGCCATCACGGCCGTGTACCGCTGCCCACTGTAGGAGGGATGCAGAGCCGGTCTTCAATCCTGATCAGGATATGCATGCACACCCTAGCCCACCCCTGCTCTTGCCCATACAATGATTTGACGCTGACCCAGTCCAAGCCACTTGTCTGACTTGCACTGTAAGTTACAACAAAACAATCAATGTACGTGGCAGGGGACGGTGGCAGGGCTTTAATGGCAACTTCATGAAACAGAACAAGCCCAGCAGGTTGGGGGCAGAGTTGGTTTGCAGACAACAGGAGGGTAGAAGCCAGAGGGCCGGCTGGTGGCGTCAGGCACACTGGGTGTCAAGAGGGGTCGAGCAGTGAACGGTAGGCGCAGGACGGGTGAGCGGGGACCCTGCCAGCTGCCTAGCTGACCAGCACCCGCGCGTGTGTGTGTGCATGCGATGTGCAGGGCCGGCACAGGCTGGATTTGGATAAGCAACCGTAGCTGTGCGCAAGGTGTCAGTGTGCAGGCATGCACAGGCACCGCACATCGGCGGCTGCATCGGCACAGCAGGGGCGCTGCCCCAGTGCTTCACTGGTGCTGGTGCTGGTGCTGCTGGTGCTGGTGCTGCTGGTGCTGCTCGTGCTCTTCCGGCAGCGGGGCAGGCACCTCCACCGTGTGCTGCACCATCGGCAGCGTAAGCGCAGCCGTCTCGCTGTCGTGCCCGTGCCCGTGCCCGTGCTCATGCTCATGCTCGTGCCCGCCTGGCATGCCGTGCCCGTGCCCATGCCCCTCGGGCAGCCCCGTCGGCATGCCGGCCGCCGCCATGGCGGCAAGCATGGCGGGGTCTATGGGGGAGAACTGCTGCATGATGCCCAGGTGCACCAAGTGGTCATGATGAGACATCGCATGCGCGTGCTCCTGCATCCCCTCGCCCTCCCCCACTCCGTGCTGCTGCTGCTGCTGCTGCTGCTGCTGCTGGTCTGCAGCGTGCTGCTGGTGCAGCCTCTGCAGGCTGTGGCCGTGCTGTGCATGCTGCCTGCCCTCCTCCTCAACCGAATCTCCCATGTCCTGCTGCCCCTGCTGCCCCTGCTGCCCCTGCTGCCCGTGACCTGCCGTGATCTGGTGCAGAGCTCTTGTAAGTTCCCCGTGCTGCATGCTTGCGCTCACAGGCAGCTGCAGGTGTCCAAACTGCAAGAGCAGGCACACAGGAGAGGAGCGCGGGTGGATGGCACAGGGGCACAGGAGAGGTGCGCAGGCGATGGCACCAAAGTACGGCACAGGGCAAGAGTCACAGGAGCAAGCACAGGTTGAGATTGGAGGACAGGGTCAAGCTGCCCCCACCATGCCCGTGCATCACACTTCATGGCAGCTGCCAGTGTCTGCTGTCACGCAAGTGGGGGCAGAGGGCGCAGCAGGCACGGGTGGGCGGCGAGAGGCGGCACTGAGCGTGGCACCGGGAGAGGCACGGGGGTGATGTGCGGGGGGGCGATCCAAAGGTGACTGTGCCATGCAGCTGGAAGCGGAACAACAATCCGGTGCCCCTCTGCGCTGCTGCCTGCCTGCCTGCCTAGCAGCGCCCACACGCTGTGAGCCCGTGTGCAAACCCTCGCCACTTGTTGCTTCCCCACTGCACTGCCTGCCTGCACTGCCTGCACCCATCTGACACAAGCGGCCGCGGTTCGTGCCGGCACGCACCGCGCCCGCCCCCCTTGCGATGCTTTCACGACGAAACGCACGCACGCACACACGCACACGCACACACACACACACACACACACACCTGCGGCAGCTGGTCCGGCGGTATGATTAGCGGCGCATTGGTAATGGCCGCCGCTATCTGCTCGTGTATAAGCGCCATGCGGTGCGCCATGTCAGGTGTGACCTGGCCGTCGTTGTGAGCGGCCATGGCGTGCTCGTGCTCGCTGTTGACGTTTGCAATAGCGGCACCCAGCATGTCTGAAGTGACGCCGGCAGAGGCCGCCGCCGCCGCGGCTGCGTCAGCATCTGCTGGGGCGCAGGCGGGGAGGGGCAGACAGCAGGGGCAGCGTGGGTTGCAGCAGGGCAGCAGGAGCGGGAAGCCGGTAGGCGGGGAGGGGCAGACAGCAGGGGCAGCGCGGGTTGCGCAGCGGCGGCAGGAGCGGGAAGCCGGCAGGCGGGGAGGGGCAGACAGCAGGGGCAGCTTGGGTTGCAGCAGGGCGGCAGGAGCGGGAGGAGGCCGTGCGGGGCAGCGCAGCCCTGGCCAGACACAACAACCAACTGCTCATCCTTGTCAGCCGTTGGTTGGTACACACCAGCAAGCGCTGTCGCCGCCTGGCGCCCCGGCAGCACCTGACAGCTATGCTTTAGGGTATGGCGTTCCCACTTAAACCCTAAACCCCAGCTCACCTGCCAGCGGCGGCGGGTGCGCCATGGAGGAGGGGTCGTATGTGGGCAGGCCCGCGATGGCCTGCTGCGCAGCGGCGGAGGCAGAGGTGTTGCGCCCTGCGCTGCGGCTGCTGGCCTGAGCCTCCTGGAGCTCGTGCTGCAGGCAGGTGAGGGGA
>JTEE01000205.1:1276073-1293134 GCA_002896455.3 Chlorella sp. ArM0029B | reverse complement strand
AGGCAGGCAGGCAAGGGCAAGGCGGGGGAGCGGGGGAGGCGAGCGGGCACGCGGGTGGGCGCGCCAGGTGGCAGGAGAGCCGGCAGGGGAGCCAGGCCCTGCAGCAAGTTCGGCCTTAAGGATTATTGGCGGCCGTTTGCCCAGCTTTCCTCGTTTTCGTTCCAAACCGCCCCAGATGATGACTGATTCTGTGGGTTGAGAGTGATTTGGGGCCCCCCGTGAGGCGCCCATTTCATTCCCCATCCACCCATCCACCCGCCCGCCCCATCCCGCCCCACCTGGTCCAGCCTCCACACCGTCTCGTGCTTCTGCTTGAGTCCAGTGTGCTGGAAGATCTTGTCCGCGCTCAGCACCTTGCGCACCTGGATCTTCCACCTGCCGGGAAGGAGGGGAAACGGGGAGGGGTTGAGTGAGCACTGCAGGGGACGGCAAAATTTGAGGGCAGGGGCGGGTGACGCATTGGCAGCAACACATACGTGCCGCCGCAGCGCTGCAGAAGAAACACAAAACAATAACATGGGAGAGCGGGCGGCAGGCTGCTACGCCCAGAGAACCTGCAGCGCTGCCTTGCTGCCGCACCCCACATGCGCCGCCGCTCGCTGCCACGCCCCGCGTCGCAGCTGCTGCCGCTGCTGCTGATGCTGCTGCGCACGATTCCGTGCTGACGCCCGCCGGCCCGCTGGGAACTCCCCCACCGGCCAGCTTCCGCCTTGCGTGCAACATTCCTGTTCCTTTGGTAACTGTTGAAAAACGGAGACACGGGCAGGGTGACAATCGCCACTCCCCCATCACTGGCTTTTGCAGCACCGGAAGCACATTTCGCAGCACCCCTTCCTGTTGTTGTGGTCGAGGAATCCCAAACCCACCTGGGGACGTGCCTTAGGGCCCTGAACCCTAAAACCCTAAAACCCTAAACCCTAAACCCTAAACCCTCAAACCCCGATTCTTTGACCAAAACAGCAGGATCCCTAATCCCACCTGGGGACGTGTTTGGTGCCGGGCATGATGCGCAGATCCAGCTGCTCTACAAACGACGGGTTGCTCTCGATGCGCTCGAAAATCTCGGGCGCCGTGCCCTGCAATCAATCAACCAATTAGGCTTAGCAAAGGTTAGGGTTTGAAGCACCACCCCAAAAACCCACCCCAAGCCCAGGGAGAGCCAGCAGGGATCGTGGGGGGTCAGCGAGGGTGGGGGCGAATGCGGGCACCGGCCCAGCACCTGCGGTTTGTGATGCAGCTCTGGGCAGCTCTCTTGTGATGCAGCACCGCCACCTTGTGTCAACCAATCGAGCACGTACACTCATTTGTTGAGACTGCACCACCTGTCCCCCAAGTGCGTTTGGCAGATTTCATGCCAGCTTCCTCAACCCCACGCCCTCGGGCTGTGAAATACCCCACGCCCTGGGGCTGTGATGTTCTTCTTCAACCTCTGCCCCGCACCCACCCCCCACCCACCCCCTGCTCCCAGCCGCACCTGGTAGTTGGGCAGCTCGCTGAGTGCGCTCACAATCATCCAGCGGTAGGGGGTGGCCTTGCGGTGGTGCTGGCGCTTGCCTGCGGCCAGGGTGCAGGGGGGCGGGGGAGGGAGGGGGTGGTGGTGAGGCATAGGCATGACGGAGGGAAATGCCATGGTGGGAGGGGCTGTGAGGGGAAGGGCTGTGAAGGGCTGCAGAGGGATGTGGAGGCAACAGCCAACAGCTGGCTTCCACGCATGGACAGGGCTTGTTGGCACGTCCGCATGGGCATGCGGGCAGCAACATGGCAGCTTGCATACATGCATGGAGAAGGCAGGCGGGCGCGGGAGGTGGGGCTGGGCAAGCAGGCAGGCAGGTCGCACACAGGAAGAACAGGCAGGCAGGCAGGCAGGTCGCACACAGGAAGAACAGGCAGGCAGGCAGGCAGGTCGCACACAGGAAGAACAGGCAGGCAGGTCACACACAAGACAAACCAGGCAGGCAGGCAGGTCGCACACAGACGACCGGGCAGGCAGGCGGGCAGGCAGGCATGCCGGCCAGCGCAGCGCACGGCAGCGCGAGCCTGGGCGGAGGGCACAGTGCAGCTGCCACCCACCTTTCTCCACGCCCAGCGTCCCATTGTGCATGGCCTCCAGGCAGTGCCGGTACTTGCGCTTGGCTGTCTGGACGCTGCAGGAAGCCAAGAGGCAGAGAGCACAGGCAGGGAAGGTTGACCAGGAAGGCACAGGCGAGCAAGCGCAGGTGGGGGGGAGTGTAGTTGAGGCGGTGGCAGCGGCAGGGGGCTGCGTCGCCTGCGCCGCCCTGCACCCGATGAGCGTGGCAAATCTGTTTCCTTGAGATTTGAGCGAGAGCCCGACCAACCCTACGCAAACCAAGCCCAACATTCCACACACACACACATGGCATGCACCCAGCGCCATCCCTACCTGCAGCAAAGGTTTGAGTGTCAGATCAAGCCAACCCAACCGGTGACCGATCAGCCCATCCCATCACAACACGCATGACCGACCCCAACCCTACTTGCAACCAAGAAGCAATGGCGAAGTGTCGCTTGGGATTCGACCAACCCAACCCAACCAACTGCACACCCCAAACCCAACAATTCCATGCACCAAGCCCCACCAGCCCCACCTGCACCCAAAATGGAGGGCAATCAATCAGTGGTTGATCAACCCAACTTAACCCAACCCAATACGCAGCCTACGACCCAGGGCTCCGCCCCACCCTCCTACCTGCACCCAAAGTGCATGGCAATCGTCTCCCACATCTCCCCCTCAGGAACAGCCTCATCCATGTGCAGCAGCTGCATGCGGTACCCGCTCTCCTGCAGACCAACAAGCAGGGCACAGGGGCAGTGTGAATGAGCGGTACACGAGGACGGGAGCAGGGAGCTGGTGAGGGGGCTGCAGTGAGCTGCTGCAGTGAGCTGTTGTGCTGTGGCTGACCAGTGCACACGGTGGGGCAGCAGGCGACGCTCGCAGCGCAGGGCGCTCCTTCATAGCCGCATGCGCAGCCTCTTCCAGCCAGCGCCCTGGGTTCTGAACTGGGCAGGTGCAAATGCGGCTGGCGGTTCTCCATGCTCTGGTGGGTTTTAAACAGGCCGCTGCATAGAAAGGAGGGCCCGCGGAGTGAAATTATCCGCGAGATCTCCTTCCAGGCCGGTGCCAGCCTCACCCCTGCCAGCCTCATTAGCATCGCGGTCTCCTCATCAGTCCACAGCTTGCGGTCGGCACGCGGGCGCTTGTTGGGGTCCACGGCTGCAGATGGCGGCATACAACAAGTGAAGTGCGTCAGATTCATGCGTTTTTTTAAATATGAACCTGCACCTGCGGGGGGCCAGAAGAAAGAAGACGAAGAAGAAGAGAACAGCCCGAGGGTGTGGTGTTGGGGCGACCGACAGGAATGAAGGCAAAGGCGGCGTGGGGACATGCTGTGTGCCAGCGTGGGGAGGTGTCGTCAGGAGGTGCGATTGAAGTACAAGTGGGAGCCACAGTCGCTGCCCCCGCTCTGCCCACCCCGCCTGCCCAGAAAGCGCCACCACCACAATCAAAGGCCAAGCACGCAAAGCAGTCACGAGTAGGCTAGGCACACAAAGACATCGCGCGGCATTACAACGTAATGAATAGACTAAATTACACATCACGTGCTTGGGAGAGCCAGTGAGAGTCGCTGTCCCCACTCTGACCGCCCCGCCTGCCCATCGACGAACAGCAAAACCACCCGGCTTCTTTATGGGGAAACAGCAACGTCCACCCCAAGGGTTTACCTGTCAGCTCCATGGCCTCTGAATCGCTGTCCGCCTTCTTGGTCAGCTGCCAGTACTTCTTGCGCAGAGCATTCTGGCTGCGCCCGGCGAGGGTTGAACGGGGGGGGGATGGGGAGGCACATGGGGGCTGGGTTCAGCTGGGGTCGGGGTTTAGCATGGCTGGAAGCTGTGTGCCTAGGTACTGCTCTCGACAACTGGCGCGTCAGGCTGCGGCCCAGGCCCAGGCAGATGCTAAATCCCAGGCAGCGGCCCAGGCCAAAATTGCAGCGCAGGTGTGCCTGCTGGCCCCTCACACTGGCCCCATGGTACCTCGCAGGTCCAGACAAGGGTCAGCTTATAACCCACCTCTCGCCCCCACAGGCGCCAGCAAGCGCGCCCCACGACCAGAGAAGCCCCAAACTGCACCCCCTGCCTCCTGCCCCCGAATGAGAGACAGCCGCATGTTGCTACGTCAAGCAGCCCCCCACTGCACCCCAACCGCCCCCCAACGTGGGATGGCAGGCCTCCACTGCAACGCAACAATCTGCCCCCAACAAGCGCACCACGCACACAGAAACGCCACCCACAACCAACACACCTCCTGCCCACTAAGGACAACAAAGACAGCCCCGATACTACCAGAGAAGCCCCCCGCTGCACCCCACCTGCCTGGTGCCCGCGAAATACGACATCCGGATTGGGCCTATGCCTAGCAGCCCCCCACTGCACCCCACCCACCTCCTGCCCCCAAAGTAGATGGCCACCTTGGCCCAGTCCAGCTCTGCAGTACCCAGCTTCTCCAGGCGGTACCCCGGGTCGTCCACCATTTGAATGAGGTCCTGCGGACGGGTTGTGTGACCGGGGGAGAGGAGTGTGAGGCGGGGATGCGCGGCAGCAGCAGGCACGCAGTAGCAGGCAGGCAGACCGGCGGGCAAGCAGGTAGGCAGAATCTGATGAATAATCATCTCATGAATAACAGCACTCCAGCGTCATCCCCAAGCTCATGCGCAACTGCCAGCCTCCCGCTTCCCAGGCCCCTAGCTCCCTCTCCAGCCTCCGCCCACGCTGCTGCCTGCCTGCCCCGTCCCCCTCGCCCCGCCCCAAATGCCCGCCACTGCACCCACCCCTTCACCCATCCACCCCACTCACCCGCCCACCCCACTCCGCCCCACTCACCTTCTCCTCCCGCTCGTCCCACCAGTTCTTGTAGCCTCCCTCCGACCCCATGCCCGCAGACCCCTCCGCTCCCATGCCGCCCGCCAGCGCTCCCATGCCAAGCTGTGCGGCCTGGCCCGAGCCCAGGGGTATGACAAAGGGCATGGGGGAGTGGCTGAAGAGGGCCATGATTTGCTCGGGAGTGAGCTGCGTGCCGTCGGGCGCCAGGATGGGGATGCTGAGGGTGGAGGGGTCAAAAGCCAGCTGCGGCAGCTCCCCGCCAGCGCCCAGCATCGGCAGCGTGAAGGTGGTCAGGGGCTGGCCGTCGGGGCCCGTGGGCAGGCTGGCGCCCGCGGCTGCCAACGCCTCTGGGGAGAGCGTCATGGGGAATTGCATCAGCTGCTGCATCTGTGCCTGCTGCTCTGGCGTCAGGCCCAGGGCTGCAGCGGCAGCGGGGTCCAGTGCGTGGAAGCCCATGGCGCCGCCCCCAGCCGCGTGCTGCATCAGCACCTGCTGCGCCGCGGCGGTGGCCGCTGCCGCTGCCTCGGCCTCGCCTGTGCCGCCACCCATGCCGCCGCCGTCCTCGCCCTCCTCCGCTGCCATTTCGCCGTCGGGGCCCTCGCCCTCCAGAGGGGGAGGCATATCCCCTGGCTCCTCAGCTGCTTCAGCAAGCCGCAGACGCTTTGCACCTGGCTGGCCTCCATCGTCTGCACTGCCGTGCTCCTCCTCCTCTGCAGCAGCAGCAGCAGCAGCAGCAGCGGCAGCGGGGCGGGTGCAACACGATGAGAATGGAGGTCGGAGGGCGGAGGAAGGCACTGCCGCACTCCACACGACGTAGCAGTGGCAGTGAGCGCAGCGAGGGTCTGTGCTCCTGGGTTTTAGGCGTGCGGGTACTCGCCTGGTGCGCCGCGCTTTCCCAAGGCGGCGGCCGCCGCCGCCGCCAGTGCGCCCTCCACCTCTGCTGCCGACAGCTTGCGCTCCGCCGGCTCGGCTCCCACATCGTGCGCCACCTCCAGCGTCCCGGGCTGCTGCGCGATGTGCTGCTGGAGCTGCTGGGCCTCTCCCAGACCTGTCGCCTCCATGACGGCAAAGGGTGACGCACGCCCCCTCAAGCCCCCTGCTGATAGGCCGCGGCCCTGGCAGCGCCAACGCTCGCACTGAACGCTCAAACTCGCCGGCGTACGCGAAGCTCGCGCGGCCAGTTGGCGCGGCTGAGCTCCGTCTCGGCTCAAAGGTAAGGCGCTTACTGGGCACAACAAGACTCGCAAGGCAAGGAGACTTTCTTGCCGGCGGAACTAGAAAGGCCAGAACAAAGGAAGCCATGCGGCGCCCCCGTCAGCACGCAAGGTCGCGGCTCTGCTCTCCCCCCGCACTCTGTACGCGTTATGGACGGAGACATCTCAGTAACTCAGCTTGCAGCGCGACCTCACACCGCCCTCGAACACTCTGTCGCCTACTCCTTGCCTGCCCAGGGCCAGTGACCTGGTAGCACCGGATCACTGGTTTCAGAAACATTGCACACCCAGAACCGCCCGCATTGTCTCAGGCTGAATTCACTGGCGGTGGCGGCGCCGGCGGAGAGCCGGCTGCCGGTGGCATGGCAGGCGAGTGGTCTGCGGGCTGCAGCAGTAGCAGCAGCAGTAGCAGCATCAGCCACTGTATCCCGCCTGCGCGGCATCTCTGCCGTCACAATGGTTTGAACAGGACGGCAGGGCTCTGGGTGCACAGTGCGCTCACTGCACAACACACTGCACATTGCACGGTGCGCCGCATTGTTTCGCTCCCCTTCGCAGTGCGCTCGCTGTGCTGTCACTCCCCTGCGGTCGCCTGCTCTACTGCAAGCAGCACCGTCATTCCACATGAGGGTGGTGCGCCTGTGACGGCGGAGAGAGGGCACACAGCCCAGGGGGTGTGGGTTGTGGCGGAAGGTGGGAGGTGGCAACCCTCGCCCTCTCCGTAGTAAAATGAATGGACAGGGGATCAGGGGCTGGGCACAGGTTAGATGACGGTGCAAGCAGGTGAGGCAGCTGCCGGCGATGTGCCGTGCTGTGGCTGCAGGGCGGGCATACCTGTGTGGAGGGCGGAGAGGGAGGAGGGATGCAAGGGTGTTTTTAGCCGTCTGTGTAGTGCTGCAAGCTGTACCAGGCATGCATGCATGCGGAACTGTGGGGCGCTTTTGCGATAGACTCTCCGAAGAACCGGTAAGAGTTAGAGAGTGAATAGGAGTTTTGACAAGGGCGGTGCTACCGGTAAGGGGCGGCGGGGCTTGGACAAAAGCAAGACGGGAGTGGAGCACTTGATGAAGCTGTCGCTGTCAGGCCCAAGCTGCAGGTCCGGGACACACCTGTGTGGAGGGAAGAGGTGAAGGGGTGCAAATGTCCACTGGTATTTTGCTGCCCCTGCTGCTGTCACGTACAGCAGCCGCTAACCGCCAGCAGGGCCGCAACAACGCCAGTGGCTGGCGCCAGTGGCGGGCGCCAGTTATATCAAAACTTAAATGTGTGATGTGTGATAATTACTTTGCAGAACTCGCCCGCTCGCCGCCCCCCCCCAATGTGAGAGACTGAACGTACTGGCGACTTTTGTAGCGTACCGGTTGGCGTCCGGCGCAGGTCGATCGATGGCGCGCTCGGGCCTGTCCTCCCTAAGCTGCTGGTGGGGCCGCAGGGCGACCGCGCTGCGGCTGGCGGCCGAGGTAGCAGCCCTGCTGGCAGCGGCGGTCGTGGCGGGGAGCTTGCCTCACACCCCCCAGCCGCTGGCCTACCACAACCTTGCCGACTCCCGGCAGTGTCTAGGCATCCCCTCCTGCGCCAACGTGCTCAGCAACGCGGCCTTTGCAGCCTCTGGCATAGCCGGCTTCTGGGTGCTGGCCCAGCACTTCCTCAGCAGGCGGGGCAGCAGCGGCAGGCAGCGCGGCCGCCGCAGCGGCGGCTCACCAGACGCACCCTGTGCAGCTGAAGGCACCTGCCTGGCGACACACTATGCCGGCACAGTCCTCACCTCTGCCTTCTCTGCTGCCTACCATCTCCACCCCAACAACTCGACCCTGGTGTGGGACCGGCTGGGCATTGCAGTCGTGTTTTCGAGCCTGCTCGCCTCCCTCCTTTCGGAGCGGCGAAGCGCGGCGGCGGGGCTGGCGGGGCTGCCGTTGCTGCTGGCGGGCGCGGTGGGCAGCGTGCTGCACTGGGACGCCAGCGAGCGCAGCGGGCCGGGAGACATGCGCTACTACACACTCATGCAGACCATTGCTGGTGAGCTCAGTTGCCTGCCTGGCTGGGCCGGGATGCTGGTGGGGAGTGATTTTGGCTGCTGTTTGTCTTTGCGGGTAGCCAACGCGTTGCAGTACCTGGCAGCTGCAGCCTGTTGCAATCCAACACCTGCAGCCTGTCAAGGAACTGGTGCCCCTTGCTGACTCCCCACTTTACACCTGCCTGCCTCACCCTCGCTTGCCCTCCATTCATTCATTCATTCATTCGTTCATTTGAAGCTTCGCGTGCCCTCCCCCTGCCGCCTGCCCTGTGCCCCCGCCGCTGCAGTTCGAGGGTGCCTGTACCTCGTGCTTGCTTATCCCCCGCTGCCGCCACGGCGCCGAGACCCCGGCCTCTTCTCCACGCTGGCAGCCCTGGGCCTCTACTTGGCGGCACAGCTGGCAGAGACATTTGACTGGCAGGTGTACCGCCTGACAGCTGGCGTGGTGAGCGGGCACACGCTGAAGCACCTTCTGGCCGGCGTCTCCAGCTGGCAGCTGGTGCAAGGGGTGCGCGAGCGGTGCCGGCACAACAGGGGTGACAGATGAGGGCAACCGTTGCAAGCATGCATGCATGCTTCAGGCGGAGCAAGCAAGCAGCTGGTGCCGATGTAGGCACGATGAAATGCGTCGGGACGTTTCACGACACACGCCGGCTGCTGGCAGTTGCCGCACTCTTGGCGGCCAGATGCACACCAGTTTTTTCCACATTTGTCAGGACTTAGAATCACGCAACACTGCAACCTTGACTTGTTATTTGATCGTCACTCCAGCGCTTCCCACTGTGTACTCGCCATCTTTGTTTTCGATGTGACGAATGAAATTCTTTGTAAGTGCTAGCAGGTGCAGCCAGCGTGAGAGTGCGGCAGACTGGCCACAAAGAGCGCTAGTCTAGAGTAGTTGTTACAGCTTTTCACATCCCCTGAAAGAGGACTGATTATTCAACTTCAGGACAATTCAGTTCCTGAGAGGTTGAGGAGGCATGCTGTGGTCGCTGAGTGCCTCGCCCACAACATTGCCAGAAGTAAAGGGGGCACGGAAGCCGGCGCCGCAACGCCCCCTCATCCAGCCCTGCCCAGCAAGATTGCGGCTTGCTACAGTTTTCACTCGACCTAAACAGGGGTGATGCAGAGGCCGTGGTGCCACGCTGCCAGCACTTCAGACAAACAAGCAGGGCATGGCAGGGCAAGCAGGTTGTCAGGCGGGCCGTGGGACGGGGCTGGCGGGCCGTGAGCTCTGCTCCTCAATCTCCTGATCCCCCTCAAGGATGGCGTGCAGGTTGGCCAGAGAGCGGCCACGGTGCCAGCTGGCATCGCGATGCCAGCGCTGCGCAAGGCCTTGGTCGCCAGCTGGCATCGCGATGCTCACTCCAGGGTGTGGGCGCGACCCTGGCTGCCGCAGCGGGTGGGCCGCCCTGCTGCTGCCGCCGCTTTCGCCATTGGCGCTGCCCCCCTCCCCCTCCTCTGCTGCCACCATTGCGGCATACCGCTCCATGGAGACTGAGGAAGTGGCGGTGAGGTCGCTGGGAAGCAGGTCGGGATGGGGTTGGAAGATGGGTGGGGAGGGGCGGCGCAGCTGCTCATGCAGCAACGAGTGCTGCTGCGGCTGCTGCAGCTGGTGCTGGTGCTGCTGTGAATGGCCCAGCTGCTGGCCTGTGCTGCCTGACGTGCCGGGTGCTGAGCTGGCGGCACCTAACGCTGAGCTGGCGCCGCCTGTGCTGCCGCCCGATGGCGCCCCGCTCAGGCTTGTCAGCGCTGACCCATACCTGTCCAAAGTCACAGAGGGGCCGGCTGACAGTGTGCCCAGATTTGGCGGCCCAGCCAAGGCAGATCCCCCGCCGCCCCCACGCTCCCCCCACCCATGCAGCTCCTGCTGCCGCTGCTCCGGCTGCCCTGCCTGCGCCCTGCCTGCGCCCACCTGCCGCCGCTGCTGCTGCTGCTCCTCTTGCACCGCAGCTGCCGCTGCTTCGGGAGTCAGGATGGAGGGTCGGCCCACGAGCGCCTCATATCGATCCATGCCAGCCTCCGGGCTCACTTCCTCCCCCACAATTTCGGCCTCCTCCTCAGTCAACTGCTGCTCGGCACCGGGCGGCGCCTCCCCTGCCACTGCCCAGGGCGGCTGGCCTCCTGCTGCTGCCCAGGGCGGCTGGCCTCCTGCTGCTGTCCCTGCTGCTGAGCCTGCCGCTGCTGGCACCGCCCAGTGCGCCGCCGGCCCTGCTGGCGCCTCTGCAGCTTCCCCTGGAGAGGGAGCAGCTTCCGCGGCAGCTGCCGCGGCTGCTGGGCCCAGGAGGGAGTGCTGGCGCACACTGGCTGCCGCATGTGCTGCCTCTGGGTCGACGGGCACCCATCTCAAGGAGCGGGAGAGGGGCTTGTCTAGGGCGTGGTTGAGGCGCGGGTTGCGGTCCTGCTGTGCCCGCACTTGGGCATGCGATTCGGGGGCCGCCAGGGTGGTGCCTGCAGGGGGGAGCAGGGGAGGGTGGGATCAGCATGGATGTGGGTCGCGGTGGCAGGGGGAGGGGTGGGAGTGAGGTGGGCCGGGGGCAGGTGGCGCACGGCTGTGGGTGGGGGAGAACGGGGAGAAGTGACACGGCATGGCAGGCTCAGCAAGCACAGCAGACACAGCACGGCATGGCGGGCTCAGCAAGCACAGCAGACACAGCACGGCATGGCGGGCCCAGTGTGGCACAGCGCGCGCAGCGAGGCCTTGCGAGCCGCGAGGCACAGCAGGCACAGCATGCCATGGCAGGCGAGGCAGCAGCAGGCACAGCACGCCATGGCGGGCGAGGCACCAGCAGGCACAGCACGCCATGGCGGGCGAGGCACCAGCAGGCACAGCACGGCACGGCGGGCGCAGACGGGCACAGCAGGCGCAGAGCCCCTGACCGGTAGGGCTGCATTGCGGCCATGCTGCGGCCACGCATGCACCAGCCAAGCAAGCGTGCAGCGGGGGCGTGCTCACGTCGCTGCATGTAGGCCCGCAGGGCGGGCGAGTTGAGCGCGGAGCTGTGCATGTGAACGGTGGGGCGCCCACGCCCGCCCTCGCCCCAACCGACGGGCTCCACGTCGAAAAAGTGGGCCCAGCGGGTGCGTGGCTTGCCATCCCTGGTGGCCAGGTGGTGAAGGGAGGAAGAAGGTAAGGAAGGGCCAGGGGTGGAGGGCAGGTGGGTGGGTGGGGGTCAACCAACCAACAAGGTGGGTGGGTCCATGTGCCGCCCGCCTTGCTGGGCCGCCTGCCTGCCTGTGTTCAATTTTGTACGACATTTATGGCATTGCCCGAGGCAAGCTCACACCCTGACACACCCCCAGACTGACCCTCCTCTTCTAGCCCAGGCCCTGCCGCATGTCAGTTGTTGCACACGCTTCACTGGCTCTCCCTTTTCCCGGACGGATGCTTCTTCCCGCCACCCCTCCCCTGGCCCGCCTACCCACGCACGCACCCACCCACAAGCACGCACGCTCTCACTTGGACTCGTGTGGGGGGCGCACCGCGGGCGCAAAGCGGAAGCCGTAGCGCACGTGGCTGCCCACACGGTAGGTGCGCTGCCGCATGCGGTTGGTGGAGGTCTGGTACAGGTAGGCTTGCAGCTGCGAGTGGGGAAGAGGGCAGGCAGCAGCGGCACGGTGCTAGGTGGCCTGGCAGTGGATACAGGTACAAACAAGACAGCAAACACAAGGCGTGGTGCGGGCAGCAGCAGGCAAGTTCCTGGCAGCCCGAGGTCAACTCTTTCGCCCGGCTCCCCACGCAACCCTGCACTTTTAAAGCACAAACTATCCCGATCATGGGAACTTTGCCTCAACGGACAGCCATCCTGCCGGCTCCAGCCAGCAGGACACTTGGTTTCGTTGAACGCTGTACAACACCCGACTGCATCACATATTTGAACAGTTGGACTCACTAGCACCACAATCTCCGAGTCTGCGTCCGCCGACAGGCCCCCCGGCTCCAGCCAGCTGGCCAGCGGTGAGGTGGCGTCGATGACGTGTGCCACCTCTTGGGGCAGGCGCAGGTACAGGCGGTCTTCCCCGGTGGAGTAGCCACACTGCACGGGGGAGGAGGAAAGGAGCGGGGCACACTGGGCGTTACAAGCGTTGAGGCTGCTTCGAGGGGCAGGCACAATCAATGCTGTTCCCACCTGCAGTTGGTGTAGGAGGGCTCTTGCGCTGTCCCGTCCTTCAACCCCCCCATCACCAGCAGTCGATGAACACTCGCAACCACCGTCCCTCCCTCCCACCCGTCTGTTCCCTCCCCCGCTCTCCCCCACTTGCCCTCCTACGCCGACGCCTGGTGCACGGTGCGTTAAGGTGCCTCCCCACCTTCCCCTTGGCCCCCTTCCCTCATTCCTCCCCTTCGCGTTAGCACACCCCCGAGCTATGATGTTGAACCCTCGGTTGTGAATCCCTGAATCATAAAACTCATTCCCAACCCACCTGCAGCTGGTGCATTACGAGCGTCAAGGCTGGTTCGACGGGGCAGGCGCAATCAATGCTGTTCCCACTGCGGTTGCTGCATGGCTGACTTCAACTTCGACCCACCTGCAGCTGGTGCATGGTGTAGGAGGGCTGGTCGGGATGCTCCCTGCACCACTCCTCGGGACGCCAGCGGTAGAGGTACATGCGGGCAGTGATGTCCAGCATTTGGTTGGGGTACGTGTCCGCCACCCTGCAAGCAGCGGTGGCAAAGTGCATGAGTGTGGGGCCGGGCGTGGCCTGTGGGCCCCAAAGTGCCAGCGCACCTGCTCAAACAAAGCAGGTCGGCGGCTGCGTCGTGCTGTGCTTGTATGGGACGCAACCCCTTTCGAGCCAGCACTGATGTTAGAAAAAAGTCTCCCCACCCACTTCCACAGATCATATGCCGGCCGATCCACCTACTCACCACCCACCCACACAACTGCCCCAGCTCATCTTGGCCCGCCCACCTGCACAGCAGCTCCATCTTCCCTCCCCCGTCCCCCTCCACGGGCCGAACACACAACAGGTCAGAAAGCACCAACGTGTTCTCTCCCAGGATGGGGTAGGGCACCGCCCGCTTGGCACGGTTCACTACTAGCTGCGGGCAGCGGGGGAGGGAGGGAGGGAGGAGCTTGGTGGGATTGGCCGAGGGGGGTGGGGAAGTGACCAAGAATTGGGTGAGCTGGCCGGTGTGGGGCGCCCAAAAGCACAAGTGTGTATGTTTGGCAGGCTGGTGGGGGGGGCGTGAGTTTGCCGGCAGGTGCAGCAGCTCTGGTCAGCGCGCATACCGGTACAGCTGTGCTCGCAGCAGTGTAGCCCTGCCCAGCGTACAGACGGCAGATCACACCACAGCACAGCACGGCACAGCACAATTGCATAGAAGGCAGGCGGCGCGACGGAAGCCCAGCACAGCGCGGCCCAGCGCAGCGCGGCACAGCACAGCACAGCATGCCTGAGAGGCTCGTGAGCGTGGGTCGCTCTCGCCGTCATCTGGTTCCATGTCGGGGCAGCGCACATCGTGGAACCTGGGCAGCAGGAAGCAGGGGGGCAGGCAAGAGGGCGGTGAGGGCAGCGGGTCTAGCAGCCTCCCCCTTTCCGGCAAGTCCCACAACCTCCTCAAAGGTGCATGTGTATACACACACCCCATGGCCAACCTTTCCACCCCATTCCTCTCCACCCCCACTCCAATCCAAGCCATCTTTTCCCTCCGCAGGCAACCCACCAGTCCAGGTCGATCCTGTAGGCCGGCTGCTCCTCCTCCGCCCGTGGCTTCTGGATGATCTCCTCAAAAGTGCACCCCCAGTGGACCTCTTGCGCCAGGTAGGACTGCCGGGCGTAAAACATGTTGCCGTTCTGTGCGGAAGCAGGGGCAGGGGAGGGGGTAGGCATGCGGGGTGCAGTGAGAGAGGGGGGTAGGCATGCAGGGTGCACACCACACGACAGGATAGCAAAACATGCTGCCGTTCTGTGCGGCAGCAGGGGCAGTGAGAGAGGGGGGTAGGCATGCGGGCTGCACCACATGCGGCACAGTAGTACAACATGTTGCCGTTCTGTGCGGCAGCAGGGGCAGCGAGAGAGTGGGGTAGGCATACGGGGTGCAACACATACGGAACAGTAGTACAACATATTGCCGTCAAGTGCAGCAGCGGGGTCAGTGAGAGGGGGTGCACAACAGATGGCATAGAGGGTCCGCTGTAGTGGGGTAGTCGCTGCAGCGACCCGGACCCACCCTGGCATCACCTCGTCTAGAACAGGGCAGGGCAGGTGTGGTGTGCAACAACGCCGTTGGACCAGGCAGCCCCAGCCCGGTCTAGCCGTTACAGCTTTTCACATCCCCTGAAAGGGGATTCAACTTCAGGACGAACCAAATCCTGAGAGGTTGACGAGGCATGCACCACAAGGCCCTGAAAACATGAAAACATGAAAACAGGGTATGAAAAACAAACTGGCCCCAGCCCAGCGCACTTCGGTGGTGGCCTCGAAAGTGATCACGATCTCGGCATCCAAAGCCTGAAACCAGCGTCAGGCCGCAGGGAGGGGTGATGCTTTGTAAGCAGGTGTCTTTGCTTTGTGGGCAGGTGTCTCTGCTTTGTGATCAGGTGTCTCTGGGCTTCTAAACCAACAAACGCACGTGTTAGGCAAGCCCTGCTGCCTAGCGCAGTGGATTGAGCAGGGCGCGGCAGGCCACAAATGTGCGAAAGCAGCGGGTTGATGAATCATCAGATGTCAACAGGGGGATGCTGGAAGGCCGGGCCTGCTTGCCAGAATATTTTGACGTCATGTGGGCATCCAAGCACTGCACTGAGGGACAGTACACCCAGTCTGTGGTGCACCCACCCACCCACCCCTTCCACCTGCCCGCCCATCTTCCCATTCATTCATCCGTGCATAAGGTGACTGACAGGTGCCTTTGGATTAGGAGTCGCCCTGTTGGCTATCCCAACCCCACGCCCCCGGCCTGTACTTTTCGTTTTCCTGTTCTACTTCCATCCACCCGCCCACGCACTGTGAGGGAGTCGTGTGTGTGGCCGCACAGCGGGCTGCGCTCGTCTGCACAGAGGCAGGCAGGCGAAAACAAAAGCAGTGTGCGCCGCAAGGTAAGAAGGGAGACTGGCTGGCTGGCTGGCTGGCAGGCTGGAAAACGGGCAGACAGGCTGGCTAAAAGACACTGTCATTCATGCATTCACTCATTCATTCATTCAGTTCACAGTGCTGCCGCAATACAAAAGTGTGCCGCAGGTGCAATCGAGGACGACCCCCACCCCCTTCCCCCCCATTCAATGGGACTATGGACAATGGACTAAGTTAGTCGACTGCCCCGCTTACCCCGGCTTGCCCCGGCTGCTAGTGACCCCCTCACCAACTCACCGAATGTGTGTGCTGGTGGATGAGGGGCAGAAGCAGCATGCCGTCAAATGCAGGCCCCCAACCAACCGGCTGCACGCCTCTCTCAGTCCCTCCTTGCACTCCGGATCCGAGTCGGCCACCCATGGGACCACCCTGCCCATGAGACCACCCTACCCCTGAGACCACCCTACCACTCGCTCACCAATCGTGTGCTCAATGATGAGGGGCAGCAGCAGCATGCCGTCAATATATGCCAGGTCCAGGGGTTCGCAGCGCACGGGGATGTACTCTCCCTCTGCCGTCACCCGCCCCTCGCCCCACGTGTACAGCCACGCGCGCACACGCGGCTCCAGCACCTGCCACAGTGTGGGCGCCCAGGTGCGGGTTGCTAAGTTGGTCAATCAATCAATCAATCGCAATTCAAGTCCAGGGGGAGCCAGCAAAGGTCTCATGGGACAGGGTGGGTTGTGAGTGTATGCAGTTTGTAGCAAAGGATTGTGGGGTTGGGATCGGATGAAGGGTAGGGCGGCCTGTGCGGCGGCAGTGGGAGCATGAGCCGGTCGCCGCGCATCCACGGCCCACTCCTCTGCCGCCACTCAACCCCAGCAATTGCATCCAGAGAGCCGGCTCGCATGCACCACATGAAGTAATTGCTCAAGCGCCCCACCCCTCATCTGCCACCCCTTACCTGCCACCCGTGCCCAAGCATGCTGTGAACCCATAAAGGCCCACCCAGTCCAGTCTAGTCTAGTCTGCAGCTCATTGCATCCCGTGAAAGACTTGAAAGAGGCTTCAACTTGAGGACAAACCCGTACCGGAGAGGTTGACGAGGCATGCACCACAAGGCCCACCCTGTGTACCGCCCATCTCAACCACAAATGATCGACTGCCCTGCGCCCATCTCAACAACAAATGATCGACTGTCTTGCGCCCACCTGTGTGCGGCGCACGTCTGCAATGCGGAAGACCAGCTTCAGGATTCCGTCTCGCCGAGAGATCAGGGCGCTATCAGAAATGAAGATTGAGTAGGCGCGGTGGGCGGGGCTGGCCACCTGCAAAGAGGAAAGCAAAGCAGGCAGGCAGCGACAGCTGTTGTGTCGGGGTACTTCAGAAATGGAGATCGAGTAGGCGCGGTGGGCGGGGCTGGCCACCTGCACAACAAAAACACACAGAAGGTCAGGCAGGCAGGCAGGCACAGCTGCTAAGTTTAGGATGCAGATTGAGTAGGCGCAGTGGGCGGGGCTGGCCGACTGCGCATGGGGGGAGAGACGCCACACGTGCATGGAGAGGAGGAAGCGTCCTTCAGACCGTCGCCACTGACAAACACGGCCCTGGCGCACTTCTGCACTTTCCCGCCTGCACTGTGCGGGCACAGCCATGCACACCTTGCTGCCCAGTGCTGCCCTCCTCAGTAACATAGACGGCAAGGGGACCCCTTGCTGCCTGCCCCACTCTGACTTCCGAGCAACACAAGCTCGGGTTGCGCACCTTGGCAAAAATGATGCCCAGCACGACAGCGTTCAGGATGACTGTGCAGGTGATGGCCTGGGCGGTGATGACAGCAGCTGCAGCCCAGCACTGCTGGGGCCCAGAGTTCCCGTACCCTGCGGGCAGGTGGGCGGGCGAGGTGGGCAGGTGGGCAAC
>JTEE01000205.1:1262145-1275463 GCA_002896455.3 Chlorella sp. ArM0029B | reverse complement strand
CGGGCGGGCGGGCGGTCAGTAATTCTGGAGGAAATGCAGGCGGGCAGCAGGATGTGCAGGAGGTGGGGAGTGCGGGACAGAGTCTAGAGGATGCAGGCGGGCAGCAGAAGGGAAATATCACGTTCGTCGCGCGACGGAGGAATCCAGTCCCAGCTTTGGGTCCAGCCTGGGCCGTCTCCCAAACACTCTTGGCACCCACGGCGGCTTGAGATCTAACATTCACGATTCGCAGGCTCCTCACCTGGTCAGCAGATACCAAATGGTCCCCCAGAACCAGAATGAGAACATGTAGACGGCAGCCATGCCAGCAGCCAGCGCTCCAAAGGGCAGCTGCAGTGGGGTGGAACACTAGGTGGGAGTGTGGAAACCAGGGAGGGGCCATGGGACAGGACAGCCACACATGCCGTGAGCCGCACAGCGTGGGGGGGAGGGTGGGAATGGGGCGCCAAGCACAGCCAGGATGGGAACATGGGACGGGACAGCCACACAGACACGCACACAGTGAGCGGCCCAGCGTGGATGCAGCCTGCCTTTACCCTTGAGGGGCGTGCCATGCACAGCACGTGAGGGCCAAAGCAGGGGTGGGTCCACTGCACCACATGGCGTGCCCCACCCTGTGCTGACCGCACAGCTGGCAGAAGCGCACAGCAGACCACGCTGCCTGTGGGTGGCACTGCTGCGGTACCGCTGCTGTACTGCTGCGGTATGGTGGTGGTGCTGCTGTGGCACTGCTTGCCTGCAGGCACGAGATGAAGAAGTCGCGCTTGAGCAGGTGCATGTGGATGCCGGCGCCGCGGTAGTCCACTCGAGACCGCCCCGCATACCTGCCAGCAGGCAGGAGTGCAGGCGGTGTGTGGGTGAAACGGTGGGGTGGTGAGGTGCAGGTGTGTGTGCATGGACAGGCAAGAAAGGGTGGTGATGTGAAGAGTGTTTGCTCAAGGGTGCAGAAGGGGTGGTAATGTGATAAAGGCGGGTGCATGGGTGGACCGCTGGGGCGGGGATGTGGAGGGTGTGCGCCCAAGGGTGCAGGTGGGGTGGGGATGTGCACGGCAGGTGCATGGGTGGGGTGGGGATGTGAAGAGCGGGTGCAGGGATGGGGAGGTGGGTCACCCCACCTGCCGGCAAGGATGTGAGACACGAGTGCGGGGGGGGAGATGGCAGGCGGACGGTTGAGCACCGGGCAAGATAAACCGGGGTCCGCTGATGCATCGCAGGCACCTGGGCAGCCCACCTCGCATGCAAACCCCATCCTAGCACACCATCCAGTTGAAAACACTCCCAGCTGACCACAATCAATCATTCAATCAATCGATCAATGAATCACATTCCAAGTTCAGGGGGTAGCCAGCAAAGGTTTCATGGGACAGAGACATACATACAACGCACGTGCCTGCCAGTCTCCACCAGGGCCGGCAGGCGCAGCCTCTCTCTCTTCTTCTCATACACCCCCTTGCCACGGTTCAGATAGTCGTGCTGCGGTGGGGCAGTGGGGCAGTGGGGTATAAAGCCTAAGATTGTAGAAGAGGGTTGATCAACAGGCACACGGCCAGGAGAGCGCCGGGCGCCAGCAGCTGCGCCAGAGCTAGCAGGGACCTGAGCAGCAGCAGTGATGGCGGCAGTGTCAGCACCGGATGTGGCCCCGTTTGCCAACTGTGGGCATAAACTGGCACACCAGCGGGCACATGCGGACATCGCTTCAACCATTGTGGTGCAGCAAAAGGAAGTTCCCCGGTTCTTCCCTTCCCCACCTCATCCCTTTCCGATTCAAGGAGATCCCCACCCCGAGCTCGCCGTTGCCCCTTCCCACCAATTCAGTTCACATCACTCCAGCTCCACACCACCGCCATCGGCGGCACGCCAGCCAGCAGCCAGCAACTGGCAACAGTAGTCTAGTCTAGTCTAGTCGTTACAGCTTTGCACATCCCCTGAAAGATTCAACTTTAGGACGAACCAAATCCTGAGAGGTTGACGAGGCATGCACCATAACCGCCAACACGTGGGGAAGGCAGGCACCCGTGGGGAATGCAGCAGCACCAGTGCAGCGGCAAAAGCTGGTGTGTCGCACCTCGGCCAGATCTGTGAGCGACCCCTGCACCTCCCCAAAATTGAAGTGGTCCCTGCAGGTAGCTGGGCGGCCGTGGCGGGCAGGCAGGGTTACGGACGCTTCAGCAGGTGTGCAGGCAGGGTTGGCGCATGTAAGATGTAGCACCCATCAGCAGCTCTGTCCTGTGCTGACACCGGCAGTCTGCAGGCACGCTTTGGCCACACAGCGCAGCGCCTGCGTCGGAAGCATGCACAGCGGGGCACGCGGCAGCGGATGCCCCCTGCAGGCTGATTGCGGTCGCCGGCTACTCTTTCTGGCTCCGCCTAAACAACACACAGAGCCAAAGTGTGGTGGGGCATCCCTGCCCACCAATCAATCAACCTGTGTTGGTGCCAGCAGCACCCACCCACCCACCCACCCTGAGAAGTCGACTAGGCTGTGTGCCCGGGAGCGGCTGCCCAGCAAGCTGCCTCCAAAGGATGGCCGCCTCGAGGCGGCCAGGGGCCGCTGCTCGCTGCCGTTGCTGGGCGCACCGCCGCCGCCTTCTTCCACACTCCCGGCTCCCCCCATCCACGCTGGCTCTACCCCCGGTTCGGTGCTGCGGTGCCGCTGCATCAGCGGCTCTCTCATGCCGGCATCCCCTCCAACCGGGGGCGCGATTGTGTGAGGCGCCAATGCTGCGAGCGCTCGACGCCAGCGCCAGCGGCGGCGCCGGCGGTGGCGGAGGGTGAAGGGCCGGTTGGGTGCCGGAAGCCAGCCTCGGCACTTGGATTGGAGGTGGTTGCAGGTGGTTGCAGTGTGCTGCCTGGTACAGCTCTCGTCAGGGGTTTTGGCGCGAGACGCGCAGGCTCCGCAACCGAGGTTGCCGACTTCAAGCGTCGCGATCGGATGTCAATTGGGAAACCGCTTGTGTTTCCGAGTGATCCAAACCCTGTGGAGAGCGAGAGGTTTTGGGGTGCCACCTGCCATGCTGGGCCCAGCAATGCTCCTCTGCCGCGGTTTCTGCAGGCCGGGGCGTCCTCCTTCACCACCGAAGCCCTCGACTAGCCAATCTCGACGGGTAGGAGCGCTGCCAACTGTTCAGGTTTTGAACGCCGACATCGAGGGTTTGTTGTTCACGATCGCCGTTCGCGTTCGCCGTTCGCGTCGAGTGAAGCGCTCGTGATCATCAAAGCGGGGCAATCCGAGGGATGCTGAATCCCCTGGCGCACCGGCTGAGCGCCCCTAGCAACGGAGGCGCTCGCCTGGGCGGCCCGTCGGCCTCTGCAGCCCCTGGCACGGCCGCAGCATCGCGTTTACGCTCGTTGCATCGGGCAGCAGCGGCTGCCACAGCTGCAGCCACAGCGCCTGCGGCAGATCGGCAGCTTGAGCGGGAACGCCCAGCCGCCACCGCCTCGACTTCCGGTGTGCAGCCCCCGCCGCTGGTGTCCGGCTATCCCGCTACTGGCAGCTGGGCGGCCTTGTCCCTCCGAGTGTCCCAGCTGCCCACTGTGGAGCAGCTGGCAACACTGGACCATGCTTTCAACCGGCTGCGGCGCCAGCTAGGTGTGGGCGACCGCTGGGCATGGCAGGAGGAGGAGGAGGAGGAGGAGGCGGCAGAGGAGGAGTGGCAGGTTGAGGATCTGGAAGCTGAAGCACAGGGGCGGCGGCCCGCGCCAATTGTGCGCTCCAGCCGTGGACGGGAGCAGCGCAGCCGCGGGCGGCGGGCAGTGTGCCGGGGGCGTGCCCTAGCAGGGGCAGCGGAGCGCACGGGGGCGCGCCTGTGGGGGCGCTGCGACCTGCTGCCCGCCGATCTCCAGGCAAGTGGCTGCTCCCTGCACTAGCGCTGCCTGCAGCTGCCATGCACTCGAGGCTCTAACATGCCAAGGGCCGGCCTGGCAGCATGGGAGGGGCTTGCCTGGCAGTGTTTGCCCTACCCTCATAATTCCGTGCTGCTGTTCCTCGCCCCCCACCATCCCCCTGCCACTGAGAGGCGCTTGCCTGCCAGTGTTTGCCGTACCCTCGTAATTCCGTGCTGCTGATCCCTNCCCCACCCACCCGCCTGCCGCATCACTGCACATGCTGCAGCTGAGCTCGGCCAGTAGGCAGCTGCTGACAGCTGACCAAGAGGTGTTGCTGGGGGACTTGGTGCAGGCTGCCAAGCTGGCACGGGCAGCTGTGCGGCAGCAGCACCGGCAGGAGCAGCGGCCAGCGGCGGTAGCTGCAGCAGGTGTCGAGCTGGCAGTGGCAGCTGCACAGCGGTGGCAGCAGCAGCAGCGGCCGGCACTGGTTGTGCCCGCAGCAGCATCGGCATCGGCAGTAGCGACACTGGCAGCAGGGCAGCCCGGTTCCGTTGCAGCGCCGCCGCTGACGCTGGGTCAGTTGGTTCGTCTGGAGCGGCAGGGCACGGCGGCGCGGCAGCTGCTGTTTGGCTGCAACCAGCGGCTGGTGGCGCTGATGTACCGCCGAGTTGTTGGGGCAGTACAGCTGCCAGCCGACCGCCACAAGGTGAGCCCTCTTTGACCAAGGGGGATGCTGCCAGCCGGGGGGCCATGTGCACACTTTTGTGTTGCTGCGGCGCTGTAAATGAGAGAATGAATGGGGGGCCATGTGCAACGGTGGGCCCTGGCGTGACCCCTCGCCTGCCAGCCTTGCCAGCCTGTGCCGCTTTAGCAGGTACAGCCGATCCACCACCCCCATCCCGCGTGCCTGGCCTGCCCTGCTGCCCCACACTTCACCATCCCACCATCCCTTGCTTGGCCCCTCCAAAGCAGGCAGCCTTCCAACCTCTGCCTTGCTCCGCCTGCTGTGCCCGCTGGCCCCCCCCCTGCGCAGGAGCTGATGCATGCTGGGGTGAGCGCGCTGTGGCGCGCAGCAGGCGGCTACCAGCCCACCGGCCTCTCCCGCTTCTCCTCCTATGCAATGGTGGTCATACAGAATGCGATGCGTGATGTGCTGGCTGATGACCCCCTGCGCTGGCCGGTGCACGTGCCCCGCCAGACGCGCGCGTGGGCGCGGGCGGTGCGGGGCGCCGCCGCCGGCCTTGCAAAGCAGGCGCAGCAGCAGGCGCAGGGGCAGCAGACTGCGGCAGCCGCAGCACCGTTGACGCCACAGCAGCGGCAGCGGCGGGAGCAGTTGTCGGCATTGGCAGCAACGCTGCCGGGAGCACTGCAGCAGGCAGAGCAGTCGGGCGTGCGGCGGCAGCGGCAGCTTGGGCAGCCAGGAGCAGAGCCATCTGTTGCACCGCTGCAGCAGCTGGCGGCAGCAGCGCGGCTCACGCCTCGCCAGGCGCTGCTTGGCCTGGCCGCTGCCCGCCGGCAGCACCTGGCCAGCTTTGAGTGCTTGGTGCCTGTGGACAGTGTGCGGGCTGCCGGCATGCGGCAGCGGGAGCTGGCCCCTTGGGGGGACGTGGAGGAGGAGGAGGAGGTGAGTGGAGGGGCAGTGTGGGAGGGCAGGCAGATGTGTCGAGTGGCAGGGGGGCGGCAGTGCGGGGGCAGTGAGGGGCAGTGTGGGGCAGAGATGGGCAGTGTGGGGCAGTGTGGGCAAGTGTGGGCAGTGTGGGGCAGTGTACGGCAGTTTGGGCACTTTCCTGTTGTGCTCTGCCTGCCTGCAAGCATCTGTGTGTCTCCTCTCCCCGTTCTGCCAGCAACACGGTCTGCAAGTGCGTCATGTGCTCGGCACAGCCGTGCCATTGCGGTAAGGGTTCAAACCGTAACCCCTTCCGTCCTGCCTCGCTGCTTCCCCTCATGCCCGCAGGAGCCCAGCGGACAGGCGGCCCGTGAGGCAGTTGAGCGTGTGCTGGCCAGCCTGCCGCCGTCCAAGCAGCAGGACAGGCACCGCCGCGTGCTGCGCCTGCGCTTTGGTCTGGATACTGACGTCAGCGCCCACCTCAGCGGTACCGGCAGGAGCGCTGCTGACGTGGAGGACCACGTTGATTTGGTTGACTTTTCCACTGTTGGGCGCCAGCTGAGCGTCAGCCGGCAGCGTGCACAGCAGCTGTACCACGCTGCGCTGGCCAGCGCGCAGCAGGCGGCGGCGGCTGTGCTGCTGGCGTAGCGGCCAGTGCATGCACACTGCACACGCCGCTGCCTGCCAGCTCTGCCAGCCCTGCCCGCCCACAGTTTCACTTCTTATCAAGACCTATATAATTCCGGATATCTGCCCCACAATGCTCCGGACATCCAGCCCACGGGCTATACGGCAATTCACTTGTACATTAGCACCCAACACACATCCTCTGGCGCTCCCTCTCTTTCTCAACTCAACTCAACCCTTCGGCCCCTGCCTGGCACCACCTCCCAACCCCACTTGATCACATATTGCCCCCACCTGACCTCACCTCGCGCCCCTGTTTGCGTATTGAACCCCGTGCGACCTCACTTTGTCCCCCTGCCTGGGCACACTTGCCCCGCCCTACCACACTCGGACAAAAGGCACACCCGCTCGACCGCCCAGCCTTCCCGCCCAAGCGGCTTTTGCAGACCCTTTCTCTGCCCACCCCCCACAGACCTTGCGAACCAGACCTGCTTGCACGGACTTGATTGTAATACACGACACACGGGCACAGCACAAGGTTGTGCGGGTGGGGTGTTTATGAGACCAGAATACAACACCCTGAGTCTTGCTTTTCCATCATGCGGGTGGGGTCACGCATCTGCGGCGCACTGTTGTGTTGCTGTGGCGCTGTAAATGAATGAATTGGGTCCGTGTGTGTTCCTCGAGGGCTTGCGTTTTTTTTTTGTTTTTTTGTTTTTTTGTTTTTTGTTTTTTTTTCCGCAAAAGAAACCTTTCTTTTGGTGCCTTATTCGAAAATTGGTGTTCACGGGACCCAAATCAGGTGGCGCAGAGGTGGTGCATGCCTATGCCACTCCCTGCCCCGCCCCTGCCGCCGCCGCTGCTGCCGCCGCTGAGTCCAGCCCAATCCAGGCATCCTCTGCTGACTGTGCACCCGTCCCCACTTTGTCCGCCGCCTCGACCTCCTCGCCAAACAACAACAGGTCGTTCCGCTGGCTGGACCCAGTCTCCAGCTTGCGGCCGTGCAGGCCGCTGCAAGGGGGAGCGGCGGTGGCACAGCAATGAGAACTTGAGGGCTGGGCGCAGGCACAGTGGCGATGGTTGTTGTTGTTCTTGCAGCAGTGGAGCCTCGCCTGGACGGTCTGTTGCCACCCAAACCGCGGCACCACGCCTGCACGCCCACCGAAACACCCATCTCACACCCCGCTGCCAGCCTGTGCTTGGCAACACTGCAGACACACTGCAAAAAGAGGCTGACTGCTGCATTGCGAACATAGGCTGAAGGCTGCACTGCAAAGAAATACGCGCCACCGAATTCACCCCTTCCTGACACACACGCACCTGTAGGTGCCGTTGGCATAGGCCAGGCAGGCGGACTGTATCTTTTTGTACAGGGGGCGGGTTGCGTGGAAGGGAATTGCCATATATTCGTCCAGAGGCATCCACTGCACACCCACCAACTCGTCCTCCTGCATGCGAAGCACCTGCGGGCAGGCAGGGCAGGCAGAGGGGGCAGCAAAGGCAAAGGGAGGGTGGGCGGAAGCAGGGACGGGGGTTCAGGCATGGGTAGGCTGGGCTGTGCACCAAGTGTCATGCACAGACGGAGCCCGCTGCGCTGCAGAAGCACGGATCCTCCCTCCTCCATCACTTCAAACTTCATAGCTGGAAATGTGCTTGCTACCTTCTCGCTGCGGGGGCGGGCGTGCAGCACTCCCTTCCGCCCATGTTCACCAACGCCGACCCTCTCCAAGTTCGCCCTCCTTCAGCCCCCTCACCGCCGCTGATGCCCGCCACCCACCTCGCTCTGTTCCATGCCCAGGGTTTGTACTTACCATCAATACACGCCCTTGTTGTTTCACAATCAATGCTACGATATATGTGCCCCCCGTCCCCACCTGGTCGGGCTCTGTCAGTTTGAGGGCGACCACAAAAAACATGTCGCTCTTGCCAAAGGCAAAGCCGTGGGCCTGCAGTGCAGGCAGGGGCAGGGCTCCAGAGCACGTTGGCAGATTGATATCCAGCTGCCGCCAAACCACGCCACCTGCATTGTATAATGGAGGCCCAGCAGTATGGTCCCTACCCCATGCACGCAGACCAACCTTGCTGATTTGCATTCCCAGGGCAGAGGGGTCCCAACAGCACTGTGCCAACCCCAAGCATTCCCATTCACGCAGAACAACCCTGCTGACTTGGCATTCCAATTCACGCAGAATAACCCTGCTGACTTGGCATTCCCAGGGCAGGGGTAGGGGTCCTCAGGGCTGGGGGGCAGAGCCTGGTTCAACCCCCCCTTGCATCAAGCGCTAGCCCGCACCTGCCGCATGGCCAGCACCGCGTCAAAGCGCGCCCGCACCCCCGTCTCCTCCTCCACCTCCCGCTCGGCAGCCTCAATGATGTCCTCGCCTTGCTGCAAAGGGGTATGGGGTGGGGCAGGACGGGGGGAGGAATGGAAAATCAGTCGATCAGCAGCTTCGATGATGTCATCGCCTTGGTGCAGAGGGGGGGGGGGACGGGGGGAGTTGTGGCCGGTGGGAGGGCAAGTAAGGCGCAGGGTGGTTATATACGTTACAAAAATAAGTGTTCGCCTTGTGGGGGGAGGGGCAGGTGGGGCAGGTGGAGGTATGTGTGGTGTTGGTGGTGGGGTGAGGTGGGTCAGAAGAGTATGATGTCCTAGCCTTGCTGCGGGGGCGGGGGTGGGACAGCAAGGGGGGGAGGAAGGGCAAGTTAATCGCAGGAAGCGATGATGTCCTGGACTTGCTGGCAGGTGGGGTGGGGTGGGGGGCAGGTGAGGTGCGTGAGGTGTGAGGGGTGGGGTGAGTTGGGGCGTGGAAATAACACACTCTTAGAGTGATGTCCTCGCCTTGCTGCTGCTGCTGCTGCGGGGCGGCAGGTGTGGGGGAGGGAGGGCACGCAAGACGCGGAACCGAGGATGTTAGGCAGGAGGGCAGGAGGGGGTAGTTGAGGAAGGGGCTCTGCTGTGACGGTCGCTTGCCCAGAAGGCAGCACATGGGAGGGTGTGTGTGCGTGTGCTAGGCAGCCTTCAGGCAGTACAACCGGCTGGCTGCCGGCAGTACAGGTAGACAAACGTACTGCCACGCCACTGCAGGCCACGCCACTGCAGGCCACGCCGCTGCAGGCGTGCCACAGCAGGGCACGCTGAGCGCTCTTCTGACAAAGACAAAACCACGGGTGCATGTCACAAGTCAAATAACAAACGGTGGAGGGCTGTGCCAGGGCGCTCTCCCACACCAGCCGGGCGCCCAGCGATTGTGGTCCACATCACGCACAACACGATGTGCCATAGTCGGTCGTTTGCGATGCCAAATAAACCAGCCTGCCACGCACCTGCACCAGTCCTGTGGGCATCTTCCACACACCCTGGCCCCGAAGCGGCCCGGTCTTCTCTTGCACCACCAGCATCTCACCCCGCTCGTTCAGCACAAAAGCGCCCACGCCAACCTGCACGGGATGAATGGGTTGGGGGCGGAGCAGCAGAGCAGAGGGTGGGTGGAAGTTTGAAGGAGGAGGGACGCAGCAACATCGGCGCCCAGCACGTCCTGCAGCCTGTTCAGCACAAAGGTGCCGACCCCGACCTGTGGGCATGGGCTCGTGAGTGCAAAAACAGGGGATGGGGTCGTCAACCGCAGGAGGCGAGGAGATTGGTGTGAGGAGTTTGGGGTGTCGAGAGCCCAGCCCTGGAATCATCGGGCGGCAGGCAGGCCAGGAGGTAGGCTATTGGCGCCAGCAGCTGTCCCACGCAACCTGCCAGCAACGTAGACCGAATGCAGAGGTGCCACCCACGCAGCGTCGCATCTCGAACCAGCGGCGCTAGGCACCCCACCCGCACACCTGGTGTGACGCATTGGGGGGCAGCTTGTTCTCAACATCGGTGTCCAGCCATGTGGTAAGCATGACATACTCCTGCAGGCACAGCAGGCACAGCACGGCACAGCACGGCACAGCGTGAGCCGCAACACAAGGGGCGCAGCTTACCACGGCATCATGACGCCAGCAGCTTTGCTGAACACAGTTGGCCCCACTCACCCCGCTGCTTCTGCCTGCCCGCAGCCCATCCCGAAGGCTTGCCACCCCCTGCCCTCCCCTGCCCACCTTTTCAGCGTGATGGAACTCGAAGCCGCGGTCCACTGCATGCCCCACAAAGTGGGCCCGGCTGGTGGGAATCTTCAGCCAGATTCCTCGGTAGCCATGCTGCAGGGTGCAAAGGCAGGGAAATGCAGTCAGTGGGAAACCGGCAGTGGGTAAAGCAGGAGCAGGCAGGGCGGCACGGAGCAGGGGCGAGGCGTCGGCAAGTCAGGAGGCAGGCAGCATGGGTGGTCGAAGAAGTGTCTGCAAAGCGGATGGCGGGTCAGGAGGGGCGGTTGGGGAGTTGGATGGAAGGGCAGGAGGGGCAGTTTGGGAGGCAGAGAGCAAGGCTGGAGAGGCAGTTGTTGAGGCAGAGAGCAGGGCAGGAGGGGCAGTCAAGGTATTAAAAGGTCAGGGCAGGTGGCGCAGTCTAGGAATTGATGAGCACGTCAGAAGGGGCAGTCCAGGAGGCGGAGAGCAGGGCAGGATGGCACACCGGGTAGCAGGGGCAGGCAGGTGTGGGTGCAAGGGGCGCACCTCCCGCCAGGCAGGCAGCGACGCGTCCAATGCTGCCGTGAAGTCTTGAGGGCTCTCAGGAAGGCTGTCTGGGTCCAGGATCAGTCCATCGTACTTGTCTTCATGACCTGTCAAAAGTGCCGGCCCGGCAGCGGCCGCCAGCTGATGTGACATGCGCCTGCCAGGGGCTGCGGAAGGGCGCACAGGGGAGGGCAGCGGCCTTGCGGGTGGGTTTGCGTAACATGGGCCAAGGGGCAGGCCAGCTGAGGCCAGAAACTGCACAGTAGTACGACACAGAGAAGTTTTAGGCTTCGAGCACGGTGGGAAAGGGAGAGAGAGCCTCTGAAACAGGCACTGTGCAACCGCACAGCGCACAGTCACGCTGTGCGCTGTGCCCACTTGGCGGTGGGCATTGCCGCCCTCAGAATTGCACGCGCGGGAAGCCCGGCAGCCCCCCCAAACAGCGCCGATGGGCCGTCCCATCCATTTCCAGGTGCGGCAGCTGTCGGGAAACACAAGGGGAATGCGCACGGGCACCTGCTGCCGAGGTGTGGGTGGGCACGGTGGCCGTGCACCGGTTGGTGCAGTTGACAGCCTTCAGCGATTCACCCCAACCAGGGGCCTCGGGTCGAAGGGCTTGCAGCGAGCGCAGGAGGGAAACTCGCATCGACTGGCTGCCGCTGAAGCCCTGCACCCGCGTGTGGCTGTCCTCAATGTGATCAATGTGGCCTTTCGATGGATTGGCACAGCTTGCGAGGCTGTGGGGTTGCCTGAGGAAGATGCACGAACCTGAGGAAGAAACTTTGCCACTCTTCACAGGCCCAGAATTGGCGCTGTGTTGGCCGTGTTGCGCCACAGCCGTACCAGGACCGTGCCACCAATGTCAGAGCGTAACTAGACTCAAAATGGGCAAGAAGAAGAAACAGGAGCCCCCGCCGCACTTGGAGGTGCCGGAGGCGCCCGTGTTCCACCCCACGCCGGAGGAATGGCGCGACCCGCTCAAGTACATCGCGGACGTCGTCAGGTGAGCGGCGGGGTGGGGCGAGCAGGGCGGCGGCGCTGGCGACATCATGCGGCGCTTGCCAGCGGCGGCGGAACCACGGCGCGGTGCCCCTGAACTGCAGCAGCGCTTGTGCTGCTCGGCACGGGCCCAGTGGCGTCGCCACAGCCCCGTCTGTTGACTGCATGAACCCTGTCGCTGCCCCCGCTTCCCGCAGGCCCGCGGTGGAGCACACCGCCGGCATCTGCCGTGTGGTGCCTCCCTCCGACTGGGTGTCTGCCCTGGCCAAGGACTTTTCCATTGACCGGGCCACCCTCAAGTTCAACGCGCGGGTGCAGCGCGTTGACCAGCTGCAGAGCAAGCACACAGCAGTGACCACCCAGCGGTTTTGGAATGAATACCAGGTGGGTGCTGCCTGCCTGCCTGGGTGCTGCCCTGCCGCTGCCGCCGCCCTCGGTTTCATATCTGCCTCTGGCCTCGTGCCTCAAAAGGCACAGCCCAACAGCATCTGGGCCTGCCCACTGCTGCTCCGGGCGAGGCTTGCAGCCACAGCCGGGCACAGCACAATGTTTGCCCGCATTCGCGCTGCCCCCCATCCGCCTGCCGCCTTCTCTCTCCCCGGCTGCCTAACCTCTTCGCCTCCCATCCCGTTCTTCCCACCCTTCCTCCCCGCCGTTCCTACCACCTTTCCTCCCCGCCCCCAGGCCTGGATGTCCGCCAACGACATCAAGCGCAAGGGCGGCAAGCTGAACCCGGTTTTTGGGGGCAAGGAGGTTGAGCTGGACAAGCTGCACGCCATTGTGCAGCGGCGGGGCGGGTACGAGGCGGTGTCAGAAGAGCGTGCGTGGCGGGAGGTGGCCAACGTGCTGGACGTGAGTGTGCGGGGCCTGCTCCTGTGCTGTGCTGTGCTGTGCTGTGCTGTGCTGTGCTGTGCTGTGCTGTGCTTTGCTGTGCTTTGCTGTGCTGTGCTGTGCTGTGCTGTGCTGTGCCGTGCTGTGCTGTGCTACACAAGTGGTGGCAAGTATGCGTGTGTGGGCAGTGAGGTGGGCAGTGAGGTGGCAGGCAGTGAGGTGGGCCGGCAGGAGCACGCGGTGGTGGTGCAGGTGCTCGCCTGTTGGGGCGCTGGGTCGAGGTGGGGTCCTGTTGGCGGCATGCCGTGTGGGCAAAGGGTGAGCGAGGAGTGCACAACTCACCAGGCATGCACTCCTTTGTGCCCCGCAGCTGGAGGACAAGCCGGGTGGACTCCCGCCTCACTGGCGCCCCTCCCAGAGTCTCACACACTGCCAGAATCTCCCTCTTGCACCCGTTGCACACACCCCGTACACATCGCCCCGCTCCTGCCCGCAGCTGAACGACAAGTCGGGCAACCCAGCCTTCCCCCCTCTTCCCACCCATTCATGCAATGCTGAACCCCTCATGCCCCGCAGCTGAACGACGAGTCGGGCAACCCAGCCTTCCCCGCTCTTTCCACTCCACTCATGCATGCAATGCTGAGCCCCTCATGCCCTGCAGCTGGACGACAAGTCGGGCAACGCAGCCTTCTCGCTGCGCAAGCTGTATGAGAAGCTGCTGCGACCCTTTGACGACCACTGCCACCAGCGGGCGGAGGGTGGATATGGGCTGCTGGGTGAGCGCAGGAGGCGGGGTGCGAAGAGGGAGGCGGGGAGGGGGAGGTGGAGGGG
>JTEE01000205.1:1249066-1261952 GCA_002896455.3 Chlorella sp. ArM0029B | reverse complement strand
GGGTGGGCATGGCGGGGGCGGGGCTCCAGAGGGGTGGCGGTGCGAGCGTGGTGCAGAAGAAGAAAATCTGGAGCACGCAGGCAGGCAGGCAGCAGGTGTACCACTTGTGAGCTTCCTTTGTGCCGGTACGCTGCAGCACTCATCTCTCATTCCACACTGCCCACGCACCCCCTCCGCCCCCGCAGCCGCCGCAATGAGCGCTGAGCTGTCGGACCCCAAAGTGCTGGCAGGCGGGGCACCGGGCGGCTCGTTGGATGATGCTGGGATGGATGAGGATGAGGCCGCTGAGATTCTGTCGGCCATGCTGGGCCTGGCGCTGCCCGACAAGAAGAAAAGCAAGGCCAAGGTGGGCGGTGGGGCAGCTGCACCTGTGGGGGCAGCGGCCGAGCACGGTTCAATAAATATTGAGTCGCTGCATCAAGATCTGAACCAAATTGAGCAAAAGCTGCTACTTCACGGTATTGAGCGAGTTCTAATTTTAGAGTACCGGCAGGGTGCATGCAAGGGCAAGGGCGGTGCGAGGCCTGGCGCCGCCTTGATTTGAAGAGGGAAAGGGCCAAGGTGAGCGGTGGAGCAGCAGCAGCTGTGGGGGGCAGCGGCCGAGCAGGGCCAAGGCAAGCGCAAGGGCTGCAGCTGGGCGCAGTGGGTGGGAAGCCCAGGCAGGGGGGTGTGGAGGTGTGTGGGGTGTGAGCAGTTGGGGTGAGTCTGAGCAGCAGGGGTTTGCAGGCCAGGCTGGCGCTAGGGCTGCTTCGTTGGGGGGCCCGGGTGAGGGGCATGGCACACGTTTCCCGGGGGACGTTGTGCATATATATTGCTTACATGCTGTAGGGTGTGGAGAGGGGCCTGGGGACAGTGTAGGGTGCCAAGGCCAAGGCGCCCCGCTGCCGCTTGACAGCTGCCGCTTTCTCACAAAGCTGCCTGACCCTGGGTCCTCTTGCTACTTCTCGACAGCTGCTGCTTCCTCACAAAGCTGTCAGCCTTCTGCCTCCTCTTGGTCTGCTTTACAGGGAGGCAAAGGCGTGCCGGCTGCCGCAACCAGCTCTGCGGGCGGTGCCGCCGGCGCAGATGCTGGCGGCTCCGCCGTCAAGCAGGAGCCGCCTGCAGCGTGCGAGAAGTGCAGGGGGGAGCACTCGGGCGACAAGATGGTGCAGTGCGACCGCTGTGCCAAGGGATGGCACATGTTTTGCCTGGCGCCGCCGCTGGCGTGCCGCCCCACCAGCGACTGGGTCTGCCCAGAGTGCCGCTCCAAGGGTGCGCTGCGCTGTGCTGTGCCGTGCTGTGCTCCATGCTGTGCTGTTGTTCACTCAGGGAAATTGCGCGGATAGTTTTACTTCGCGGGCCCTCCTTTCTATGCTGTGCTGTGCTCGTGCTGTGCGGGTCTATGCTGTGCTCTGTGCTGCGCTCTGTTGGTGCTGTGCTGGGCCGTGGTGTAGTGTGGTGTGCTCTGCTTTGGTCATCTTTGATGATTGCACATCGTCATGCCTCACGTCCCGTGCAGAGTCAAGGCCTTTGCATATTCAGGACTGTCTGCACATGTTCATCTTTCAGTAATCCCAATGCCCACTGTCCTGCACATCTTCAGCTTTCACCCATCCCAATGTTCCGTCGGTCTTCATGAATTGCTGCTGCAGAGTCTGAGGCCTTTGCCTTCCTGACGAGTGCGGGCAATCTGCAGGAGCTTACACGTGCCTCTTACTCACTGATCTGTGTTTCATGTGTGCTGTGCTGCAGAGTTTGAGGCCTTTGCCTTCCAGGATGCGGACGACTACAGCCTGGAGGAGTTTGAGGGGATTGCGGCCACTTTTGAGGAGCAGTGGTTTGGGGCAGACACTGACAAGGTGGGGCTGGGCAGGGCTGGGGTGGGCACAGCCGGTTGGGCAGGGCTGCGGGCTGGGGGTGGGGCATGGTTGCCGTTGAGGAGCAGTGGTTGGGGCAGACGCTGACAAGGTGGGGAAGGGCTGGGCTGGGCTGGCTGGAAGGGCTGGTGGGTGGGTGGGGGGTGCGTTCAAGGGAGTAGAACAGGCGGGCAGATGCCGACAAGGTGGGGCAGGGCTGGGCTGGGCAGGGCGAGCTGGGAAGGCCTGGTGGGTGGGCGGGTCGTGCGATCAAGGGAGTGGGACAGGTGGGCGCATGCCGACAAGGTGGGGCAGTGCCGGGTTGTGCCAGGCTGGGCCGCATAGGCAGGACTGCGGGCTGCTGGGTGGCTGGCAAGCTGTGGGACTGGCCGGGGAGGACACCCAATCTGTGGTGCTCCATACAGCGGGCCACAGTCACGAAGGAGATCTGCTGATAGGTGCCCTGTGCTGCTGTGATCCTGTCTTGCTTCCTCCGCCCACGCACCTCTTGCCCCTTGCCCCTGCCCATTCCTTGCAGCTGAGCCACAAGGACAAGGAGGTCCACTGATAGGTGCCCCGTGCTGTTACGACCGGTCCTTGTTTCCTCCGCCCACACACCTCTTGCCCCTTGCCTCGCCCATTCTGTGCAGCTGAGCCACAAGGACGAAGGAGATCCACTGATAGGTGCCCTGTGCAGTTGTGATCGGTCCTTGTTTCCTCCGCCCGCACACCCCTTGCCCCTTGCCCCTTGCCCATTCCTTGCAGCTGAGCCACAAGGACAAGGAGGTCCACTGATAGGTGCCCCGTGCTGTTTATGACCGGTCCTTGTTTCCTCCGCCCACACACCCCTTGCATGTCCTTGCCCCTGCCCTTGCCGCTGCCCGTGCTGCAGCTGAGCCACAAGGACAAGGAGGCCGAGTTTTGGCGCATTGTGGAGGAAGCGGAGGATGTGGTGGAGGTGAGGGGGGGTAGAGGGGGAGGGGTGTGTGGTGAGGCAGGTTGGGTGATGTGTTGAAGGACTTCATTCATTCTTTCAATCATTTACAGCGCCGCAGCAACAACAACACACAAACGTGTGCCGCAGATGCGCCATCTTAGCATTATGGAAAAGCAAAACTCAGGGTGTTCTATTCTAAAAGAGAGGCATAGAGGGTGAGTTGAAGCGAGGTGTGTTGAAGGACGCAGAGGATGTTGTGAGGGCGGTGGGGTGGAGGGGGAGGGGGACGGGTTTCGGGGTGCAGGACGAGGGGGGGCGGAGGTGAGAGAGATGTGGTGCAGGGCGCGCAGTAGTATGTGGTGGAGGTGAATAGTGGGTGGTAGGGTGGAGGGGGTGGGGGAGTAGCAGCGGTTTGAATGTATGGGGTAGAGGGGTGGAGCAATAGATGCGGGGTGTGTGGTGACGGCAAGGGTGGATCACACACCCGTGCGAAGGGGTGGGCAGCTCTTCTGCAACCCTTTCCTGCAACGTTTTGTCTAGTCCTGATTCGTCCATCTGCCAATCACCACCGTGCGAGGCAGGCGCTGTACGGCAATGACCTGGCAGCTTGAACGTGGGCACCCTCCCACCTTCTTACAACCCTGTTTAATTTCGAACTGCTCCAATATTTCGAATTGTTGAGCAGGTGCTGTACGGCGCTGACCTGGACAGCGTGGAGGTGGGCAGCGGATTCCCCCGTGGCATGCCGCTAGGCACCAGGTGAGCGCACACCCTACCCTACCCTACCCTACCCTACCCTGCCCTGCCCTGCCCTGCACCAGCAGTGCCAGCCTCGATGTGTCGGGGCCGATGTGACAACAGCATCTCTTCCCATCTCTGCCCTGCGGGCATTGAGCTGGGGCTGGGGCGTGCCGGCAGCTTGCCTGCCTGCCTGCCTGCCTGCCCTTCCCTGCCCCCGCTTGCTGCGGCACCAGTCCTCTTGCCACAGTTCGTGTTATTCCTCGATATGCTTTTGCTCACCCCTTGACCTTCCCTGCCCCCGCCTTCAGTAGGCCCTCTTGCCACAGCTCGTGTTATTCCTTGATATGCTGTTGCCCACCCCTCCCCCGCCCCCGCCCCCTTCCCCCTTTTGCCTGTTGCAGCACCAGCCCCAATGCCACCCACCCCTGGAACCTGAACGTCCTGCCCCGCCAGTCGGGGCGCAACTCCTCGCTGCTGCGCGTGCTGGACGGACACATTGCCGGTGGGTGGGCACGTGTTGCTGGTGAAGGGTTTATGCGGTGTCAGGCAGCCAAGGCTGCTGATTTTGACAGCCACATTGCTCCTCCACAGCACCCTTCTACCACCAATTGCTGCCTCTCCTTCCCCTCTCTCTCCGCTCCAGGCGTGGCGGTGCCCTGGGTGTACGTTGGCATGTGCGTCACCCTCTCCTCACCTCCCTCCCACCCGACATGCTGCCTCTCCCTCCCCTGTCCCTCCCCTGCAGGCGTCACTGTGCCCTGGGTGTACGTGGGCATGTGCTTCTCCTCCTTCTGCTGGCACGTGGAAGACCACATGTTCTACTCGATCAACTACAACCACTGGGGGGCGGCCAAGCAGTGGTGAGATGGGATAGGGTGGGCAGTGCAGGCGGCAGTTTGAGGGGGGGTGAAGTGAACCTTAAAACAAGCATTGCGGGGCACTCAACCAGTGTCGAGGTGAAATAGGGTGGACGGAACAGGTGGCAGTTTGAGGGGAGTGGGCGAGCGACAGTTTGAGGGGGGGGTGAGGAGGACTTGCCACAACCATTGCGGGGCACCCAAGCAGTGGCAAGGTGGAAGAAAGTGGGCTGTGCAAGCGTCAGTTTGAGGGGGTGAGGTGGGTAGGGACACAGGTGGGTAGGGACACAGGTGGGAAGGGGCACATGTGGGTAGGGACACAGGTGGGTAGGGGCACAGTTGACCGTTCGAGGCATATTGGAGTAGGAGCTCGCGGGCTGCGTCTCACCTACGTGCAACTCTAGGAGGCTTGGACTTTGCACATTCCGTGATAAGCACGCCCCTGGGAGGGGGGTTAAACCCTGTAATCGGCGCTCGCTCGCACCGCGTGCTCGCCTGTGCCACTACCTACCTGCCCGCCAGCTTCGCCACTCACGCGCCTGCCACCTGGCCTGTTTTGTTTTCAAGATCGTTGCTGGCTCTTCAGAGGACTTGACATCTAAGTGCCATGTCGGTATGTGTGTCTGCGCTGGAATTGAATGAATGAATGGATGATTGATATATGTGCCCCCCGGCAGGTATGGCGTGCCCGCCTGGGCTGCCGCCCAGTTTGAGGACGTGTTCAAGAAAGAGTTGGCTGATCAGGTGGAGGCGCAGGTGAGGGGACGCCAGGCCTAGCAGCCAGGGTGGCTAAAGGCAGGGTAGGGTTGCTGTGAGGGAGGACGGCTGGTAGTTTGGCGGGCGGCCATGAGGATGGGCACACGTCTTGGGGCAATCGAGGTGTGCGGTTGCACATGGAGGCAGGCGCTGCAGATGCATGTGGCCGCTTGCGGTGCCACGGCTGCATGCACTGTGTGCTGAGGACGCACCCGCACTGTGCCTCCCCGCCTCCTGCCCTGCCCGTCCACGCCACCACGCGCTGCCGCAGCCTGCTGTGCGTGCTACGCTTGGGCCCCTTTTTCGCCTTGATCTTCACAGTTCTCCGGCGAGGCTGCCTACACAGTTCTGCACTTGGGCCTTCAAAGCTCACCTCCACCTGCTGCCCTCCCCCCCCATGCTGTGCACGCTGTGCCCTGCTTACCTCCACCTGCTGCGCCCTCCCCCCCATGCTGTGCACGCTGTGCCCTGCAGCCCGACCTGCTGTTCCAGCTGCTGTCCATGATTTCGCCGCGCGTGCTGCGCCAGCATGGCGTGCCCGTCTACTCGGCCACCCAGCAGGCGGGGGAGTTTGTGATCACATTCCCCAACGCATACCACGGAGGCTTCTGGTGAGCAGCCGGGCAATGGGAGGGAGGCGACTGGTGCCTGTGGCTCAATTTCCCGTGGGGCTTTCCAAACCCCACGCCCTCAGGCTGTAGTCATCATCTGCGTCTTTGGGCGACCAACCTGATTCAGTCCACTCAACTGCCTGATGGATCAACCCTGCACGCCTCAAGCTGCACACACCTCCTCGCCGCGTGCATTCTCGCCCACCCGCCACTCACCCCACCCCACCCTCCGCAACGGCCCCCTTGCAGCATGGGCGTCAACTGTGGGGAGGCCGTGAATTTCGCGCCCCCTGATTGGCTGCGCTTTGGCGCCTCAGCCCTGGGCCGCCTCCGCTACTTCCGCAAGCCCTGCGTGGTCTCACAGGAAGAGATGCTGCTGAGGGTGGCAGCCACGCAAGGCGCACGCACAGCTGCGGCTGCCGTCGCCAAAGCCGGCGCGGCGGCCAAGGCGGCAGCGGCAGCGGCGGCAGCAGCCAAGGCACGGTTGGCGGCTGTGGCGGCGCCACAAGTGGAGGCTGGCCAGGCAACTGCGGAGCAGGCGGGGCAGCGGTTGGGAGCGGAGGAGGGGCAGCAGGAGCAGCAGGGCAATGGCATTGCGGGGCCGCCTGCTGCTTCTCCTGATGTGGAGATGGCTGATGCGGCAGCGGCGGCTGACGTGGCGGCGATAGCTGACGTGGCGGCGACAGCTGACGTGGCGGCATCTGATGTGGCAGAGGCAGCGGGCGAGGTGCAGGCTTCCCCGCTGGTCTGCTATTACCTGCGCCAGGAGCTGCGGCGGGTGGTGGAGGAGGAGGAGGTGATGCGCAGCAAGCTGTGGTCCGAGGGTGAGCGGCGCTGTGCCCTGCTGTGCTGTGTTGGGCTGTGCTGTGCGTGCTGCGCAGCAGAGCTGTGGTCTGAGGGCGGGGCTGCGCTGTGCCCTGCTGCTGTGATGTGCTGTGCCCTGCTGCGCTGTGCTGTGCGTGCCGGACTAGGAGAGGAGGTCGTGCTGCGCAGCAAGCTTTGGTTGGAGGGCGTGTGCCTGCTGTGCCTGCTGTGCCCTGCTGTGCCCTGCTGTGCCCTGCTTTGCCTTGCACTGGGGAAGGCAGGAATGCCGCGCTGTGCAATGCTGCATGGTGCCGTGCTGTGCAGGACAGGCACCGCAACCTGCGGTCAAAGCGCAAATGCACGATGTCCTATTGAAAGCCAGCGGTGCGTGTACATGCCCCGCCTGCCGCCACACACCTCGAATTCTCCCCTGCCTGTTCCCTTCTCAGGCCTGCGCCGCTCACGGCGCACGCCCCTGGCTGTGGGTTTTGACGAGGGAGCTACAGACGATGCCGAGTGCGCCATCTGCCACCTGTACATGCACCTCAGCGCAGGTGACTTGGGCTAGGGTTTAGGGTTTAGGGTTTGGGGGTAGGGCAGGGTAGGGTTTGGCGTGTGTCCGATCGCTCCTGTCGCTGCCTGGGGTGTGGACTTGCGTGGCGCACGCATGCCCTGCTCTCGCATGCTGCCCCAGCGGGGGTGCCCTCTCAATCTTGCAAGTCACCCTAGCCTGTGTTCCAGTTTCCAAGCTTGATTTGCAGCCCCTCCTACTGAGTGGCATGCAGGGCACGCGGCTCATACAGCGACGGTGTTCCTACTTTTGCATGCAAGAGCAGCAACACCTGCCCCCTTGCTCCTGATCCCCCTCTGCTCCCCCTCCCGCCCCGCCCCTTCCCCCACGACTCCTCCCTCCCTGGTGCAGTGGAGTGCGACTGCTGCAAGGGGCGCCGCGTGTGCCTGCACCACGCCGCCAACCTGTGCGGTTGCCAGATGGCCCAGCGCCGCCTGGTGTACCGCCACAGCCTGCGGGAGCTGGAGGCAGTACACTCAGGCAAGCAGGGATGGATGCATGGCACAAAGGGCAAAGGGAACGGGTTGCTGGGATGCTTGCCTGTGGGTCAACTGTTTGGTACTATTTGGGTACTGTTGAATGGTGAAACCCGTACGGCCCTCTGTTCCACATGGAACAGAGGGCCCTAAACCCGCAGGCCTGGCGTTGCATCAGCACCAGCTGTCTTAACGTACTTGCAATTGGGAGCCAAGACGCTTGCCCAACACACTGCAGCGTCCCCCAGTGTTGGTGTAGCGCAGAACGGCGGTGCGAGCGGGAGCTAGCAGGCAGCTGACCTCGGGTGGCTGGCATGCGCTCCATGTGCCTCATTGTGTGCCTGTGCACCACCTCCAACTCCTCCCCCCAATGCAGAGGTGGATGCATGTGTGCCTGCCGACGTGGCCGCTGAGCTGGACGCTGTGGAGGCCGCCTCGTCAGCACGCGTTGCTGCGGCCGCTGCCGCCGCCAAGCAGCAGGCGCAGCAGCAGGCAAAGAAGCGGGAGCAGGCCAAGCAGGAACGGGAGCAGGCTAAGCTGGAAGAGCAGCGGGCGCAGCAGGAGGGGCAGCAGGCGCAGCAGGCAGAGCAGCCAGGGGAACATGAGGCGGTTGCGGGAAGCCAGAAGGAGGAGGAGCCGCAGGAGGAGCCGCAGGAGGGGCAAGCTGTTGCGGTGAAGGCAGAAGAGGCAGAGGAGGCAGAGGAGGCTGTGACGGGGCCTTCTGTGGACCTGCCGGCGGCAGAAGACAAGGAGGCGGTGGCAGGGCTGCTTGCAGAGATGGCAGACGCCGCACAAGAGGGCGCAGCAGCTGCAGAGCCGGCACAGCAGGAGGCGGAGGCGGAGGCGGAGGCGGCAGCAGCGGTGCCACAGGAGATGTTGCCTGTGCAGACAAACGTGCCGCAGCAGCACGGTGAGCCCAGGGGCTGATGGTCCGGCTGTTTGGCTGTGGGCTGTGGGCCTGGCTGTGGGCCTGGCTGTGGGCTGTTGGCTGTTGGCTGTTGGCCTGGCTGTTGGCTGTTGGCATGACATGCTGGTGTGCACGGCTGCCTCTGCATGAGCTCTCCGCTCACACTCGCCACATGTGTGCCCTCCTGCCAGCCATTGCGCAACCACCTTCCCCACCTTTCGCCCGCCTCACATCGCGCCCCGCTGACTTTCCTGCCCGACCGCCTGTCTGCCCTGTCCCTGCCTGCCCCTGCCTGCTGCCCGCCCGCCCCCACAGGCCCCGTGCGTCCGTTTGTCTCTGTGGACGTCTGCCCTTGGGACCGAGCGGAGCTTCCAGAGTGGCAGGAGGCTCGACAGGCAGCGTGGCAGCACTGGCAGCAGGACGCGGGGGATGCAATGCAGCAGGTGGGTGCTTGGAGCGACTCTGCTGGGGCTGCTGGGCCTGGGCAGGGGTGGGGCTGGAAGGCACCGTTTGCAACTTGCATGCACTTTCTCGTGCTGCTCCAGCGGTTGTTTGTGGCCTCTGCCGCCGCGTGCTGGCTATGCATACACGCGTGCCTGCCTGCCTGTCTACCTGCCTGCCTGCCCTGCCTGCCTGCATGACCTTGCCTAGACTGCTTTTCCTGCCTATGGACCTGCCTCCAGGCTGGCCAGCGTGCAGACGGTATATTTGGTGTACTGCAGATTATTCTGCCTGTCCATCCTGCCTGGTTCTCATCTGCCTGCCTGCCTGCCTGCCTGCCTGCCTGCCTGCCTGCCTGCCTGCCTGCCTGCCTGCCTCCTTGCAGGGCGGCCAGCGTGCAGAGCAGCTGGAGGAGTTGGCTGAGGGGTGGGCGGGGTGGGTGGCTAATATGGATGGCAATGCAGGAAAGGGCGCCCCTGCTGCTGGTGGCTCAGTCTTGGGGGCAGGCAGGTGGGAGCCAGGCAGGCACCATGCTGTCCCGAAAAGCAGATTGCGTTCAGTGAGTGTTGGTATTCGCAAGCCTGCGCCGGGGCCCACCATTGTAAGCCATGCAAACACCAGTTGAACACACCTCTGCATGCTGTGCTGTGCACGCCGTGCCTTGCAGACGTGCCTGCCGAGGTTGCTGAGCTGGCGGGGCGTGTCCAGGTGGCGGCCGCCTACATGGCACGCCTCTCTGCGGCCCTCAAGGGCAGGCAGAGCATGGAGGAGGTGGAGGAGCTGCTGGCAGAGGTGAGGGTGGTAGCAATAGAGGGAGAGGGAGGGGGAGGGAGAGGGAGAGGAGGGGGAGAAGGGGGAGTGAATGTGCATGACTATGGGTGCGTCACGGGGTTTTGACTTGAGTGCCTGATGTGCGTGTGCTAGCAGGGAGAGAGTGTGTGTGTGTGTGTGTATATGCGTCTTGTGTGTTTGCCCTTCCTTCATGAGGACAGTTATGTTTATATGGCGGGAGCTTACGAGTGCAACACGGCACACAGTTGCTTCTTCAATGCTTGAATGGCATTCTTCTCACGTGTTGTGGGCATTCTTCTCACGTGTTGTGGGCATTCTTCGCACGTGTTGTGGGCATTCTTCGCACGTGTTGTGGGCATTCTTCCCACGTGTTGTGGGCATTCTTCTCACGTGTTGTGGGCATTCTTCTCACGTGTTGTGGGTGTTGTGGGTCACCAACCTGCCCGGTGCCCCGCACCGCCCGTGCTTGCTGCGTGGATCGAAGCGGCCCAACTGGCACCAGCATCCCGCCACGGGGGCCGCCACAGTGCGTGCTCCCTGCGCCCCCCACTCGCCCTCTTCTCCCGTTCAACAACACTTGTAAACATGCACGTCCCCGGTGTGCTCGCAGGACCCCCCTGTGCCCGACCTCCCGGGACTCCCGAGGCTGCGAGATGGGCTGGTGCACGCGCGCGACTGGCTGTCCCGGGCCCAGGTGCGGCCCCTTTCGCTGCCTTGCCTGCTCCGCTGGGTCAGCTGCATCACGTGCCTGCCGCTTAGCTTGCTCTTAACCAGCCCTAAACCCCCGGGGGCACTTGGCGCGGTCGCCTTTGCCGGCCTATGCCAATTCGCTCCTTCCGGTTCTTCTGCGGGGCTGCCCACCTACCACGCTGCTGCTCAAGCGCAGTGTGGGCAAAGCATGCACAGCGTGCTGGCCCGCCCGCATCTCAAAAGGGACGGGCAGGCAGTGGCTCCAGTCTGCCTGCCCAACAATGCGCACGCCGGCTGTCCCTTCCTCCCGGCCCCGCTGCGCTCTCACTGTTGCCGCTTCTGTAATTCTCCCCTCGCCCCTGGCCACGTGTGCAGGAGCTGTTGGTGGAGGGACGCACCTGCGACTACAAAGCACTGGATCTGATTGCCAGCGAGGCGCACCGCCTGCCAGGTGGGGGAGGGTTAGGGTTTGGGTTTGAGTGGGGTGAGGGTTCATGTCTGGTTGATGCGGGTGAGAGCGTTTAGGGTTGTGAGGGCTAGTGTGTTGGGACGGCTAGGGTTTGCGCCTGTTGGATGCCGGTGTAGGAAAGACAGCACAGGGTGTGTCACAGTGGTGGCCTTTTGAGGCCTTGCGCCCCTGGCAACTGTGGGACAGCAGCAGAACTGCGCTGGGTGCGCTGTGTGCTTGCAAGCGGCACATGCACAGTGCGTTTGAGCCATGCACTTGCTGGCTTGTCAATGCACTGCTTGCCTGCCCTCAGCACGCCCTGTCTAGCCCGCAGCAAGCACTTTGCTGTCAGCTTTGGTCTCAGCACAGTGCTGCATGCATGCCTGGTTACCCTGCCCTGCTGCGTGCCCCCCCGCTGCACCCTCCCTGGTCTGCAGTACAGCCGCCCATGATGCTCACCGTGCTTTCGTTCAGCCCTGTATTCCTTCCTTCCTTCCTGCGTCACTGGATGCGTGTCATCAGAGGCGACGGTTCCCGGTGCGGCACATAGCACACGTATGTGTGCACAACTCACCTGTTGTGCCTCCCTATTTGCCCATCTGGCCTGCAGTTGAGCTGCCAGAGGCCAAGGTGCTGCGAGAGCGGGCCACCGCGGCACGCAAGCTGGGTGACGCTGTGCGCGCTGCCCTGCCCAGCACGCGCAGCGAGGGGCGGCGGCGCGGCGCCGAGCAGGTGAGGGGTGTGCCACACACAGGGATGGCGCTGCGGGGTGCTAGCCAGGTGTGTGAAAGTGGGACAGGGGCAGCAAGCAAGCAGGTGGCAGCACTCCAGTGGTGGGGAGGAAGCATGGCCCTCGTGAGCCTGCTCATCTCCTGGGCTCTCCTGCCTGGACCCCTCCCTCTCAACTCCTCAGCTGCCACTGGGCGACGAGCAAGAGCTGCAGCCCGCTCATTTAAGGAGCCCCCAATGCACCCCCCACCCGACTCACCCTGTCTGACCCCCCTTGCTTTGAACCCATATTTCTTTTGGCCCCTCAGCTGTCACTGGAGCACCTGCAAGTGCGGCAGCCCGCTCATCCTGTGCAAGCTCACCCATTGTGAACCCCTCCCTGCAAACCTCCCTCCTGTTTCTCAGCTGCCAGTGGAGGACCTGCAAGTGCTGCAAACCGCCCATCTCCTGTGCTAGGTTTAGCTCTACCCAACTCACCCAATCTGATCCCGTCACTCTGCACCCCTCTTTCCCTGCACAACTGCCACTGGGGCACCTGCAAGCACTGCAGCCCGCTCATCTCACGAGCCCCCCAATGCATCCCCCATCCAACCCACCCTTTCTGAACCCTTCTCACTGCCCCCCTCCCTCCTGCCGCTCAGCTGTCGCTGGAGGACCTGCAAGAGCTGCACCCCGCTCATCCTCTGCACTCCCGTTGCAAAGCACCCCCCCCTCTGAAACCCCTGTCCCTGAACCCCTCCCTCCCGCCGCTCAGCTGTCACTGGAGGAGCTGCAAGTGCTGCAGCCCGCCCATCCTCTGAACTCCCATTGCAGCCCCACTCAACGCGCCCTTTTCTGACCCTCCCTCCTGCCCCTCAGCTGTCGCTGGAGGACCTGCAAGAGCTGCAGCAGCACGCAATCGACCTGCGGGTCGACATGCCCGAGTGCCTCAGCCTGGCCACCGCCCTGGACAGAGTGGAGGTCTGGCAGGTGTGTGCACATGTCTTTACTTTTGTATTATTGCCTTGCAAGGGGTTTATCTATTATTGGCTGGCAGGTGTGTGCACATGTCTTTATTTATCTATTATTGCCTTGCAAGGGGCGTGCATGCCGAGCATTCGGAAACGCATATTTCTGAGCCTGGGCACCGCCCTGGACCGAGTGGAGGCCTGGCAGGTGTGTGCGTGGGGGCGAAGTTTTGTTGCCCCTGTGCCCTCTCACCACCTCCCCCTCTTTCCTCCCCTCCCCTCCCCCGACTTATTGTGCAGTCCCGTGTCAAGGCGCCGACCGAAATCTCTCTCTCACCCCCTCC
>JTEE01000205.1:1233675-1248992 GCA_002896455.3 Chlorella sp. ArM0029B | reverse complement strand
CCTCCCCCTCGCCTGACTTGTTGTGCAGTCCCGTGTCAAGTCTCTGACTGAGATGCAGCCCCCCTCTCCCCTCCCCGGACCTTTTTTTTTTGTGCTTTTGCCCTTCTCACCACATCCTCCTCCTCCTTGTGTCGCTGCCCCTGTGCCCTCTCACCACCTCCCCCTCTTCCCCCCTTTCCCCTCCCCTGCCTTGTTGTGTGCAGTCCCGCGTCAAGGCTCTGACTGAGATGCAGGCCCCGCTGGGGGAGCTGCGGGAGTTGATGGAGGAGGCAGAGGGGCTGCCCGCGGTGATGCCAGAGGTGGACGAAATCCGGGTGAGTTTTTTTAGATACTGCCGAGTTTGTTTGGGGGAGGCTGCCTGCAGTCATGCCAGAGGTGGACGAAATACGGGTGAGGTCCGCCAGAAACGCAATGTTTGTTTGGGGGAGTTCTGCACGTTGGGGTGGGCGCTGGCTTGGGTCAGGCAGGCAGCTGCCCGTGGTGATGCCAGAGGTGGACGAAAATCGGGTGGGGTTTAGAGATACTGTTGAGTTGGTTCTAGAGGGGCTGCCTGTGGCCATGCCAGAGGTGGACGAAATCTGCATGTGGGTGGGCGAGGAAGGGAGCACGTAGCAGGAGGCAGGCAGGGAGAGTGCGTGAGAGGAGCACCCTCCTCACCCAACAGTCAGCCCCTTCCCTGTTTCAACGTCTCAAGCATCAATGTGTGCGCTGCATGCCCTGCCCTGCCCTGCCCGGCCCTGCCCCGCAGAAGCTTCCTTTCCCTGTGCTGGCATGATTGGTTGCACTGCATGCAGTCACCCATTTCACTGTTTCAACGTCTCAAGCATCAACAGGTGCACTGCCTGCCCTGCCCTGCCCTGCCCCGCCCCGCTGAGGCCTCCTTTCCCAGTGTGCTGACGTCAATGGTTGCACTGCCCTGCCCTGCCCCACTCCGCCCCGCAGATGCTGCTGGACCGTGCCGAGGCATGGCAGCGCCAGATGGATGCCGTGATCCGCAACCGGTCGGCAGCAAAGAAGGTGAGCAGGCACCATGGCGGTGCAGGGTGGGGCGAGGGCAGGGGGCTGCATATGCCGCACCAACAAGGGCAGGGCGGGGATGGGGGATAGGCTACTGTTGCACACCTGCGTGTTTAGTGTGTCAGGGAGAAAGAGCACGGCTGTGTGCACTCTCTGCCGGCCATCTGCCCGCTTGCGGTCCCTCTTAAGGACCCCTCCCCTGCCGGCCTGTGCCCAGGCGCAGAGCAGGCGGACCCGACGCGGCTGCGCTTTGGTGCCCCACACGCGCACCTTTCGTGTCTTTAATCCGCACATTGCTTGGGGTTCACGGCAGGTGCAGGGACATGCCTTGCGCCTTCTGATACCAACTCGATGCCAACTTGGACCATGAATGCCTTATGCACATCTTCCCTGGCTGCAGATGCGCGAGGTGCTGAATGCGGGCACCCGGCTGGGTGTTGACATTCCTCAGCTGGAGGACTTGAGGAGGGAGATTCGCAGGTGAGCGCCGGCCAAAGGGGCGCGCTGCTTGCCTGCAAGGCCCCCTCCCTTGGATTTAGCGGGCGGGCAGGCAGGCGGGCAGGCAGGCAGGCAGGCAGGCAGCACTATCGGCAGGCAGGCAGGCAGGCAGGCAAGAGGGTGCCTGCCACATTGGGAGGTCACTAGGCTGCAGGGCAGGGAGGCCTGGGGGGCAGGCACTGGCACACGGTGCAAGGCAGGCAGGCTGGCAGCGGGTCGCGTCTCCCCCCTGTTGTATTCGTGAGTGTGCCGCCCCTCGTCCCAGCGCCCTCTCCCCACCACCCGGCCTCCACAGACCCCTGTATGCTTGCCCGCCCTTCTCCATCTGCCATTGTGTCAGGCGTGAGTGGGAGGACTCGGCACGGCGCTCGCTGGGTGCGCGTCAGGTCACGCTGGCGGGGATGGCAGAGCTGCTGGCGGTTGCCTCCGAAGTGGATGCGCAGCACACGCAGCTGGCGCAGAGCATCAGGTGCGGGGATGGTAACATGATGATGTGTTGTGTTAGCGTTATAAACAACTTGTTTGTGTCAGCTTTCTATCATCTTGTTTGTGTCAGCGTTCTAAACATCTTGTTTGTGTTCGGGTTATAGACATCTTGTTTGTGTTCGGGTTACAGACATCTTGTTTGTGTCAGCTTTCTACACATGATGTTTGTGTTGGGAGCAGGAGCCTGCCCTGGGAGTATTATGCATGGGCGCGCCTGAGCCGCCACCGCGCTGCAGGAGGTTGGGTTGAAGGAGTAGAGCCTGATGAGGGGGGTATCAGGTGTGGGTGCACCCGAGCCGCAACCGCGTGCCGCGTCACGTTCTGCAATCAGATCCGCTGCCAGGCTGCTGTGCCTGCTGTGGTGGCATCACATAGCACACAGCCTGGGCACTATCTGAGGGGCACCGTCGCAGTTTGATCATGCTACATCTTCCCGGTTCTTGTCTTGAAAACGCGTTGACATCTCCCTCTTCTGTGCAAGGACATGGTGAATGAACCGGCCCATCTCGCACCTGCTTCTTTGCTGTCAAACCAGCCTTGAAACGCCTTGAGCTCCTCGTTTCATGTGTGCAGGGACATGGTGGATGAAGCGGCCCCATCTCGCACCTTTTTGACACACCATGAACTCCTCGTTTCATTTTTTGTGTGTGCAGGGACGTGGTGAATAAGCTGCACCTTCTACTTTGCTATAGAACCAGCCTTGAAACGCCATGGACTTTCAATGCATTTTGTGTGTGCAGGGACCGGGTGGACGAGGCAGAGTCGTGGGAGGCACGAGCCTCCGACCTGCTGGAGCGCCAGAGAGGTGAGCCAGCCTGTTCTCAATCAATCAATCAGTCAATCAATTACATTTGAAGTCCAGGGGAACCACAGGGTTCTGCTGTTCTGCATGGAGACACCCAGCCTGAAGGATACAGCATGCCCAGCTAGCTTGCCACACAGCGTGCCCAGCTAGCTTTGCCACACAGCTTGCCACACAGCTTGCCACACAGCTTGCCACACAGCTTGCCCAGCTATGTCCTTGGTATTCCCGGCTTCACTGGGAGGCCTTTTAGCCAGGCTTGAGGGCATTTGTTGAGGCAGGCTGGAGGCGCGTGGCTTGCGGGGCGCTCTTCCCTTTGCAGCTCCGCCTCAGCCTCAGCGTTCCTTGTACCAGCCATGTCACTGTGCCATCACCCCTCCGCAACCAACTTGTGCTGCCCCATCTGTGATGTCTGCTCCTGCAGAGGGCATGCCAGAGGCGGAGCGCCCCTCCCTGCAGGCGGTGCACCAAAAGGTGGCAGAGGGGTATGCCCTGGGTGAGCCACGCTGCCGCACCCTACTCTGTTCTCTCCTGGCCTCGCTTCCCTGCACTGCCCTGCGCTGCCCTGCTCCTTTCTGGCCTCGCTGCCCATGCATCTTCCGGCACCCGCGACCCGATGCCTGCTCCGGGGGTACACTGTACTGCCTGTACTGCCTGTGCTGCCCTCATGCCGGCACCGTGCGCCCCTTGCTGTCCCCGCCTCGTGTCCCCGCTCGTATCGCTCCCCCCTGCTTGCACCCTTGCCTGCCCATGCCTCCTTGTCCCATCACACTCCGCACCACCTCCCTTCCCCCGCTGCCTTGCGTGCCCCCTCCTGTCGCCCAGGCATCAAAATGGACCGCCTTACGCAGCTGAACGCTGAGATGCTGCGTGCTGTGGGGTGGATGGAGGAGGCGCGGGCCACGCTTGCCAAGGCCGCCGATGGCAGCGCTGGCGGCAGCGCCGGCGGCAGCCAGCTGGTCACAGCAGGCAGCCAGCAGGCCGGCTCCTCCCAAGGCACCGAGGCAGTTGGCACTTTGGGGGAGGAAAGCTTCAACTTTATGGATGTTGACCAGCCGGGCAGCGAGGTGGATGGGAAGGCTGGCGAGGGGGAGGAGGGCGATGCAGCATGGGAGCAGTCTGCTGCGGCCAGCCATGGCACGACGCCGGAGCCCGAAGCGCTGGCAGCTGCCGTGCTGCTGGCGGCGGTGGAAGCGGAGGCAGTGGCTAGCATGGTCGCACAGCAGGCACAGCAGGCGCACCAGGCGCAGCAGGGCCTGGGGCGTGGAGGGTCCGGCGCGCTGCTGCCGCTGCTGCCAGCGCTGCCGCCGCTTCCTGTCCTCCCAAAGGCGCGCCGGCGCGGGCGGCAGCCCAAGCCGAAAATCAAGGTGGGCCAGGTAGGCGGCTGGGCTTTCCATTGCAGGTCTTGAACCCTTGCTTCTGCTCCTGTTCGGTCTTCTGGCGCCAATTCTGTGTGCTCTTCAAGGGCTGCTGCAACGGGGTGGAGGGATCCAGCTGCCACCCCCGGAACGGCCTGCTGTGGTGCAGTTCCTGTTGCCTATTCTTCACCCTGCTATAAGAGCTGTTTTGTTTTGTACATCTGTGCACTTAGCTGGCTGCATGGCTTTGCAACGTATGGTGGGCTAGCTGTGTGTGTGTTTTCAATCCCTGTGCACTTGCCTGCCTGCAGGGTGTGCGCGGCTCCAGCCGGCTGCCCGAGCTGAGCGTGATTGAGGAGCTTCTGGAGCAGTACAAAACGCTGCTGGTGCCGGCACACGAAGAGGCAGAGGGTGAGCAGCAGGGCTGTAGAGGGAGGGACGAGTTGCACTGTATGCACACGAAGAGGTGGAGGGTGAGCAGGGTGAGCAGTAGAGGCATGACTCTGCAACTGTGTCCTTGTTTGGGGAGCTGGTCGCGCAGCACACGCGATACTTGGCACACAGCTTGGCACACACACAGCTTGGCACACAGCTTGGCACACCCGCTCCTTTCGAGCAAGCCTGCAGGGGCGAGGGCATTGTTCAGCAGGCGGCAAACCCTTTGCCCCAAACATTCTCCTCACCATGCACCCGGCACATTCCGTGCGTTGCACAGCCCCCTCGGCCCGCACATCTCCTTCACCACGCACCTGGCAACACTCCGCGCTTTGCACGCCCTGCAGCCCTGCGCAAGCTGCGGTCCGTGGCAGATGGCTGGCTGGCCGAGGCGCGGCCGGTGATGGAGCAGGACTTTGTGACAGGTGGGAGAGGTGCTAGGTTATTATTAGTGTCAAAGTTGGCATGGTCTGGGGAAAAGAGGGGACTCAGGCGGGGCCAGAGCTGCAGCAGGGCTTTGTGCCTGGGCTGCAGCAGGTCTCTGTGCCAGAGCCGTTGGGCTGTGCCTTGGTGGGTCGGCAATGCCAGGTGCGTGCCTGGGCGCCCTCCCCTGCCTGCCCTCTACAACGCATCCTTGCCCCCCCCCCCCCACCTGCCCCTGCCGTCTTGATGTGCAGACAACCGGCGGGGCTGCTGGAGCGGCTGATTGCCATTGCCTGCTGCGTGCCACCTCCCGCTTGGCCTCATCCCGCCTGCCCTCCCCCTGCCTGCCCCTCCCTTCTTGATGTGCAGTTGGGGCTGCTCGAGCGCCTGATTGCCTGCTACATGCCACCTCCCGCCTGCCCTCATCCTCATGTCGTCCCCCTGCCTGCCCCTCCCTTCTTGATGTGCAGACGGGCAGTTAGGGCTGCTCAAGCGCCTGATTGTCTGCTACATGCCACCTCCCGCCTGCCCTTCCCCTAACTTCAAGTGCTCCTGCCTGCCCCTGCCGTCATGATGTGCAGACGAGCAGATGGGGCTGCTTGAGCGGCTGATTGCCAGCGGGGAGCGCGTGGGGCTGGCCATCACTCAAGTGGACATCCTGAAAGCCAATGTGGAGGTGGGGGCAGCCTTTCAACAACCGCAGGACCTGTTTTTATCTTGTGGGGCGCTTCGTTCGGGGGGCTGCTGTTCTGCCGAGGTGCACAGCATAGCACACCTGTGCGTTGGGCGGCCATCTGACAGCCCGCTGTGGAAATGAGAGCGTTCCTGCCTCCGTGTGTGCCATTTCTGGTCTCGTAGCTTTGATGCGTGGGCGTGGGTGTGGGGTGCCTTGGCAGCACAGCATATGCTGTCGGCGTGCATGGCAATTGCCGGCAAGTGTGTGGGAGCCATGCAACACCCAAGGCGCTCACATTCATTCATTCATTTACAGCGCCGCAGCAGCACAAAAGTGTGCCGCAGATGCGTCATCCCAGCATTATGGATCAGCAAAACTCAGGGGCTCACATTGCATCATCTCAACACCCTGCCCTGCCTGCCGCAGGCCCTGCTGTGGGCGCGCAAGGTGCGGGCCCTGTTTGCCCGCCTGCCGGCCTCGGCCTGGCAGCCAGCTGGCACAGAGGCGCCGGCAGAAGAGAAGGAGCGGGGGGCAGGCAGCGAGCCGGAGGGCGACGCGCAGCAGCAGGAGGAGGCCTGTGTGCAGCATTTGGTGGACTCCCTAGTGACGGGCGTGGAGAGGGAGGAGGCGCGGCTGCCGTTTGAGCAGCGCCCGCTGCTGTCAGGTGAGCCTTCACAAAGCATCTGTTGAAGCATGGACTTTTACAATGCAAACAGGGGCCCACGTGGCACCTGGCCCATCTGCCCATGATGCCGTCCCCCTCGTCGCTGCCCAACTGCCTGCTCATGCCGCCTCATGCCACATCTGCTCATGCCTGCCTGACTGCCTGACTGCCTGCTCATTTCCATGGCCAGCTGCTGGCATTTGAGGCGGCCGGCCATTGACACCTGCCCGATCTGCTTGGGAGGCTGTCTAGTGCCTGTGATGCCGTCCCCCTGTCGCTGTCCCGCCGCCCTGCTCATGCCGCCTCGTCCGCCCTGAAAACAACCCAAAGACCATTGGCCAGCTGCTCACCCCTTCCTCGCTTGCATTGAATTTGTGCGGTAGTGCAGACGCGACAATGGTGCTGCACGAGGGCCACACATTCCTAGTAACAACTGTCCCCCAGCCATAGTCCTCTCCCCCGCGCACATAGTTTCCGCACAGGCGACATGTGTGCTTGGGCAAGGCCCGTCTCCCCGCGCTCTGCAACAGATTGGAAGACCATGTTTCTCACCCCTTCCTCCTGTGCATTCAAATCGGCGTTCTTATTAACACTGCAGAGGCGACAACGCTGCTGGACGAGGGCCACATCCTGCCCTGCGACGAGAAGCTCTACGCACAGCTGCGCGGGTGAGCTGGCGCGTGCTGTGCATGACATGCCGCGCATGGGGGCCTGGGGCACGCCGGCCTGCGGTTCAGTTTGGGGTGCCTGTACCAGGGAACCGGCGGCAAGCTGCCCGGAAGATGGTGGTGCGGGCCGGGCACCCCTGTTCACTTGAGTTCCCCCACCACCCCCACCACCCCGGCACGCAAATCACGCACAGTCATGCATCTCGCACACATACTTTCCTCCCTGGGGCATGCAAATGCACCTGCGAAACCCTGCTATTGCCCCATACACCCCGCTGCTACTTCATCACTCCCCCACCTCGCTCTTTCTGTCACGTCTCGTGCATTTCCTTCACTGGAAGATTCACAGTTTTACGTAGTTTTCCATTCACTTCGTCTGGTTCCCTTCCTGCACCTTTCTTCACTCCACCCATTTCGTCGTGTATCCCCCTGCATTGCCCCTCCCCCCAATCTTGCAGCATGGTGGAGGCTGCCCAAGATTTTGAGCGCCGCTCCACCCTGGCCCTCACCTTTGCCCGGGACCGGTGCACCTATGCACACCTGATTGACGCAGACGAGCTGCAGGGGCTGCTGGCAACCGCAGACAGGCTGTCGCTGCGGGTGAGCGGGTTGGGACACTTGTGAGTGGGCATGAGATGGGCGCGGCAGCCTGCCCTTGTCTCCCTGTTCTAGTCTGCTCCCACGCGTCATTGCAACAGCCGCGCCCTGCCCGCCCCGCTGCCTGCCTGCCTGCAGCTGGAGCACTTTCCCAAGTTGCAGACTATGTTGAAGGATTTCAGGGCATGGGAGCAACAGACCAAGATCATAACTGAGGTGAGTTGCCGGGAACGGGAGGGTGGGATGGGCGCCTGAAGCGGGCTGTCTGTGGCGCAGGTCAGCGGCCCGTGGAGTCGGCACATGTCTCTTGGGGGTCTGTGTCGCGATTTCCTTTCAGGATAAACAGACTGTAAGCCCGAAAAAGAAAAAGAACAGAAAGCATGATTCGTGGAGTCGTCGGCATGCCCCAAAACCTTATCCTCCGCGCAGCATGCACTCAAGTCTGCGTCCAGCGCAACCTTTCCTGCTTTTGTGTGTCACCTGCCCTGCCACCACGGCCTTGCCGTGCACTATTCTGGTCTAGTCGTTACAGCTTTTCGCATCCCCTGAAAGAGGATTCAACTTCAAGTCGAACCAATTCCTGAGAGGTTGACGAGGCATGCACCTACCATGCACCCACAACCCACCCCGCACCCACGGCTTTTCTTTGCACTTATCTAGCCACAAACCCACACACCCTGCACCCACCCCACTCACCCCCACCACCCACCACCCACCACCCCGCAGGACGCCACCGGCGCCCCGATCCAGCCCAAAATTGCCGCCCTGTGCAGCGCCAGCCTTGACGCCCAGCTCTTCCCCATCACCTCCAAGCTGCGCGCATTCGTGGACGACACAGTCACACGCTCAAGTCAGTCGGTGCCCGCCCTGTGTGTGTCTGTTGCCTGCTGGGGGGGGGGCGGGAGGTGCCCGCTCGAGCCAGTCCGTGCCCGCCCTGTGTGTGTGTGTGTTGTCCCCACACGACTACGACTAGGCTGGGTGGAGCAGGGCAGGACCCGTCCACCCGTTCGACTGCAATCAGGGCTGAGTATCCCAGCTTTCCCAGCCCTGCCCTTTATGTGTGTGTGTGCCTCTCCCCCTCCCTCCCTCCCTCCCTCCCTCCCTCCCTGCCTCCCTCCCTCCCTGCCTCAGAGGACTGGCAGGAGCGGCGCCATGCACGACTCTCACTCCCACCCACAATGCCAACCCTCTCCGCCTCCCCCTCCCTGCTCTTTATCTGTGGGTGCCTCTCCCCCTCCCCCTCCCTCCCTGCCTCAGAGGACTGGCAGGAGCGGTGCCGCAAGATGTTGGCCAAGCGCAACACGGGGGCCCACCTGGGGACCTGCCTGGCCGCCGTGGCGCAGTCGGTGGACGCCGCTGTGGAGCAGTTCGAGCGACGGCTAGAGGTGAGCGTACGCCTGCCTGTTTTGAGGGCAGAGCACGGGGGGGGCAGAGCATGGGGGGCACAGCGGGGGGCGCAGCGTGTGAGAGGCACAGAATGTGAAAGGGCAGTATGGGGGGCAGAGCGTGGGGGGCAGAGCGTGGGGGGCAGAGCGAGAGGCACAGCAAGAGACGGCACAGCATGGGGGCCACAGCAAGAGAGGCACGGCACGAGGGCCACAGCATGCGAGCCCTGACTAGCCTGGCAACCACTCGTGGAGCGCACCTCCTGTAACCCTCCGTCACCTTCCCTAACCCTCCATCCCCTGGCCCTCCCTCCTCCACGCCTCACAGAAGGAGCGGCGGTTGGTTGCCTCTGGCGGTGTCCCCTGAACGCTGCACCATGCCCGCTGGGACAACCCTCGACCCATTGAGAGCGCCTGCCACATTCTTTGTCCCCCCCCCCGCAGAAGGAGCGGCGGTTGGTTGCCTCTGGCACCGACCCGGCTGCTGCCCGCCCCTCCTCCACGCAGCCCACTGGGCAGGACGAGCGCGACCTGTACTGCCTTTGCCAGCGCCCAGCCCATCAGGACGGCAGTCACGGTGGGTAGACAGCGGCTGAGTTCCTCACCACTGCATGACATGCATTCCTGCGAGACTGGCAGAACCTTGGAGTGGGTGGGTGGGAGCCTGGAGTGAGGTGCCCCTCGATACTTGCACATGCTTGGGTCAAGGGTTTCAGGGTCGGAGCCCTGTCGGTGGGAGCTGTGGAATGCCTGTGCTCCTGCACAGCCGATAAACCCCAACAATGGGTGGGTGGGATCCTGGAGTGAGGGGAAAAGCGGCAGGAAGGCACCCAAGTATTGCATCTGCGGCACACTTTTGTGTTGCTGCGGCGCTGTAAATGAATGAATGAATGAATGAATGAATGAATGAATGAATGAATGAATGAATGAATGAATGAATGAATGAATGAATGAATGAATGAATGAATGAATGCACCCAAGTAGTCGTCTGCCAGCGTCCCGAATGATTGGCCTGTCCCTTGCCTCCCGCACCCATGCCGCTACCGTTACCTGCCGCGCCTACCCCCGTGCCTGCCTGCCTGCTTACCTGCCCCTCTCCTGCAGCCGCCAATATCCTGTGCTGCCTTTCACTTGACTTCCTGTTGTCAAGTGCCTCTACCGCTGCCTGACACAACCCCACGCCACAACCTTCCTCTTCTTCTCCCTCTCTCCTCCCCTCTCTGTTGTCTGCAGCCGTCATGGTCAGCACACAAACCCCAGTCTGCAAACCTCCTTTTCAGCCCTCACCCTCTTCTCCTCCCTTCTCTGTCGTCTGCAGTGGTGATGGTCAGCTGCGACGGGTGCCGCGAGTGGTTCCACGGGCGCTGCGTAGGCGTGAGCCAGACACAGATGCGAGGCATGCGGCGATACACATGCCCCATCTGCGCGGCCGTCAAGGTGCGGACCTTTGGGGGGCGCAGTGGGGTATGTGTGGAAGTGAGTGGGGCGGTGTGTGCGCTGCAGCACTACAGTAGAAAGCGAATTAAGGGCTGAAGTCGATGCCGGGCTGGGCAGCGCATCATCTGCTGAGCACCAAACGCGTACCACGCCCTCCCTCTTGCTGCTCCGCACTGCCAGCAGGGCAACAAGGAGCCGCTCCTGGCAGCCGTGGCCAAGCTGCAGCGCACCAAGCGGCCCGAGCGGGACGCCCTGGCGGCGCTGCTGCCGGAGCTGCCGGGCCTTCCGGTGCCTCCGGAGGAGGGCGAGTGGCTGGACCGAATTGTGAACAAGTTTGACCGATGGGGGGTGAGTTGGGCAGGCAGCGGTAAACAAGGGTTTGTTTGGTTTGACCGATGGGGGGATGAGCCGGGCAGGCAGTGCTACAAAAGGGCTTGGTTGGTGAAACGGAAAAAGGGCTTTGGGTGGTGAAAAGGAAGGAGGTTGCGAGATATTTGTGGCATTGGCCGTGGGGGGGGGCACGTGCAATTAAGGTGCCCGCAGAGTGACGGCTCCCGGCGGAATGCATGGGTCACCCCGCTACCCCTGGCCCTCCCTAGTGTCCTCCACATTCTACACAAGTTGTCAACTGCCGGCATTCCACATTCTACACAAGGTGCATCAAGTAGTCAACCGCCGTTACCGTGCGCCCCCGCCGTGCTGCAGATGGCCGCTGGGCGTGCTGTGGAGGTGCACGAGGCGTCTCGCGATGTGGAGAGCACTCTTCTGCCGCTGTCAGAGGGGGTGCTGCACTGCCTGCTCAAGTCGGCATATGCCATGGAGATTGACGCCACAGGTGGGAGGCCGGGCTGTCTGGCGGGCTACATGGTCTTCTCCTATATATCTATGTGATTGCATGTGTCTTGTTTGAGGGCATGGGGTGCTGCCTGGCCAAGTCGGCGTGCGCCCTGGGGATTGACGCCACAGGTGGTTCACTTTTTCTTGATTTCTTACCTTTTAAGTCGTAAACTGCAACACGAAGGATGGCTGGCTGGCAGCTAGATGGTTGGCTAGAGGGAAGTCTGTGAAACCCGCTGTCCTGTCCGAAAGATGCTGCCCCTTTCAACCACCCCCCATGCCCTTTACTCCCAGCGCGCTTTTGCCCACTGGGCATGTTTTGGCCTCCACCCTTCTTTGACTTTGCCGTGCCTGCTGTGGTCAATCAATCAATTACATTTCAAGCCCAGCGGGCAGCCAGCAACGGTCTCATGGGACAGGGTGGGTTGCGAGTGTGTCATGCCGTGCAGCCAGCCACCCACCTCGGCAACCCCCTACACCTCCCCTCACTTCTCATTTTGTGCGCACCCTCTGGCCTAGCCTGCCCGTGTTCCGTAACAAAAAACTTTATAAATTTTGGTGCCAACTCTTCAACATTTCCCTCCTGCAGTTTATGCCGACAAAGTGCTGCACCTGCTGTGCTGCGACAAGTGGAGGGAGAGGGCCGAGACAGCCATGGGCCCACCCGGTGAGTGGGTAAAGAAATCAAGCATTGGGCAGCACAGGTTTGTTTGTGCTGAATTTAAGTGGAGTGAAACCCAGGCAGGGTCAGTCAGCGCGCCTGAACCCACCCCCGTCTACCTCCTTCACACTCCAGCCTGTATCACCCCACCCTGTCCTCTGATTGCGTGCAGGCAAGCTGGGCCTGGACGGCATGGCCTAGTGCGTGCCTCCTGAAATCCCGTTTTCCGCATCACACAACTCCAGCCCTCACACCTCCACCTGGCTTCCACCCTGTCGTTTGATTGCTTGCAGGCAAGCTTGGCCAGAACCCCCGTCTGCCTCCTTCACACTGCAGCCCTCATATCCCCCCATCCTGTCCTCTGTTGCTTGCAGGCAAGCTGGGCCTGGACGGTATGGCCAAGCTGCTGCTGGAGGGAGAGAAGCTGGGCATCAACACAGAAAAAGGTACTGCAGGGTGGTACTGCATCATGCCCAGCCATCAAACTGCTGCCTTGCGTGCGGCGGGACTGCTGGCGCAGGGGGCAGCGCTCGTAATTGGTGTGCTTTGGGGTTGGAGCAGCGGTGTGTGGGGTACGCCACAGCACATCTGTTATCAGGCCCTGTTTACAACCGCTCCTGAAACGGCTCCTGAAAGGGTTCCCGAAACGGTTCCCGAAACCGCTCCTGAAGCGGGTGCCGACACAGTTTGTCACTGAAACAGCTCCCTTGCTTTCGAAAGCATTCAGTGACTTGCGTAATTCAGTCATTATTTGCACGTTTCTCGTATGACACAAAACCTTGTAACCCTCCACCCACCTTACCTTACCTGTGCAGATGTGACCGGCGCCAGCGTGATTGCCGCCATGGGAGAGGCCAGGGAGTGGGCGGAGCGCGCACAGGTGGGCTGCCCGCCGGGGCTGCCGAGGTAGCACTGCTGCTGGGCCGCATGGGCATGCATGGGCTTGCAGGGACGCGTGCAGGGACGGGGGCTTGCACGTGTCCCAGCTCTGCGGCCTGTCTGCACTTCCCCTGCCTGCCCTCCTGCCTGCCTGCATGCATGCCTGCATCCCGCCCCGCATTCCCCCCTCCCTGCCACCTGCTGCATCATCTACGATTGTCCAAGTTCAGAACGCTGCCTCAATTTGCCTGCCCCTTCTCCCCCCTCGTTCACATGACCCCTTTTCTGCTTCACATGCGCCCCCATATAACCCATAAACCCCTAACCCTGATGAATTTCAATCCAGGCTTCAATGGCCGACCTCAAGGCCTCCCGGGAGGACATGGACCGCTTTTTGGCAGCCGCCGAGCGTGCCCGCACCCTGGCCAAGGAGGGGGAGGGGCTGCGGGTGCGCGTGGACGCCCCGGTGGACCAGCTCAAGGTGAGGGCCCACAGGCAGTGTGTCGCTGGTGGCGTTATCAATCAATCAATTACGTTTCAAGTCCAGGGGGAGCCAGCAAAGGTCTCATGGGACAGGGTGGGGGGTTATGCCACAAGTAGTGGCATGGTGGGTCAATCAGTGGCATGGTGGGTCAGGCATGGTCACGGTGGACCAGCTCAAGGTGAGGGCCCATGTGCTGCAATCACTAGACGTGAGGGTGGAGACACATGGTGCCTGCCCTTGCACGGGTGGGGTTAGCATAGTCTGGCCATGTGCTGTAGCATCACAAGTATCCGAGTACTGTCACTGGAGGGCCAGCTCAAGGTGAGGCCCGCACCCAAGCTGCCAGCACACCACCAGGCCAGGTGAAGTGGCACCACCGAGGCGCTTCTGGATACCAGATCGAGCCTGCACTGCTTCTTTCCCCGCAGCAGGCAGGCACTTGCTTGCTGCGCGTAATGCCCAACGCTCCGCCCGCCCCGCGCTGTACCGCCCCTCCCCGCGCTGTGCCGTACCGCAGGAGCACTCCAAGCTGTACTGCCTGTGCAAGAAGCCGTACTACGAGGAGGACCCCATGGTGGGCTGCGACCACTGCCAGGTGGGCGCCAGCACAGCAGCGAGGCACAGCATGCACAGCACAGCAGGGCAGGGAAGCAGAGGCATAGGCGCCAGCACAGCAGCTGAGCACAGCATGGGCACAGCAGGCACAGCATGGGCACCAGCATGAGCGTAGCGGGCAATCGGGGTGACTGCGGCTGAGCAGGGAGGGTTTACATGCAGCTGGTCAGTAGGTGTCTGTTCACACAAGCCTGCCTTGCAAGACTAAGCGCCTTGGGCTCCGCTGCGTTAAGGCCGCTTATTGGTGTGGGCACAAGCTGCATGCATCCCTTTGCTCACCTCCCATGCTGTACTGCTTGGCTACTAACGGTACCGCTTTGCTGCCACGCCGCAGGACTGGTACCACCACGAGTGCGTGGGGCTCAAGGCCCCCGGCCGGACCGGCGATGGCGACGACCCACCCGACTCATTCCGCTGCCCGCTGTGCTGCATGCGGGTGAGCGGGGCGGCCGGCGGGTGTGGGGGGCGGGCAGCAGGTCTGGCGGCTGGGCTGTCGCACAGTACGAGCTGTGTGTGCATGCTGAACCCAAGGTTCTGCAGCTGCCTGCTACGCCTGCCTGCGAAGCCTGCATCAGCGCTCCCCTGCTGCACAAGCACCCTCCGTTTCAGCCAGGACACATGTTGACGCCAGGGCTTACTACTTGACTGAACCCCTGACTCCCTGCCTGATCCGCTGCTCTCTACCCGACCCGCTGCTCTCTACCTGACCACCCTGACTCCCTGCCTGCCCCCTTCCCCCAAGCAGATGAGTATCAAGTATGCTCACTTCCACAAGATGCCGCCTGCCAGCCTGGAAGCGCTCAAGGCGGCGGCACTAAAGTGAGTGGGAGCGTTCAAAACCCTAAAACCCTAACCCTATCTGTGGTGGGTGGCGCAGGTGTTGGGCAGTGGGTGACGCCAGAGCAGGGGTGCTGCCTGGTGCCAGCTTGGATGCTTTCAAGCAGCCCATGCCACCCGGGGAGCACTCTCTTGGAAATGAGCCCCAAGGGTTGGTTGGATGCATTTTACGGATAAGCAGGGCTTTCTGTGGTGGTTGGTATGAGTCTCGAGCATGCGTGGGGGTGCCCGTTCCTACAAGCCGCCCGCCAGCTTGGCAGCCCCGATGGCAAGTCTGTGGGAGCGTCAGCATGGCTGTCTGTGGTGTGTGGCACGGGTTTCAAGCATGTGCCAACATTTAGTGCTTGTTCCTGAAAGCTGCTTAGCGCCAGCCCGGGAGCCCCCAAAGCGGGGACCCTCAGCTGAATCTTCGGGGGCACCCGAGGAAGCTAGGGGGGACTGTGGCGCCTGTGCACGTTGCCGCTCACGTAATTTGATTTGTCAGGTGATCTGGCTTGGCCGCCCAGCTGACAGTGGACTCTTGCCATGTGCCTGCAGACTGCCGCCGGCCCCGCCGCC